>CM077163.1:168110804-168697904 GCA_039583875.1 Platanthera guangdongensis | reverse complement strand
CTTCTTCGACCGCATCATAATCACCTATAGAACGTCGGCCCAAGAATGTCTCCTGATGTTTTCCACGAGATTTAGGGAATAGTAATTACCTTGACTTGAAGAGAAGACGGGCGCTATAACTTCTCCTGGAAGAGCCCCTGGAAGAGAAGGTCGGGCGCGAGAGTCGGTCGGAAGAGCCACCACCGGAGGAGCCATTGGAAAATATCGGTGGGTTCTGGAGGAGCGTCAGGAGGAGCACTAACTCGCGATTGCGAATCGGAAAAATGCATCCGCGCGGGCCGAAATGTTGCGGAGGGAACAGTGACAATGAATTTTCGGTCACTAACAAGTTAAAAATATCTTTTAATGATTTGAGATGCCCTAAATTAGTTATCACTATTTTTTTTATTAAATGACTATATATCTTTTATCACTATGTTTTTTCTATGAATTAATAAAAGGCTTATTTGAAGGTAAGAATGTGACGAGGGGCGATCTGAGATGTTATTGTGGAGCAACTTGCAGGTTTATATATACAACCGTTTGTTGAAACTCTAAGGGTCTGTTTGACAAAACAGTTGAACTTCATTTCATTTTGAACGCACCTGTACAGTAAGTTCAAGAGTTGTTTGGTTCAACTCGTTTTAAATCGGTCGGCTGAAAAGGGGAAAATCCCATCGTTTTGACGCTGGAGCTCGGAGGACCAGCGCACCCCGTCCGCAACCCCCCATTTTGCCTTTCCACTCCCCCATCGCATCGCCGGAACCCTGGGCTGGAAGCTTTTGCTCTTCTTCCTGTCGGTGAGTTATGGAAACCTCCAGAGTCCAGAGAACCTCTTCCGATCTTCCCTCCGGCAGTTTTTTGGCATCCTTCCAAAGCTCCAGTTCGGATCTACTCCAGGTAGGACCATTTCCAGTTCAGATCTACCCCACTTTCAAATTGTTTTTTCATTTTCCTGATCTACTCTAGTTCTGTTTTAGTTTTATATCTACATTTCTGTTTTATTTTCTCAATCTTCTCTTTTTGTTTCAGATCTACTCCAGGTTTATTCATCTTCAGCATCGTCCCCCAAGCCCCAACTTCTTTCTCGGTCCAGAGCAAGTATTATAGGGCTTGATTTCGTCAACACTCAGCAGATCCATCTCCAACAGCCCAGAAGGTACCTTCTTCCTTCGATTTTCCTTTTCTTCTTTCCTGGAGTTAATACCGTTGAATATATGATTCCAATCAGCACAACCATTGTCATTTTCTCAATCATATTTTTGATTTGATTATTTAGGGCTTCGATTGCATCACGAATAGTTATTAGACTTAGGCCATGCACCTGTTCCGATTTTGTTTTTGCATTTTCCAGTCAAGGAGGATGAATACTTTTATACTCCATTGCTTTTTTCAGCTCTTGTACATGTAGTTAGAATTATATGCAGGTCAGTTGTTGGCTTCCATTCTTTTGTGTTATCTTTGCCTTTGAATTTGATTTTCTCCATCAAGTTTTGCAATAATTCTACTATTTTAACCTTCAAGTGTATATTACATGTGTACACTAATTTTAACCTTCAAGTGTATTTTAACCTTCAAGTGTACATGTAGTTAGAAAAATCTGCTATAGCGTGTTTCCTCCAGCAAATCGCAAACCATTTCTAATTGCTAGTGTTTTGTTTGAGTATCCTAATTGCTAGAGTTTTGTTCAATTTCTTGTATTCTATAAAACTTTTTTTTGCAAGTTGTGGTGGAAAACACCACTTGTGTGAGTGAATGTGAATATTTTCTTGCGTGTCGGAAAACACCTTCAAAGTTCACATTGTGTTCACATTAATTGTTAACATTAATTTGATTAAGCATATTTTTTCAGTATTCCACATATTTTTTCACGTGTATATTACCTGTGTTAGCAGATTTTAACACGATGGTTAAAACTAAAGAAGGAAGTATTGCAGCAATTTGGGAGTCTAGTGAAGTGATGTTATTCTGTGATTTATGTATGGCAGAGATTGTAGTTAGAAAAATCTGCTATAGCGTGATTTATGTCATCCTGTCCGATTTCACGATAATTTCAGAATGTCTAAAGATATTTTTTTAGAATTACTTCACCAATTGGTATTATCTCATGGTTTACAAGGGTCGCGGAGTACTACTACAAGAGAAGTACTTGCGATCACAATAAATATTATGGCGCATAATATGACAATGAGGGATTGCAGTGAGCGTTTTCAGCATTCGACCGAAACAATTAGTCGATATTTTTCAACATGTTTGGCGGCTTTAATAAAGTTATCACAGGACATTATTGTGCCGGTTGACGGGCAATTTACAGATATTCCTGCAAAGATTTTAAACGACGACTGATCATGCCCTACTTCAAAGATTGCATTGGCGCAATCGACGGGACACATGTTGATGCCTGCATCCTAGTGGACGAAATGGTTCCCTACATCGGACGTCATGGTTATACGTCTCAAAACATTATGGTTATGTGTGATTTCAATATGACATTTACCTTTGTCATGGCTGGTTGGGAGGGTTCAACACATAATAGCCGTATTTTTCATAGTGCAATTACCGATCGACGTTAGAATTTTCCTCATCCACCACAAGGTAACGTGTAATAAATTTTTTATTTAATACAACAATAATTCATTAAAATTTATTAATCCAATTTTGAACGCACAGGAAAATACTACTTGGTGTATGTTGGTTACCCATTACAATTAGGATATATTAAACCGTACCCAGAAACAAGATATCATTTGCCAGACTTTTCTCGCGGTCGACGTCCGATACAGGGACGAAAGAAAATTTCCAATCAGGCGCACTCGTCATTGCGTAGTGTGATAGAACGAACTTTTGGAGTGTGGAAGAAGAAATGACATATTCTTCGTGATATGCCGCAGTATGGTTTCAAAAAACAGCTAAATATTGTGATCTCCACAATGACACTGCATAATTTTATACGCAGACATCATTCTAATGCAGACAGTCATTTCTATCGATGTGATAATGATGAGAATTTTGTATACCCTCATGGGCGTCTGATTAGACAAGGGGTCCAAATGACAAGCAACATAAGGAGTGAGAACAATGAAATTGGTAGGGGTGGAAGGAGTGGATCGAGTCAAATGGCGAGACTACGTGACTCTATTGCAGAGCAACTCTATGAAGCCGTCGAAAATTGAAGCTAAACTTGTTGCATTTTTATTTTGCTCTCAACTTTTGTAAAAATATTTTGTCATTTTATTTAAGTTGTATGTGTTTAATTATTAACCGCCATCGGAACGGCGTTTTCCCAAACAGAAAAATTATCATACAGTTTTGAACCTGACTGCAAACGGAGGTTACCTAAACACAAACTCAGTTTTGAAAATACAGTTTTGAAAATACAGTTTAGAATCTCCCTTCTGAACTGCTCCCTTTTAAAACGGCATCGATATCCCAAACAGACCCTAAATGAGAAGTCTCATAGAGATCGGGCAGTAGTCTTCTGGAAAAGATAGGGAAGCTAACTTAAATCATAGAAATGAGTCAGAGTTCACATTGGAGAGAAGTTTGTCACTTGAAGGATGTCGATTAGGTGTGACTTAAAGGAATACTCCGAAGTTCGACTTGAAATGTCGACACGTTGGGAAATTTTTTCACTTAGGAGTGAATGGGGGAGATAATTATCTAGCCAAAATTTGTTAGCTAAGCTTAAATGATATTTTATTATAAAATGATTTTCATTTGAGAGAATAAATTAATTTTTTTAATGAAAGAAACATTAAAATTTTGATAACTATTTTTGTCACTAAATAAATAATTCAATAACTAAATTATTTTTCGTCTCTAAATATTTTAGAAAATTTACTTTAGTGATAGAACTTAAATTTTGTTACTAAAAATATATTTTTAGAGATCAGCTGTTTATTTTATCACTGAAGACGTATTTTTAGTGAAATTATATTTTGTCAATTAAGAGGTGTCTTTCGTGTCAAAATATATTTCGTCACTAAGTTTTCGTCACTAAGTTTTCGTCACTAAAAGTCCAAATAATAATTCGTAACCACTAAGAAACCATTAATATTTTGTACATGTGTGCATTGTCAAGAATACTAGCTCGACTCTCATGTATAGAATCATCATACCCCGGATGTTAATTATATTCTTCTCAAATTATTCTTAATAATATTTTAATAATCATCTACTTAGTTGGTGCAATTTCAGGGTGTTATTGTTGGTATAATCACAAAGTCTCACTACAAAAAGAAACACTTTGTTTGGCACAATGGTGGCGGTGGTGAACGTGGTGGTCATAAACCGTTGTTTGTGAATGTCTAACATCACTTAAAAAAATTTCATTTTATGCTCAAAACTAGCTTATTTTCTTGATAGCGGTCATAACTTTGTCTTGCCAAACATAAATTCTATGATAAAGGCGTTTTGACCAAACTAATCGGAGCAAATAAGTCGCGCCAAATGAAACCTATATTTACATGAAATACATAAAACCGTCCAAAATATATTTGGTATTTGTTGCGTAATTGCCGGACCTCTCCATGATTCCAACTGGACTCTTCTCCTGGCCAGTCCGTTTTGAAGACCGCTCCAAATTTGGCATCCTCATTATTCCGGCATTGGTCGAGAATTTTTGGGAAGAGATTGATCTCCTTCCTTGGTAGTGTCGGCCCCTCCTCTTTACCCTCTTAGGGTTTCTCCACTCTATATAAATAGTGATCGGTTATCCATAGTAGTGTAGAGCAGCAGTCTTCGGCGTTCTTCTTCCAGGCGGGTGCTTGGCCGCCGACCTCCACCAAGCCGCCGAGTAGCAGATTTCGGCAGAGAGATATTTCGGCTTCTTCCTCTCAACAGGTGAGTTCATCTTGCCGCTGAATCGGTGTTCCTCTTCCAGTCATCTTTCTCTTCTTACCGCAGGAGTCCATCTTGCAACGTTCTGTACGTTAGCACCCGACAGTAAGGCTACTGCCGGCAAAACCTCACAGGAACAGTTTTTCTCTTGTCGTCAGATCATTTTCTCTCGTCGTATTGTATGCTTGAGAAATTAATATTAAATTCATCTCTGTCTACACGGTGGACGTACCTAATTTTGGAGAACCACATTAAAATTGGCATGCAATTGTTTGTGGTGGCTTTATTTATTTTTTCCTCATTATTTTGTGCGCTTATTATTCTTTGTAACCACTCGTTTAAAAGTTAAAGCAATTATTTGGAATAAGATTATTTATCTGCAGTCGGACCGGTTTTTTCATAACAAGTGGTATCAAACCGAGGTTTGATCGGCAACTAATTGGACGTTTCATTACGAGTTTGGTCAATGGTAGGTGACGACATCAGTCCGCTCTCTATCTTCCCAATCTAGATCAGTGAATTTCTCAGGTCGCCTCGGTCTCAGTGCATATTTCCTCGATTTGGTCTCTATGTCATCTTCCAAGCCCAGTGCGAAGTTTGAAGTTGCGAACTTCGATGGAAAGTACAATTTTGGCCTATGGCAGGTGAAGGTCAAAGCACTACTAATCAAGGAATGTTTACACTGTGTCCTATTGGGAAAAGTCCCATAAGGATGATGAGGTTACATATCGCAAATGAGAGGATTTGGATTTCAAAGCTCTGACCACCATACAACTTTGCATACATGATGATATGTTATATGAATTTCATTTATAGACGGTTGCCTCTGGTCTTTTGGCAAAGCTATAGAGTATCTACATGACAAATTCTCTCCCCAATCGCACTTACCTCAAGCAACAGTTGTACAAGTTCAGCATGAAGGAGGGTTCCTCTCTACATGACCATCTGAGCAGTTTCAATAAAGTGTTATCTGAGTGTCTCAGCATGGATATTCAAGTTGAGAAAGAGGGCAAGACAGTTATTCTTTTAAACTCTCTTCCAAAGTCCTACGAGGGCATGGTCACTACCCTCACCTACAGTAAGGATATTTTGGATATGGAAGAGGTCACTGCAACCTTACTTTTCGATGACATCCAAAAGTAGTCGCTCGGTTCAAGTATTACTGAAAGTTCAGCTTTATTCTCGCGGGGTGAGTCTGGTTCAGTCAGAGGAGGCAAGTCCAAGAAAAATTCAGATAGTCACTGCAACTACTGCAAAAAGAAAAGTCATGGGATAAAGGATTGTTGAAAGTTTTGTAACAAGGAGAAAGGGAAGATCCCTGGTGATGATAAAGGAAAGTATGTTGCATCACTATGTCTTGAGGACGTTCTCTAGTGTTTCTCTCGCCTATCTTTTTTCTTGTCTTTTTTCCTTTGTGTGTTTTCTTTTGTGTTTCCTATTTTTTGTCTTTTTTTTGTTTTGTTCATATGGTCTTTATCCTTTCATTTACTTACATTTCCCCCTCTATTTTAGTCATGTCATCTCTATGCTTGTGTTTCTATAACTCTTATTTTTGAGTTATTTTTCCCTAATCAAGGATTTCATTTTGTGAATGCAGTTTAGTCACATATATTACCTAAGCTCTTTCTGTGTTACTATTTCATTCTACATGAGTTTAGAGTGTGTCTAATTAACATTTGATTATTTCTCATAATGGTTCATTTTTTTCATGTTGAGGTCAGTTTGTTTGCATTCTTTGTTGATGCGTCTGCATTTAACAATTTCTCTCTCACACGCACATCAAAGGCTAGAAGTCTTGACAAGTTCACTTATTTTACTATGAGAGACTACCGCTGGAGGTGAAGCAGTTGATATTTAGCTTCAAGGTGGAGAGTTTCTGAGACAGCCATGTTAGTCCAGTTTGTATGTTACTCAAGATTGAAAGAGTTCTATTATGATTTGTTTTTAGCCGAAGCACACTCAGTTAGTTCCATTGGCTTTTGGATCTTGGTGACCGTTGGGGGCATTTTAGGAGATATCTCAGTCAGGCGGAGCTTGTCATGGAAGAGACGTCAAGGTGGAGATTGTTGCGTAAATGTCGCCCCTCTCCATGATTCCAGCCAGATTCTTCACCTGGCCAGCCCGTTTTGGAGACCGCTCCAAATTTGGCATTCTCATTATTCCAGTGTTGGAGAATTTTTTTGAAGGGATTGATCTCCTTCTATGGTAGCGTAGGCCCCTTGTCCTTACCATCTTAGGGTTTCTCAGCTTTATATAAAGAGGAGTGGTCGGCCATCCATAGTAGTGGAGAGCAGCAGTCTTCAACGTTCTTCTTCCAGGCGGTCGCTTAGTCGCCGACCTCCTCCTAGTCGTCGGAGTAGCAGATTTCAGTGGAGATATATTTCAGCTTCTTTCTCACGGCTAGTGAGTTCATCTTATCGCCGAATCGGTGTTCCTTTTCGACCCGGCTTTCTCTTCTTACTACATGAGTCCTTCTTGCAACGTTCTATATGCTAGCGTCTGGCGGTAAGGTTACCACTGGCGATACCTCACAGGAACAGTTTCTTCCCTTGCCGTCAAATCTATTCTCGTCGCAACGGATACAGCCGGATCTTAGAGGATTCAAGATTTTCATCTTCTTCTCGGTTTATTTTTTCCTCCATTTTAGTTGTATTGTATGTTTGAAAAATTAATAGTAAATTCATCTCTGCCCGCACAGTGGACGTACCCAATTTTAGGAAATCACTTTAAAATTGGTGTGCTTTTGTTTGTGGTGGCTTCATTTTTTCCTTCTTATTATTTTGTGCGCATATTATTCTTCACAACCACTCGTTTGGCCGCCGACCTCCATCAAGGCGCCGGAGTAGCAGATTTCGGCAGAGAGATATTTCGGCTCCTTCCACTCAGTAGGTGAGTTCATCTTGTCGCTGAATCGGTGTTCCTCTTCCAGTCAGCTTTCTCTTCTTACCGCAGGAGTCCATCTTGCAATGTTCTGTACGTTAGCACCCGACAGTAAGGCTACTGTCGGCGATACCTCACATGAACAGATTTTTCTCTCGCCCATTCTTGTCATGGCGTCGCCTAGGCGTCGCCTAGGCGTCACGGCGCCCAATTGTAAACAAGGCGTTTGGCGCCTTTTTTTTTACAAAAAATATTGGAATAGACTGTGGTTTATATATAAACCGCAGTCTATTCTATGAACCCGAGAATATACTGCGGTTATTTTAAAACCGCAGTTTATTCCATGAACCAGAGAATCGACTGCGGTTCATATATAAACCGTAGTCTATTGTATGGTCAGTGTAGAATAGACTGCGGTTCATATATAAACCGCAGTCTATTCTCCAATCAACTGCGGTTTATGAAAACACCGCAGTCTATGCCATGAACCCGAGAATATACTGCGGGTATTTTAAAACCGCAGTTTATTCCTTCCAGATAATAGACTGCGGTTTGTACAATAACCGCAGTTTAGGTTAGGGTTCACGGTAGAATAGACTGCGGGTCATATAATAACCGCAGTCTATTCTACCCGGAACCAAAGAACAGACTGCGGTTTATGCAACCGCAGTCTTTACTATCTATTTTAAAATTTTAACCGTGAGCCGTAAAAATCTAGTGTTTCCCGAGTTTTTGGTTCTTCTTTTTACGGTCGCTGCGCTTTGCGAGAAACCCTAAAGGCGATTTTGTTCAAGTTTCTGCTCTCCTTTGCTTCGAACGATTCTTCTTCGACAAAACTAATATTCTCACTTAGGTATACTATTTCTTAATACCTTTTCTCGGTTTTTGAACTTTTGATCTATATGCTCTTTGCTAAACTGCTAATGTTTTTATTATTATTAGTTTATTACTTTATTAGTAGACTAGTAGTAGTACTGTAGTAGTAGTAAATTAGTAATGTAGACATGTAGTATAAACATTGTGTTCAAGTTTCGGCTCTCCTTGTTATTCTAACTGTATATGAAGTTATAAACAACACAATATGCCGAAATATTGCAGTTTAACTCCTATTATACATTTATACATGTCTAAACCTCTTGAGTAACATATTAACATAGTAACATAATAACATATATATATTTATATGTGTGAACTGTGATTGTGTGGTAGTAACTAGTAACTAATAGCTCAATATCATTGCGGTTTTGTATGAATTTTATTTAGGTTTTTTGTATGGTTTAGGTTTTTTTTATGGTTTTACAGGAAAATGTCGGATGATGCCTGGAAATTTCAAGATGATTTCAATGATGTTATTGCAAGACTAGTGCCCGATCAAGAATTGCAAGACAAGATTGCCGAGCAAGGTACTAACTACAAAGCATCTCGAAATAGTTTTGGAAAACATATGGCTATTAGGCAACGAACCACATTAAATCCAAGTAAGTATTGTTTACATTTTTATTTTTTCTTAAATTATTTATATGTCAAATAATTTATATTTGTCTAAAATGAATAGTGGACTGGTGGGGTGCACATGGAGGACCAAATGTTGACCTTACAAAGGTAGCATTGCGCATAATTAGCTTATGTTGTTCTTCTTCTAGTTGTGAGCGCAATTGAAGTACTTTTGAGTTTGTAAGTATACAAATATTCAATAAAAATTTTAATATTTTATGTTTACTAATTTACCAATAAGTTTGAAATTATTTTAATTCAGATTCACACAAAAAAAAAATTGGAACATCAAAGGCTTAGTGATCTTGTATACATTCAATATAATCGTCGTCTACAAGCACGATTCCAAGAAAGACGTGAAAAGGGAAGAAATTACAACCTTTTGGTGCTTGATGAGCTCGACTGGAGTAGTGAGTGGATGGTGAACAAACCAGAGGAAGCTCTAGTTTTTGATGATGATAATCTCACATGGGATGCTGTAGAGAGGGCTCTTGGAACTGAGGCTCGAAATTTACGAAGTGGAGTTGTAACTAATCGTCAAATAAATGAACTAATAGCTCAAGGGAATGAAGATTTAGATCATTTTGTAGTTGTCAGTGATGATGAAGATATTTATGATAATTATGGGCAAATGGCGAGTACCTCCATCCAACCAAACACATGCAATGTCAATGACGATTTACTAGATGATGATTCTAGTTGATCTTTTATGATTATTTAAAGTTAATGTTAAAAATATTATTCATGCTAATATGTTATATTGCAATGTGCATGGATGAGACATTTTGGATTTGACCACAATACTAGACTATGATATTTTTTGTTCCCTTTTTTGTTATTGCTTTCTCTGAAGTCTGTCTTGAGTCTTGATCATTGATTGCCACTGTTTTTTCTTACTGTTACATGCTTACTGATTCATGGTATTTGAGAATTGAGATAGGTCATAGGTATGAATGTATTGTGCTTTGAGAATTGAGAATTTGAGATATCATGATTCATGAATACATGATATTGGTAGTTGGAACATTTGTGCTTGCTACTTGCCTACTTCTTGTCATATGATCATATCATGTGTTGAGAATTGAGATATGAAGATATCATGAATTCATGATATCAGAAGATTCAGAAGCTATACTTAGTTAGTTGCTAACTGCTATGCTTAGTTGGTTGCTTAATGCTAACTGTCCATAATCCATATATCAGAAGCTATTCTTAGTTGCTTACTGCTAACTGCTAGTCTGCTATGAAGAAAAAAAATCTCTGGCTGTGTTTGTACTTGGTAAATATTATATCAAAAAAAATGGATCTTTAGACTGCGGTTATTATAATAACCGCAGTCTAAAGTATGACAGGCAAGTTATAGACTGCGGTTATTATTGTAACCGCTGTCTATATACGAATATAGAATGTGGTTATTCTAATAACCGCAGTCGATAGTCGTAAGGATATAAACTGCGGTTATTCTATTAACCGCAGTATATAGCATGAGCATATACTGCGGTTATTATAAAATCGCAGTCTATAACATGTATACTATAAACTGCGGTTATTATAAAACCGCAGTCTATATTATGTGTATTATAAACTGTGGTTTTTATAATAACTACAGTCTATATCCTTCAGAGTATAGACTGTGGTTATTATAATAACCGCAGTCTATATGCTGCCTTTTTAAAAAAAAAATGGCGCCTTGCGACTTGCTCGCCTTAGTGTCGCCTAGGCGTCCGCCTTGACGCCTAAGCGTCAAGGCGCCCAGCGCTCGCCTTGGTTCGCCTTGACGCTGAGACAAGAATGCTCTCGCCGTCAGATCTTTTTCTCTCGTCGTATTGTATGCTTGAGAAATTAATAGTAAATTCATCTCTGCCTATACGGTGGACGTACCTAATTTCGGAGAACCACATTAAAATTGGTGTGCATTTGTTTGTGGTGTCTTTATTTATTTTTTCCTCATTATTTTGTGCACTTATTATTCTTCGCAACCACTCGTTTGACAGTTAAAGCAATTATTTGGAATAAGATTATTCATCTGCACTCAGATCAGTTTTTTCATAACAAGTGGTATCAAACCGAGGTTTGATAGGCAACTAATTGGACGTTTCATTTCGAGTTTAGTCAATGGTAGGTGATGGCATCGGTCCGCTCCCTTTCTTCCCAATCTAGATCAGTGAATTTCTCAGGTCGCCTCAGTCTCAGTGCATATTTCCTCAGTTTGGTCTCTATGTCATCTTCCACACACAGTGCGAAGTCTGAAGTTGCGAAGTTCGATGGAAAGTACAATTTTGGCCTATGGCATATTTTAAGACCCCATTTTTTTCGCTACGCTACCGGGTAAGTGTCGATGTATCTCAGCACGACCCTCCTTGCTGGGCAATCAATCTGCGCATGGTTCCAGGTGAGCCATGTCATGCCCAGGACGAGATCAAAATCCGGCATCCTCAGGATCGTTGTCGGGGCCTCGAAGATTACATCATCAATGGTCACTCTCAGAATGCACTTGGTCGTAGATTGGATCTTTGTCTCGTTGGGGAGGCGTACCCTCCTAACGACTCCTTCAAAGTTCTCGATCTGGTCCAGGTCTCTGATGAACTCCTCCAAGACAAAATTGTGTGATACTCCAGTGTCGAATATGGTGTAGGCGGGCTTGCCACACACCATCACTATCCCTGTGTTAGTTAAGTTTTTCTTGTTAGTTTTCTAGTTTCAGATTGCTTCCTAATTTAACAGTTTATATTCATGTAATCTAAATTCTAGAAAGAAAAGAAACTTTAAATTTACTGGCGTACCTGCTACCACCCTCTCCGGGTTCTGGGGTTGAGCCGGATCCAAGACATACACCTTCCTTCTATCCTACCTGCGGTCTCCGCCCTGAAATCCACGTCCTCGGTCGCGTCCTTGACCACCAAACTACCGTGTAGGTGGGGCATCCTGAAGTGTCGGTGGGGGTGCTTCCCTCATGGGGCAGTTCCTCCGCATGTGCCCCGGCTGGTTGCACCGGAAGCATGTCGGTGCCTCCTCCACTGCTCTTGGCATCTCTCGGACCTGCAAGGGATGAGGAGCTAACACCACCTGGTTCCTCCGCTCCTTCCTGTCCTCTTGGCGGGGTTGGTCCCCATTCCTCCTTTCCCCAATGATGCGACCTCTGGGTTGTTCTCTCCTTCCACCAATCACCGAGTCATTAGTCGTTCTCTTCCGGCCCCGAACTGTAAGCTGGTCTGCCTCCAGCTTCTTTTCCATCTCGAAAATCCTTGTCAAGCTCCCATCAGAAACGAAGAGGAGCGCCTGCCTCATGTCATCATGACGGCCCTTATAGAACCTCTTCGCGTAGCCTGCGTCGTCCAGCTGATATGAGTCTGCAAAACGGGCTAAGTGTGTGAACTCCCGGTAGTACTCCAACACCGTCCTGCTGCCCTACCTCAACTGCAAGAACTTGTCCTCCAACTCATCCCTCGCCGACTGAGGTACAAAATGCTCCAACAGAGCTGCTTTAAACTCTTCCCAGGAAATGCCCGTGCACTCCACTCCAGCAAAGGTGGTGTCTAATAGTGACTTCCACCATCTCTTCGCGTGCAATTCCAAGCAGGAAACTGCCAAGGCTACTGCCTCCTCCGTCAGACATCGAATCCCAGCCAACATCTCGTAAATAATGTACAGCCACTCCTATGTACGGACTGCTGACTCCGTCCCAAGGTAGGATGAAGGAGAAAGCCCCCAGAAGACACTTAGCTAGATTGCCCCGAAATTTGGTTGTGGGGCTGGAGCCTGTTGAGCCCTGAAGGCCTCCAGAATGGCCGTCAGTGTCTGCCCCATCTCCGTCTGCTGGAACAGAGTCAGAGTCGGCGGGGGTGGAACCATGTTCTGTGCCTGAGATGTACCTTGCTGAGGAGTAGGGTTCATCGCAGGCTACAAGAAAAATTCCAATTGTTAGTGAAGTGAAACTAATGAAAAAGTGGACTTTTGCATGTGATTTTTCCTTATGGACACATCATTGTTTCCGCTGCTAGTTTGTCCTCAAACTAAGCTCGTGCGGGGTGGCCTAAGGTTTTTGTGAACTTCTTCTCTTTCGATCGATGTTTGCTCTGATACCAGTTTGTAAGACCCCATTTTTTTCTCAATACTCAAAGGGCAACCCTAGGGTTTGTACTAGGATTTGTCAGCATATCCACCCCAAACCACCCAAAACCACTTGTGAGGAGGTAATATGTGACTACAAGTCAATGGCCAAAGTTTCACCACATTTGGATGAGGAATGGTCACTCACTCCACCTAGTGCACTTTTGACCTAATTCTCTCTTATGAGACCAATTTTTGGTCACACCAAAACCTAATCAAATCAACCCCAATTGGACTGATATTTTTACTAGTGACCTATCATGACCCTAAGGGTCATCCACCAAAATTTTGGATGGTTTTGAGGTCATTAGACCCTCTAATTAAATCATACATGATTTATTACATTTTTACAAAACTATAGAAAAATGTTTTCCAAAAATGGTAATTTTTGGATATGTCAAAGGTATAAGTAAGAGTGATCCCCAGTCAAAATTTCAAGTCATTTGGACAAGTGGTTTAGTGGGGGCACTCAATTTAGCATCTGACTAGCTCTATGTATAGACTGCACCATTTTGAGTGTTGTGGTTAGAACACTAATTCAAATTGGTTGAAATTAATTTTAAAATAAAGTAGATCTCAAGGGCTACAACTTTCATGTTGCCCATTTTTTCTAAAACAACCTGTAAGGGTCTTATTTAGCAGCATCAAAGCATGCATGGTAAAGAGATAATCTAATTACTATTTTATGTAAATAATTATAATAATGTATTAAAACGGCACTTCATCTTCTTCCTTTACCCGAACGCCGCATGTTTCCTGTAGCTCTTCGTCAAGCCAAATGTCGGCCACCCGGTCACCTCCCTGGCCAGCCACCGCCCCCACCACCTCCGTCGAGGTGATGGTCATCGCCCGGCGGTGGTTTGGCCGCCGGGGGTGGTGGTTTGCGACGAACCCGCCACCATATTTTTTTTGGAAAATCTCCATTTTTTTCTCACCGGATCGGCTCATTTGAGCCCGGTTTCTCAGGCTAATTTGATCTAGATACTAGCACAAGGGGAGAGGGGGAGAAGTGGACCTTTGGGGAGGCGTGAAGCCTTGCCGATCGACGTGACGCCATTGCCGGTGAAGGTGCCGTCTGGTGCTCTGCAACTGCACTACAGGAAGGCTCGACTGCGTCAGGGAAAGTGTGGAAAAGGCTGTTGTGGGTCTAAAGATGCTTTTAAGATTACCAAATGAGGAAGAGAAAGGGTGTAGCATGTTATGGTACTCCGATCTGGATCGTGTATGGGGGTCGGTGTAGCGATTGGATCCCCGCCCGGGTGAGGCTTGCGGAGCTCCTTGTCGAGCAATGGTCGCCTATGGTAGCAGTAGGAGGGAAGAGAGGGAGGAAGAAGAAGGAGAGAAGAGGAGGCGCAGGCGTCGGTCGATGCGGACGGGGGCTAGGGTTCGGGAATCGCCCGGGTAGAGAGAGAGAGAGAGAGAGGAAAGTTAGAGAGAGAGAGAGATTGGGGAAATAAAATTCTTCTTGCCCTTTTCTCCAAAGCAAAGGCCTATGTATGGACACACACAAGTCCAACCAAGCAACATAATAAAATGTACGCGCCCCTCACCTGGGCTTAGACAAGTGAGCATAATTAAAAGAAATACGAGACATAAAAATATAAGGATAATAGAGGTCACGCCATCGGTGGTTGGCGACGGCGCTGGTATGTACGTCCCCAAAGAGGACCCCTCTCCGGGTTAGCGTCCATCGGAAGTGTCGTAACATCACCCTCCTCGTCGGAAGACGGCTTGTCCTCAAGCTGTGGTGGAATGCTGACCAAGGGAGCGGAAGGAGGGGACCCAACGAACAACTTCAGCTGAGAGATATGAAAGACATTGTGGATCCGAGTGCCCATTGGAAGGTCAAGGCGGTATGCCACCTCGCCGAGGCGCTCCACGATGGGAAAAGGACCGAAGAACTTGGGACCCAATTTGTTGGAAAGAGGGCGAGTGGCGGTGAGCTGCCGGAAGGCACGTCGGCGTACCCACACCCAATCCCCCACGGCCAAAGTGAGATCGCGGTGGCCCCTGTTATAAGCCTGCTCCATCCGCTGCTGGGCTCGAAGAAGACGATCACGAGCAGCCTGTAGAAAACTGTCACGATCCATAAGTGCCCTGTCGATCTCTGAGAGGCGAGCCGAGCCGCTAGTGTAGGACAAGAGGCGAGGGGGATCCCGTCCGTAGATAAGCCAGAACGGAGTGGTCTGCAGGCCTGTGTGATACGCGGTGTTTGTAGCAGTACTCCACCCATGGTAGCCATCTGAGCCAATCTCGAGGCCGGTCACCAACGATGCACCGCAAATACATCTCCAATGTGCGGTTGACCACCTCGGTCTGCCCATCGGACTGAGGATGATAGGCTGTGGAAAAGGCCAACTTCGTGCCGCTCAATGTGAAGAGTTCCTTCCAAAATGCACTGGTGAACGTACGATCTCTGTCGGAAACCAAGGTCTCGGGCATGCCGTGTAAGCGGAAAATCTCCTGAAAGAAGACGCGGGCCACTTGTGAAGCAACTAGCGGACGCGCCAAAGGAATGAAGTGAGCCCCTTTTGAGAAACGGTCGACAACCACCATCAAAACGCTCTTGCCCCGGACGGATGGCAAACCCTCGATAAAGTCCATCGAAAGATCTGCCCAAACCTGAGTAGGAACCGGGAGAGGCTGAAGCAAACCTGCGGGCAGGAGATGATCGGTCTTGCTCTGCTGACAAATAGTGCAAGCCGCAATGAACTCGCGGACATGACGTCGCATGCTCTTCCAATAGAACTCGCTGCGAAGGCGCTGAAGAGTGCGGTGGATGCCCTCATGGCTCCGAGAGTGTACCTCCTCTATAAGGACTGAAATGAGGGGAGAAGTGGCGGCAACAAAAATCCGGCCGCGGTAGTAACACCAAACCCTGTCGACCGGCCCATTGATCGTTGGGCAGCCCCTGTTCAGCATGGTGTAGTAACTCGGTCAACCCGTGCGAGTCTTGAATCTCCTGGCGAAGGCGGGAGAGAAGGTCGGCGGTGGGAAAAGAGACGGCATAGAGAGCGGCGGAGGGAGGTGTATGGCGGCGGGAAAGAGCGCCTGCGGCCCGATTCAGCAGCCCGGCCTTGTGCTCCACAGTAAAGTCAAATCCAAGTAATTTGCTCACCCAACGCTGCTGGGGAATGGTCGAAAGCCGCTGCTCCAATAAAAATTTTAAACTGTAATGGTCTGTCCTGATGAGGAAGGCACGCCCCCATAAATAAGGCCGCCAATGTTGGATGGCCTTGGCGAGCCCGATCAATTCCTGCTCATATGCTGGTAACTTCCGATGATGGAGGGTCGTCTGCCTGCTGAAGTAGGCAATAGGGTGACCCCCTTGCTGAAGTACAGCTCCATATCCCAAGCCGGATGCATCACACTCTACCAGAAACGGGGCGGAAAAATCTGGGAGACGAAGAACTGGTGCCGATACTAATGCAGCCTTGAGATCCCGAAAAGCCTGTGTAGCGGTCTCCGTCCACAAGAAGGCGTGTCGCCGCAATAAACTGACCAGAGGGGCGGCTAGAGTGTCGTAGTCCTGGATGAAACGCCTGTAGTACCCGGTAAGTCCAAGAAAGCCCCGAAGCTCGGAGACGGTGCTCGGTTGGGGCCAAGAGGCCACCGCCTCAAGTTTGGCAGGATCGGCCGAAACCCCCACAGAATCGACTATGTGGCCCAAATAATGCACCGAGCGCTGGCCAAAAGTGCACTTGGATGATTTGAGGATCAACTGATGTTCAAGAGCCAGCTGGAAGACGGCCCGTAAATGTCGTAGGTGATCCTCCCATGTCTTGCTATACACGAGAATATCGTCAAAGAAAACAAGAACGGACTTTCGAAGGAAGGGATGAAATACCTCGTTCATGATTGCTTAGAAAGTCGAAGGCGCATTCGTTAAGCCGAAGGGCATAACGAGAAACTCGAAGTGGCCATGATGGGTGCGAAAGGCCGTCTTCTCAATGTCCGCCTCCGCCATGCGAACCTGATGGTAGCCCGAGAAGAGGTCCAATTTGGAGAAGAAAGAGGCGCCATGTAGTTCATCCAGAAGTTCCTCCACGACCGGAATGGGGAACTTGTCTTTGACAGTGATAGGGTTCAAGGCCCTGTAGTCGACGCACATGCGCCAGGTGGAATCTTTCTTGCGAACCAGAAGTGTCGGGGAAGAGAATGGAGAAACGCTACGGCGAATGAGGCCCTGCTGAAGAAGAAGGTCACATTGTCGTTCGATCTCATCCTTCTGAAGGAAGGGGTAACGGTAGGGCCTGACCACTACCGGGGCCGCACCCGGTAAGAGGCAAATGCGATGGTCCTGCTGTCGACGCGGGGGAAGCCCGAGCCGGGGTCCAAAGAGAGCGGAGAAGGCCTGGAGGAGCTCGGTGAGATCGGGGGGTTGATCCCCAGGTGGGACGGGAGGACCGGCAAACTGCTCGGTATGTACCAAAAAAGTAGAGGGGGGCCGCGAAGGTGCATGTCCCTGCCACTGAATCGGGTGAGATCCCGCGCGCCATGAAACTGTCAGCCTGTCAAAATCCCATGTCAAGGGACCCAAGGTACGGAGCCAGCGGACGCCGAATACCACATCGAAGCCGCGAAAGTCGATGAGGAACAAATCGGTCTGGAAGGACGAGCCCTGAATCTCAAAGGTAACACTGCGGCAGACGCCAGGACAGGGCAGATGCTCGCCGTTGGCCACAGCAACCTTTACGTGCTCCCGATGCACGAAAGGAAGATGGAGCTGGAAGGCCGCATCACGGCAGATGAAACTATGGGTGCTGCCAGTATCCAACAAGGCAAGAAGAGGGGCACTTGAAACTGTCACATAAAGCTGAATAGTAGTCCCCGCCTCGTGAGGACCGGCCAAGGCATGCAAGGAGAGCTGTGGCGGTTCGGTGTCATCTGGATCATACTCGTCATTGGGGGGATCGTCCACCTCAAGCCAGAAGGACGCTTACATCGGTGGCCGGGTGTATACGGCTCATCGCAATTGTAGCACAGGCCCTTCTCCCGGCGGGCGGTCATTTCGGCATGGCTCAAGTGGCGGCGTATCTGGGGACGGGAGGGCATTTCGGGTGCGGGCCCTGAAGGTGCAGCTGGAGGGGGTCGAGAACGAAGTGGGGGCGGCCGCTCGAGAGCGAGGCGGCGGTCAAAGGCACGGTCCAGCGCCATGGCTGTCAGTAAATCCGGAGGCTTTTGAAACTCAACATCCCAACGAAGGCGGTCAGGTAAGCCGGCCGTGAAGAGCGGCACCTGCTGCGACGGCAAAACAGAAGAGGCACGGGAGAGGAGGAGCTGAAAGTTCTCCAGGTAGGAGTCGATCGACCCTGTGTGCTTGAGGGCAATAAGATCCCCGAGGGGATTTCCCTGTAGGGCCGGCCCAAAACGAAGCATACAGGCGTCCCGGAAAGATTCCCACGCGGTGGCGGGGTGTTCCCGCAAAAGCTGAGTGACCCACAATTGAGCGGCGCCGAGCAGATGAAAGGAGGCGATACCCACTCGTTCTTCCTCCGGAGTGCGGTGGTTGTCAAAAAAAAATTCACAACGGGTGAGCCACGGCAAGGGATCTTCGCGGCCTTCATAAATGGGAAATTCCATGCGAACGAAGCGGGGTCCCATAGAAGATTCGCCACGGGGCTGGTCGGGTTCGATCCGGCTGGCGGAAGAAGAGCTCACGGGTGGCGGCGGTGGTGACGGGCTCGCCAAGGCGTCGACACGAGCGGAGAGCTGGGTGAACATGGCTTCGAATCGGGCCAAAATCTGACCGACATTTGCCGGATCATCGGCCATCGGGGAAGCTGTAGAGGGTTGTTGGAAAGGGAGGGGGGCTAGTAGCAAACCGGAAGCCGCAGGATGCGGCGGCAGCGGTAATCGGTCGGGCCCAAGGAGGGCGTCGCGGTACAGGCCGGAGGAGGACGGCGCGCCGGCGGCGGACTCGGACGAATGGCCGGCGGTTGGCTCTGATACCAATCTGTTATGGTACTCCGATCTGGATCGTGTATGGGGGTCGGTGTAGCGATTGGATCCCCGCCCGGGTGAGGCTTGCGGAGCTCCTTGTCGAGCAATGGTCGCCTATGGTAGCAGTAGGAGGGAAGAGAGGGAGGAAAAAGAAGGAGAGAAGAGGAGGCGCAGGCGTCGGTCGATGCGGACGGGGGCTAGGGTTCGGGAATCGCCCGGGTAGAGAGAGAGAGAGGAAAGTTAGAGAGAGAGAGATTGGGGAAATAAAATTCTTCTTGCCCTTTTCTCCAAAGCATAGGCCTATGTATGGCCACACACAAGTCCAACCAAGCAACATAATAAAATGTACGCGCCCCTCACCTGGGCTTAGACAAGTGAGCATAATTAAAAGAAATACGAGACATAACAATATAAGGATAATAGAGGTCACGCCATCGGCGGTTGGCGACGGCGCTGGTATGTACGTCCCCAAAGAGGACCCCTCTCCGGGTTAGCGTCCATCGGAAGTGTCGTAACATAGCATCAATGGCCATTAATGGTCATGAAGGTGACTTTTCGGTCATGGCTTGGGGGTGAACCTAGGCTCAATTTGGACAGGAAATGACTGGAAACTTCTCATCTTCCCAGGGCAGTTGAATCTAGCATTGAAGATGGATAGAGAGGCCTTTGACCTCCCTTGGCCATGAATGGTCTCTCTTTCTCTCTCCTCCATTAAAGGGAAGATTGAGTTTTCTCTCTCCTAGTCACCCTCTCCAGAATTTTATTGGCATTTTAAGTAAATTCCTGCCTCCTAAAGCTAATGGGCCACACTAGTTGGGCTTAGCCTAAGTGAATTAGGCTTGGTTAGGTCCACTTAGGCTAATTTGACCTAATCTTAGGGTTGAGTTGACCTTGGTCAAATTGACCTTTTGGGTTGACCTCAATGGGCCCTTGGTGACTCATTGGCCTCCCCTAAGGCCTAGATGGGGTTGGGAAGGGTTGGCTTGACACCTTGGAGGCCACTTGACCCTTACTTAGGGCACTTTGACCATTTTAGGGTTATAGTTGACTTTGTTCAACTTAGCCTCTTTGGTTGACCCAATAGGTCCTTGGTGGCCCATTGGCCTCCCTTAGGGCTTGGGAATGTCTAGGTGGGTCCCTTTGGCTAAGGGGAGGTCAATTGACCATGTGTGAGCTTAGTTTGACCTAATTAGGGTTTGGGTTGACTTTGGTCAACTTGGCCCTTTTGGTTGACCCCAATGGGTCCTTAGTGACCCAAGGGTCCTCCCCAAGGGTTAGGGGTTCCATAGTGGGATCATGGGGTTAAGGTGAAACCCTACAGTCAAACCCTAGGTCTGGTAATTAGGTTGAGCTATTTGCAAACAAAGGTGATATCCACCTCCATGACTTAGCTCACTTGGGTCTTTTGGGGTTTTCTAGGATTCTGTCATGACCTAGTCATGACAAACCACTCTTAGGGATCTAGTTTTTTGAGGGATGTTACACAGGTGAAGGTCAAAGCACTACTAATCAAGCAAGGTTTACACTGTGTCCTATTGGGAAAGTCTCATAAGAATGTTGAGGTTACCGATCGCATATGAGGATTTGGATCTCAGAGCTCTGTCCACCATACAACTTTGCATACATGATGATATGCTATATGAATTTCGTTTAGAGACGACTGCCTCTGGTATTTTGGCAAAGCTATACAGTATCTACATGACGAATTCTCTCCTCAATCGCACTTACCTCAAGCAGCAGTTGTACAAGTTCAGCATGAAGGCGGGTTCCTCTCTACATGACCACCTGAGCAGTTTCAATAAAGTGTTATCGGAGTGTCTCAGCATGGATATTCAGGTGGAGAAAGAGGGCAAGACAGTTATTCTCCTAAACTCTCTTCCAAAGTCCTGCGAGGGCATGATCACTACCCTCACCTATAGTAAGGATATTTTGGATATGGAAGAGGTCACTACAGTCTTACTCTTAGATGACATCCAAAAGAAGTCGTCCGGCTCAAGTATTACTGAAAGTTCAGTTTTATTCTAGCGGGGTGAGTCTGGTTCAGTCAGAAGAGGCAAGTCCAAGAAAAATTCAGATATTCACTGCAACAACTGCAAAAAGAGGGGTCATGGGATAAAGAATTGTTGAAAGTTTCGTAACAAGGAGAAAGGGAAGATCCCTGATGATGATAAAGGAAAGTATGTTGCATCCCTATGCCTTGAGGACATCGATGAGAACGTTCTCTAGTTTTTCTCTCACCTTTTTTTTTCTTGTCTTTTTTTCCTTAGTGTGTTTTCTTTTGGACTTCCAATTTTTTATCTTTTTTTTTGTTTTGTTCCTTAGTGTGTTTTCTTTTGGACTTCCAATTTTTTATCTTTTTTTTTTGTTTTGTTCCTATGGTCTTTATCCTTTCATTTACTTACATTTTTCCCTCTATTTTAGTCATGTCATCTTTATGCTTGTGTTTCTATAACTCTTATTTTTGAGTTATTTTTCCCTAGTCAAGAACTTCATTTTGTGAATGCAGTTTAGTCACATATATTACCTAAGCTCTTTCTTTGTTACCATTTCATTATATATGAGTTTAGAGTGTGTCTAATCAAAATTTGATTATTTCTCATAAGGGTTCATTTTTCCATGCTGAGGTCAGTTTGTTTGCATCCTTTGTTGATGTGTCTGTATTTAACAATTTCTCTCCCACGCGCACATCAATGGCTAGAAATCTTGACAAGTTCAGTTATTTTACTATGAGAGACTACCACTGGAGGTGAAGCAATTGATATTTAGCTTCAAGGTGGAGAGTTTCTGAGACAGCCATGTTAGTCCAGTTTGTGTGCTACTCAAGATTGAAAGAGTTTTATTATGATCTGTTTTTAATTAGTTGAAGCACACTCAGTTAGTTCCATTGGCTTTTGGATCTTGGTGACCGTTGGGGGCATTTTAGGAGATATCTCAATCAGGCGGAGCTTGTTGCGTAATTGCCGCCCCTTTCCATGATTCCAGCCAGATTCTTCTCCTGGCCAGCCTGTTTTGGAGACCGCTCCAAATTTTGCATCCTCATTATTCCGGTGTTGATGGAGAATTTTTTTGAATGGATTGATCTCCTTCTATGGTAGTGTAGGCCCCTTGTCCTTACCATCTTAGGGTTTCTCAGCTTTATATAAAGAGGAGTGGTCGGCCATCCATAGTAGTGGAGAGCAGCAGTCTTCAACGTTCTTCTTCCAGGCGGTCGCTTAGTCGCCGACCTCCGCCTAGTCGTCGGAGTAGCAGATTTCAGCGGAGATATATTTCAGCTTCTTCCTCACGGCTAGTGAGTTCATCTTATTGCCGAATCGGTGTTCCTTTTCGACCCGGCTTTCTCTTCTTAATACATGAGTCCTTCTTGCAACGTTCTATATGCTAGCGCCTGGCGGTAAGGTTACCACTGGTGATACCTCACAGGAACAGTTTCTTCCCTCGCCGTCAAATCTATTCTCGTCGCAACGGATACAGCCGGATCTTAGAGGATTCAAGATTTTCATCTTCTTCTCGGTTTATTTTTCTCCTCCATTTTAGTTGTATTGTATGCTTGAGAAATTAATAGAAAATCCATCTTTGCCCGTACAGTGGACGTACCCAATTTTGGGGAACCACTTTAAAATTAGCGTGCTTTTGTTTGCGATGCCTTTATTTTTTCCCTCATTATTTTGTGCGCTTATTATTCTTCACAACCACTCGTTTGGCCGTTAGAGAAATTATTTAGAATAGGATTATTCATCTGCACTCGGATCGGTTTTTCATAACAGGTATTTAGTGTAAAAAATGCATGCATTGCGTTACAACCATTACAACAACAACAACAAAACTATAAATAAATACTGAAATGTTTTAATCTTGATGGGGTCTCTCACAATTTATAGGAATTCTGGACTACAATTAGCTGGAATTCCATGACCCCCGCTCACTTCGTGGGGGGTTATGAGAGAAACTACTTCATGCGTGATTTGCACGCCCGATTTTTGGGTGATCCACGTGTGGGCCGTCGAGCACGATCTTGCTGTCGCACCATGCACTGAGAGACCGCTGGGAGACCGCCCATCGCCAGGCCCTCGACCACTACGGTCGGACTCCCTTGGACGCGCGCCCACGGCACACTGCCGCAAGGCCCCTGCGGCTGGCCTCCCACGATTGGTTGCACTTGGCTGCACGCCTGAGGGGCGCAACCGCTAGTCCCCCACGATCGGCCACCCTCAGTCAGCTTCCCTTGTCCGCGTGACCGCGAGGCCACGACTGCTGCCCTCTCATGGTTTGCCTTAGACTCGTGCCCGCAGCATGTGGCTGTGCGAGCCCCACAGCTGGCCTCCCCTGGTCGGGCTCCCTTAGCCGGCCCCATCACTGGTTGGTCCTCGTCGGCTGGGCTTGCCATCGGCCGATCTCCTCGCCATCGGTCTGCTCTTTGGCCAACGCTTATTTGTCGTCTGATCGTCCTCACGAGATCTCCATTGTTCGTTATATGGGCAACCCACATGTGTAACCACCAGCATAACCACCTATAATTGATGGGGGCAAATATCCAAAATTATATCGGCTTTCGCGTAGCGAAAATAACAAAATTTTATGCATGTTAACCTATATAAAACTGGTATGTAAACAGTAAATAAGGAAGTTACAGTCTTCGGATAATCGCGTAACCACCGTATAATATACTCTCCATTCTCACCTTTTTTCCTCTAAACCTTCTCCCCCTAAGCGTCCGAGCTCTCAAGAAATCTTTGTCGTCTCCCATGAAAATCTTCGAAGACGACTTAAGATCCTTCGAAGCCCACCGTGTTCCTACGTGCAAAGCCTCCTAGAGAATTCCACCGCCTGTCAAGCTTCCTCAACAAGCCGACTATGTACAACACTCCCAGCACACGACGCTCGTCTGATAACTACAAGCATTTTTCGTTCCTACCTCCGAGCACGAGAAATATTCTGCGAAGACTTCATAATGTGTGTTCTCCATCGCCATCAAAGACAAACGTTAAACTTTGCGAGCGGTGGTCTGTCACCCTCCGAAAGCGCCTCTCTCCCCCCTCACGTTGTAACAAGATGCGGCTTGTCGCTCTCGTATTCTCTCCAAAAGCCTGTAAAACACTAGCAAATAGTGAATTTTGGTCGACACTAATCCGTCCACGTGGTTTTTCACCATATTTTAGGGTTTTCCACGTTAAAAAATCTCTTACCAGCTATCTACTTTTCATTGATTGCTTGTGCACTCGACTGTTCTCGTGCTAAGACGGTGCAATCCAGACCGGTCTGCCGGAGTTTCAAGTTGTCCTTTTTTGATTCAACTCATTTCATGTTAATTTAAATAGCAGGATTATATCATTTTTCGTAAGTGGCATATGAGAATTTTCATGAAGTCACTTATCTCATGATTACTCTTATTAGCCCACACTTAACTTTGAAGTTCCAAACACAAGCCAATCACTTTCTTTGAAAATGTACCCATGGGCGGACCCACGTGGCGTCACAGTTGGGCACGTGCCCGGGTATACATGAAAGGCAAAATATTGTGAACGACTTTCTTTAACCTTCTTTCCACCCGCATTTTTGACTGGCCTTCTACAGTTTTGCCCTAAATTCTACTGCGCTCGAGAGATTGGAGGATGCGTCGACGTTGACGCCAACAGACGACAAGGCCGAGCTGACAAGGCGATCCCTAATATCATCGGGAGTCAAGATCTAGTAGCCCTGCTTCATTTATGAACCAGATTCAGTCATTCTTCTCGTCTTCCGCCTCTTCGCTTCAAACACAGGTCGATTCTTCATTGAGTCTGAATTTGTTTCCGTTAGGTTTGATTCTTTGCATATTGGAAGTTGATTGCAAACTTCTTTTTCTCTACTTTGGGTTCTTTCGCATTGTTATATTGAGTCAGCATTCTCTCTTTGTTTGTTAGATTCCTAGATTTTTCAACACGTTTAATAGGATGTTATGTTATAAAAATTTAGGAGTATGCGTCGCTACGGCGAGTTAATATTATCAAATTTTTATAGCAAATGCAGTGACACATTAACCTATAGGATCGATATAACCAAACACTATCAGTCTCTAATTGGAGTTTATGTAAAATTTATTTTTCTAAGTTGAGAACACAAAATAAAACAAGCTTGAATAAACGGTGACTAAAGTGCAAAATTAATGTATACCGTTCTTGCATTCTAGCTAGTGTTTCATCATAGTCACCATACCCAAGAGCCTCGAAGTATTTTTCCTTGTGAAATCAGCGGCATTGGCGGATCCCGTTAACATAGAAGAGCGTATTTAAAGATCGATCACAATAACTTGGAATGGTTAGCGCAAATTTACATTCAATACATGCATGAAATGTGTAATGAACCAAGTTGTGAGTCTGTAATAAATTATCAAAATCTAGCCTTATTTTGGTACAGACAAAATATGTTAATAATAATTGATATAAATGAATAATAATCATAAGATTACCTCCTTCTTAGTACTAATGTTAGCCCAAAATAAAGACCCGAAGGTGCAGCCCAATACCATCCAAAATGATGATGTAGAGATGCACAGGTTCCTCTTCCAATAGTTTGTATGGATCTTCTCCCAGAAGCTGAATGGTAATCTCCTGATGGGAAGATAAACCAACGATGTAGAGATCCAGCAATCTCCAGATGAAAATGATTCACAGTCAGAAAGAGTCCTGTGGATCTGGATTCGCTGGATCAAGGAAGAGGGACTGTCGATCCACTGGTCTGCTCTCAAGGCCTGGAGGAGAGCCAACGACTTGGCCGACGATGAAGACTAGAGACGTAGCGCCGGTTCTGGGGAAGTCCAGATAAGAAAGATGATGAAGAGTGGTCTCTTTTATTTTCCACAAGTAAGTCCAAGAGGGATGTGTGAATAGGGCCGGCTGGAGGAGAGATTTAGGGCAGGCAATTTCCTTTTTCTTTGTTCTCGAGATCTGAAGGAGAAGCGGGAGTTTTTACCAGCGATCTACAGTATCCTCCTCTCCAAAGTGACGAGTGGAGGAGCTATTGGCTTGATGTCGCGTGGCGACAGTGGATTTTGTCAGGCGATAGTGTCACGTAACATGGACACGTGTCAGATGGTTGTTAAGCGGCCCAAGAGTGGTGGTTGACTGGAGTCAAGCAGCTGAAGTCGATATCGCCAGGCGACATCGATTATCGCGTGGAGATAACAGCTACTTTGACTTTTCAACTGATTTTGCAGCCACTAATTTCTGTTGATGGAATAAGCATGTGGATGGGATTAATCCTGAGGCCACTTAACCAGAGGAGTGGAGGAATGAGAAATTATTCTCTTCTTCACACACTCTCTCTTCCTTTCATTCAAAGCTCTTGAGAAGAAGAAGCTAAGGAAGAGCTGAGCTGATTTTGGTGAGTGTTGAACGAGATTCGATAATCGGAGGCCCGATCCGAGGCTAGATTCGCGAAAAGGAGAGCGGCGTGCTCCTTTCCATCCACATAGAAAAGCTTCGTCATTGTTCCAAAACGAACTACAAGGGTAATGATCTTCCTTCTTGGACATGTGAAGTCTTTCTTTCGACATATGCATGGAATCTTCCAACAAATGGTGGAGAATCGAGAGAATTCCTTTGGGTCGATTCGTGAAAACCCCAGTGAGTCTTGCATATAGATCCAAAAATGTGTAGCATGAAATAGGCATGCTGTGTGAAGCTCATCTGGACAGGTTGGTTTGGACTGGTGATGTTTATTTTGCGTGTCGTAGAAAACTCCGATTATAAACGAGTAGTTTACGGGGTCTGTGAGGTTGTACCTGTGAACTGGAAGTAGCAGGAAGTACTGGAGCTATACGCCAGAAAAATACCAAAGAAATGTCACAGTTTGAATAACTGTTGGATATCGTCGGGCGACAGTGAGTATTGCCAACGGCGATCGCTCTTGGTGAGGTATTTGTGCTGTGAAAGTCCACTGTTTTGGGCACTGCAGGTTACTGCAGAGTTTTGTTAGGTCTGGTACAGAAAGTGAATTCTGTGGTTAACGTCTGGCGACAGTGAGTGTCGCTGGAGATAGCTTCCAGATACCCTTTTGATTGTAAAGCCTGTCTCTGGGAGACTGTGAGGCTAATCTGTGAGCTACGAGCTCCTAAAGGCCAATGAGCCGAACAGACAAGGGGAAGCTGACCTGCATCATACTAGACATTGATTTGATGTTTTGAGCAACGGGCAATGGCTGAACTGTATCTGAGTTATGGTTGTCTAACCCAAATGACTAAGTTATTGGCATTCGTTAGTATCGCATAATGAGAGTCTTAGAATGTATGTCGTCAAGACTAAAGTCTCAGGTCGGTGGCCGTAAAGACTGTGAATGCTCAAAGTTAACCATTATGTCTGAAACCTCTGAACGGTGGTGGGACTCTGGCTACAGGTAGACCGAAAATGTGCCATGAGTGCACGGAATGTTTGGACACGGGGCATTCGTTTGTGATATAATTAACTGTGCTTGAGTGCACGTTATTGTGATATATCTGCTGGTGTTAATGTTATGCCTGTAGGGAAGGAATATCACTGCCCCGGAAAAGGGGTAGGGTCGTTATAAATTGGTCAGCTGAATGTTGATCGTTGCCTTGTTTGCCACCATTGCGGTGGATTGTCCTTGTGCAGGTGCTGGAGAGCCGAGTGGGAAATAGCAGGTTGAGGCCCTTGCTGCTGTTATACTGGCCCTCGAAGGCCGAGCGAAGAAATCATACTGTTTTTATGTGTGGCCGGCCTGCGTGCCGATGCATACTCTTGAAATTTAACTGTAAGGTCTTAAGGTCATAACTATTGTATATTGTAAGTGACATTCATGTTATGTATATACATAATTTATATATATTGTGGGCATTCAATTGATATGAGTTCATGCAATCTTAAAGCTTCCGCTAGAATGCTCTGAATTAGGATTCGAGTAGTCTTTGATATTAACATATAATCTCGCCGCTTGTTTGTGGAATATGGTGTGGGGCTCCGGCAGGACCCTCTATTATATTTCATGTGACGGACGAAGGTGTTATAATTTGGTATTTACTTGTCTTGGTCTTCCTCTTGCGAATTCGTGGTCTAATTCTTTTGAGGGGTGATGTGAACGTGTAAGTGTGGACCGTTAAAACTTAAATGAACTCAAGAATGTCCACTTAGAAATGAAAATGCACATATTTGAGGAACTTGCGTGTTCCTACAAAGTTGTTGCTTTTACAAAGTCGCTAAAGTGTGTATTTTACACTTATAGCTGACTAGAAGTGGTGCGGGATAGTCTGAGCCCCAATATTCTGTTGAGAGTGCGGAACCAGTCGAGGTACCCATACCTCCTCCCTCTGAAGAGACGGTTCGGTTGATAGTTGATCTGTTCTTCACGATGATCAAGGCCCAACCTGCAAGGAAGGTACAACCCCTTGTCCCTCTGGTGGTGTCAATGTTGGTTGGTCTATTTGAGCAGATTGCAAGCGGAAGAGCATTGACTCAGTCGTTGAATATGTGTTTGATACAAGGACCACACACGATCGAGGAGTACTTTCATGCATTTGTTGTGCTGATACAATATGCAAAGTTTCTGTTTGAAACCGAGAAGACTAAGATCAACAGGTTTTATGATGGTCTGCGCCAGGAGCTACGACTTTTGTTGTTGGGCCCAAAGTTAATGGGATTCCAAACATTGGTACAGTCAGCTAAGTCGTTGGAGATGGACTTGGCCACGGTCCACCAGGCACCAGTAATCCAGGTACCTAGTTTCTCCACGTCTGGATATCAACGATAGAACAAGAAGTCAAAAACTTCGGAAGCGGCTCCTTCTCTGATGTCTGGAGCAGCGTCTGGGCGAACCACTCTTGTGTGTTATACATGTGGCAAGAAAGGACATCTTGCCTGAGAGTGTTGGGGTAGTGACCGGAAGCCAAAGAAGGCTAAGGCTAGAGGAGTTGCAGGGCGAACTCCACGCACCTGCTACTCGTGTGGCAAAGAGGGACATATACCCTGAGACTGCCAAATTGGCCCTTAGATGACAACAAACTGAAAGGGAATGTTGAATATATGTACATACATAACTGTAATCGTGTACCGTACATTTACTAGTATGTATTGATGCATATAATGCCTGTTTTGCGTGTATAAACATGTTGTGATGAATAATTTAGACATTTTGTTATTAGGGCTTAATGTATTCCCTGTGTGCTTATCTTTGTATCACAGAGAAGAGTGGAATGACATGGCCGTTGTAATAAAAGTGAATATGGGTAGAAAGTGATATGTTAAGATGCAGTTATGACGTCATATCACGATGTGGAAGCATCTGTGCTGGCAATAGTTGTGTTCGATGTGATCATAGGTATGGACTAGCACTTGGAGCAGCATACCGATATAGATTGTAACTTTATGGAAGTCACACTGGGATAGATCACCGAACGAGGGACTAAGTTCGCTTGTATGCGAGGATCGAGCATGTCTGCTCTCCAAGTAGTCAAAACTGTTCGGTTGTGCGCGAAGTAATTCTTCATGCCTATAGAGGCCTTTGGGCCGATACCCGGTTGAGTGACGCTTCTATTGTGATGGCCTATGCAAATGTGTTTCCTAACGATCTTCATGGGTGATGCCCCCACGGGATACCAACTGCACTATTACGGTGGTGCCAGGTGTGAAACATGTGGCCCGCTCACCATATCAAGAAACGCCAGAGGAGATGGTAAAACAAATAGTTCAACTGTAAGAATTGCGAAGATAAGGTTATTGAAGTCCAAAGGTGACACCTTGAGGTGCACCGGCCCTTTTAGGGAAAAGAAAAGAAGAACGGTAGCCTGCATCTATGCATCGATTGTAGAGAGCTGAACAAGCTGATGGAGAAGAGCATGTATCTGATTCCATGGATTGATAACTTGTTCGATCAGCTAGTTGGATCAATGGTATAACCAAAGCTAGAGTTGAAGTCTGGCTATTACCAGTGGAGAATACGGGGATGTGACATTCCCCAAGTTGGCGTGTGAAAAATGCTACGGTCAATAGAAGTCCACGATACTGTCGTTTGGGCTGACGAATGCAACATCGGTCTTCATGGACTGAATGTCGTAAGCTTTTAAGGAGTATTTGGACCTATTTATGTCATCTTAATTGACAACATATTGGTGTACGCTTAGCTAAACAATCATGAAAGAATGGTTTTGCATACCCTGTGAAAGAACAAACTCTAGGTTAAGTTCTCAAAGTACGAGTTTTGGCTATCGTCGGTGGCTTTTCTTAGTCATATGGTTCGGACGGTTGGTGTATAGTGATGCATCAGGGAGAGACTTAGTCTGCGTTCTTCTTCAGTTTGGAAAGGTGATCGTTTATGGCTCACGCCAATTGAAAGTGCATGAGTGGAACTATCCCGTCCAGGACTTAGAGTTGGCGGCGGTGATATTTGCACTTAACTTGTGGCGTCATTACTTATATGACGTGAAAGTGGACATATTCACGGATCATAAGAGACTTAAGTATCTTCTGGATCAGAAGGATCTAAATATGCGACAGCGGAGGTGCATGGATTTCCTCAAGGACTACACCTTCCAGATTCATTAGACTCCCGGGAAGGGAAATGTAGTCGCAGATGCCTTGAGTCGAATGACTCCGGCAAGGGCATGTTGGTTGCAGATGCATGATGAGCATCTAATCCAGGAGTTGGAGGCCTTAGACATCTCTTGTGTGGATAAGGATGTTACTGCAAATGCGTGACTGAACTGGACGAAGACAGTATTACCTTGCGGATAGGGTTCGGCGAGCAACAGAGCTCGATGAGAGTCTACAACGCTATGCAGTGGATGAGTCAAATGCCCAATTTTCCTGTGATGACGGCCTTTTATGGAAGGATGATTGTTTGTGCGTCACGGATGTGTGTAAACATCGTGAGGAATTAATGTACGAAGCACATTTTACAAAGTACTCAGTTCACCCAGGGAACACGAAAATGTACAAGGACATGAAGAAGGCGTTCTGGTGGCCAGGTTTGAAGAAAAATATAGTTCATTACGTGGCAAAATGTTAGATTTGCGCCTTGGTAAAAGCTGAATGTCAGAAACCTGTCAGTTTCCTGAAGTCGTTGTCAATCCTGGTATGGAAATTCGACGACATTTCTATGAATTTCATGCTTGGACTGCCGAGATCTCAGAGCAGAAACGATGCCTTGTGGGTGATTGTTGACCAATTAACAAAAGTGTCGCACTTCATACCAAATCGGAAAGACAAGTCAGTGGAAAAGTTGGTCAAGCTGTACGTGGATAACATCGTACGATTGCACGGCGTGCCCCGTAGCATCGTGGGTGACCGAAACGGGCGCTTTACTACAAATGATTGGAGATTAATCCATCAGTCGTTGGGAACTAGACTAAAAGTTCAGTACGGCCTCTCGTCCTCAAATGGATGGTTAGACCGAAAGGACCAACTGAACTATGGAGGATACGCTCCTTATGTGTGCCATGGATTTCGGAAGTGGTGGGAAAACCATCTCTATAATATTGAGTTCGTCTACAATAATAACTATCAAGCTAGCATATAGATGATGCCCCTTGAAGCTGATACGGTTGGAAGTGTCGTACACCTTTAGCTTTGGCGAAGACAGGCAAGTCAAAGCTATATAAGCGTAAGGAGGTCGGATATGCAAATTTGACCATACGTACTATGAGAGCGGCTATTGGTAGTCCAAGATAGACAAGAAAAGTACTACAACGTCAAGCACCAAAATATGAATTTTGCGGTTGGCGAGTGAGTATACATGAAGATTAAGCCATTCAAAGGCGTGTCCAGGATTCGGCGTATGAAAAAGTTGAGTCTGAGGTATATTGGTCCGCCCAAAATGGTTGAATGAATTGGAGTAGTGGGCTATCTATTAACACTTGTGGCGGAGCGAAGTGGCTTGCCCGATGTGTTGCACATATCGGTGTTGTGTAAAGCAATGAAAGAGTCAACGCAAGTGATTGCAGATGCTCGAGTACCAGTCGAATAAAGCCTAACAACGAAGGTTAAGCCCACTTGAATCAAGGGTTCGGAGAGTGAGTAACTCCGAAAAAGGACAATTGGGATGGTCGACGTCCGTTGAGACAATGGTGACCGTTGAGAACGAGCGTGAGAGCATAAGAAAACATGTGTGATAAATTTCCCAAGTTATTTGGAAAATAATGTTGAAACATTATATTTGTGAAAGGGCAATATGTTGTAACATATTAGTTGCTGTTTTTCCCTTATAGATGTATAAAATTTCGGGACGAAATTTTTGTAAGAAGGGGAGGGTTGTAACACCCCAAATTTGACAGCAGAACTATTGGTCACTATCGTCGGGCTACAGTGGGTATCGCTGGAGCGATAGCGATAAGTCTCGATGCCATAAAGCGTTGAGTGAGGTAAGAACACTCGACACCTTTCAAAGAATCGTTGAGTAAGAGACTATCGCGTGGCATTAGTGGGTATTGCGCGGCAAAAGCCCAGCTCTCAACACTCTCAATGCCTTAAAGCGTTGAGTGAGCTCGACGCACTCGATGTCTCGAAGTGTTGAGTGAGCCACTAGATTCGATAATGCCGGGAGACAGTGGGTATCACCTGTGCGATAATGCCGGGAGACAGTTTCAAAGAATCGTTGAGGTATCACGCTGTGCGACTCAACGGGAAGCGACGCACTCGAGCGAATTGAGTGAGCTACTAGATTCGATAATGTCGGGAGACAGTGGGTATCACCTGCACATCAACTCAACGTCATAGCGTTGAATGAGTTCAACACACTCAACAACTTACAGCGTTGAGTGAGCTATTGGCTTGATGTCGCATGGCGACAGTGGATATCGCCAGAAGATAGTGTCACGTAACATGTACACGTGTCAGATGGCTGTTAAGCGGCCCAAGAGTGGTGGTTGACTGGAGTCAAGAGGTTGAAGTCGATGTCGCCAGGCGACATCGATTATCGCGCGACGATAACAGCTACTTTGACTTTTCAACTGATTTTGCAGTCACTCGTTTCTCTTGATGGAATAAGCCTGTGGCTGGGATTAATCCCGAGGCCACTTAACCAGAGGAGTGGAGGAATGAGAAGTCATTCTCTTCTTCACACAGTCTCTCTTCCTTTCATTCAAAGCTCTTGAGAAGAAGAAACTAAGGAAGAGCTAGACTGATCTTTGTGAGTGCTGAAGGAGATTTGATAATCGGAGGCCCAATCTGAGGTTACATCCGCGAAGAGGAGAGCGACGTGTTCTGTTCCATCTGCATAGAAAAGCTTCGCCATGGCTCCAAAACGAACTACAATGGTAACGATCTTTTTCTTGGACATGTCAAGTTCTTCTTTTGGCATATGCATGAAATCCCCCACCAACGGGTGGGGAATCGAGGGAATTCCTTTGGGTTGATTCGTGAAAACCCCAATGAGTCTTGCATATAGATCCGGAAATATGTAGTACGGAATAGACATGCTGTGTGAAGTCCATCTGAACAGGTTGGTCTGCATTGGTGATGTTTATTTTGCGTGTCGGAGAAGACTCAGAGCATAAACGACTAGTTTACGGGGCCTGCGGGGCTGTACCTGTGAACTGGAAGTAGTAGGAAGTACTAGAGCTATACTCCAGGAAAATTCCAAAGAAATGCCACAGTTTGAATGACTGTTGGATATCGTCAGGCGATAGTGAGTATCGTCAACGACGATAGCTCTTTGTGAGCTATTTGTGCTGTGAAAGTCCAGTATTTCTGACACTGTAGGTTACTGCAGGGTTTTGCTGGGTCTGGTATAGAAAGTGAATTCTGTGGTTAACGTCTGGCGATAGTGAGTGTCGCTGGCGATAGCTTCCAGATACCGTTTTGATTGTAAAGCCTGTCTCTGGGAGACTGTGAGGCTAATCTGTGAGCTGCGAGCTCCTAAAGGCCAATGAGCCGAACGAACAAGGGGAAGCTGACCCGCGTCAGATTAGATATTTATTTGACGTTTTGAGCAACGGGCAATAGCTGAACTGTATCCGCGTTATAGTTGTCTAACCCAAACGCCTAAGTTATTGGCGTTCGTTAGGATCGCATAATGAGAGTCTTAGGCTGTATGCCGTCAAGACTAAAGTCTCAGGTCGGGGGCCGTAAAGACTGTGAATTCTCAAAGTTAACTGTTATGTCTGTGACCTCTGAATGGTGGTGGGACCCTGGCTACAGGTACACCGAAAATATGCCCCGAGTGCACGGAACGTTTAGCCGCGGGGTATTCGTTTGTGATATATTGAACTGTGCGAGAGTGCACGTTCTTGTGATATATCTGTCTGTGTTAATGATATGCATGCAGAGAAGGAATATCATTGCCCCGAGAAAGGGGTAGAGTCGTTATAAATTGGTCAGTTGAATACTGACTATTGTCTTGTTTGCCACCATTGCGGTGGATTGTCCTTGTGCAGGTGTTGGACAGCCGAATGGTAAATAGCCGGCTGAATCCCTTGTTGCTGCTATGTTGCCCCTCGAAGGCCGAGCGAAGAAATCTTTCTATTTTCATGTGTGGTTGGCCTGCGTGCCGATGTTCGTAATCCACACTCGAGAAATGTAACTGTAATGCCTTAAGATCATAACTGTTGTGTATTGTAAGTGACATTCTTGTTATGTATATACATGATTTATATATATTGTGAACATTCAATTGATATGAGTTTATGCAACCCTAAAGCTTCCGTTAGAATGCTCTGAGTTATTATTCGAGTAGTCTTTGATATTAACCTGTAATCTTGCCGCCTGTTTGTGGAATATGGTGTGCGGCCCCGCCCGGACCCTCTATTATATTTCATGTGACAGACGGAGGTGTTACACGCGCGACTGAACTAACTTGCACTCATATGAGTGAATAGGCTCAAAATTCGCATATGACTTAACTGAGATGTCTCGATGAAACGAGACCACCTTACGAGAAATTTTCAACATTCTCCCACTTAGACTTGTATTCATCACAATTTATGACATTCCGATAAAATCTACACAAAACGTAAGGGTGCCAATTTGTGAACGTGGTATTGAGTCTACTCCCACGTCAATCTTGTCCAATCAAATCTTTCACTTCGAATTACGGCGGCAACCGCATTATTGAGCGACACGGGACCTTCCATGGTCACAGCAGCTTACGGATTCAATCGACATGGACAAAGCGCGGTAAAATAAAATATAGAATAACATACTAAAAATGTGCATATGAAGGTTGTTCTAATTTGGTGGTCAAACAAACTTCTCAAATGAATGAACTAGATTATGTTGTGAGAAGTTTTTAAGTGTTAAAAAGAACAAGTATGTCTAACATTAAGATTTTGAAATTCATGTGTCAAAAGACATACCATAGGTCATAATTCAAATGAAGTGTCCTAGATCTTATGCTCCGACTGACACAAGTCATGAGACTTTGTATGAAGTATGACGTGTCACATAAATTCAATGAATATTGAAACTTAATAATATTGCTGAATGAATATTCTTAATTTTTAATGAATTAAATAAAGTACAATATACATGACAAACAACTAAATTGGAGCTTCATGTAGCCTCCCACTAATCTAGCACATCGATTGACTCTTTAAGCCTCATATTAATAACATGTTTTTGAAACACGTTAGGGAGAAGTCCTTTAGTAAGTGGATCAGCCAACATGTCATCTGTCCCTAAATGCTCCACTAAAATTTCACCCTTCTTGACCAATTCCTTAACGGTCAAAAATTTAATTTTCATATGTTTGGAACCTGTGATACTTTTATTGTTCATCGAGAACATAACTGCAGAGATATTATCACAATACATCCGGATGGGTCCAGCTATAGAATCGACGACCTTCAACTTCATAATGAAATCTTAAGACACACTGCATGGGTAGAAGCTCCAAAAAGAGCTACGAACTCTGCATGCATTGTGAATGAAGTGATGAGTGTCTGTTTGACACTCTTCCACGAAATGGCCCCACCAGCAAACTTAAAAATATAATCTGAAGTAGACTTCCTATCATCCTCACACCTAGCAAAATTAGAATTTATATACCCCACTAACTTAAGATTTTGAACTCTATGGTACATCAACTTAACATCCTTAGTTCCCTTCAAATACCTTAGAACTTTCTTGGTAGCCACACAATGATCGGGTTCTGGGTTCGACTGATATCTGCCTAAAAGTCTTACTGTGACGGCAATGTCCGGTCTAGTACAAACTTGGGCATACATTAAACTGTCTACCTCACTAGCGTAAGGTATATCCTTCATGCGCTATCTCTCTATCGTTCCTGTGGCATCATGATAAGCCGAGCATATCACCCTTAAGCACAGGTACATCACCAGGCTTACAACCGAGCATGCTAAATATCTCAAGTACACGCTCGATGTAGGATTTCTGAGAGTGTGACAATGTATGCTGAGATCGGTCTCTAATGATCTCAATTTCTAAAACGAAAGATGCTTCTCCAAGATCTTTCATATCGAAGTGTTTTGACAGAAATTACTTATATTCATGCAACAATGTTAATTCACTGCTCGCAAGCAAGATGTCATCCACATAAAAAATTAAGAAAATAAATCTACTTTCATTGATCTTGAGATATTTTTCAACGGTCTACCTTATTTTCTACACAACCAAAATAAGTAACTAGTTCATCAAATTTCAAATACCACTGTCTAGAAGCTTGCTTCAAACCATATAGGGATTTGTTAAGTTTACATACAAGTTGGTCGGAATGACTAGACTTGAATCCCTCAGGCTGCACCATATAGACCTCCTCGGCAAGATCGTCATTCAGGAATTGGTCTTTACGTCCATCTGGTGTAGCTCCAAATCATAATGAGCTACTAATGTCATTATCACTCTGAAAGAGTTTTTAAAGGAAACGAGAGAAAAGGTCTGGTGGTAATCGATTCCTTCACCCTGCATAAATCTCATGGATACCAGTCTAGTTTTAAATCGCTCGACTTTTACTTTAGAGTCTTTTTTTTGTCTTAAACACCAATTTAGAACTAATGGTCTTACAGCCTTTTGGCAACTCAACCAACTCCCAAATCTTATTCAGCTTCATAGACTTCATCTCATCTTTCAACGCATCCCACCACATATCAACTTAAGGTCCAGACACAGCTTCATTAAATGTCACTGGGTCAACCACTTGACCAATGTCATAATCACTCTCCCCTAAATAGACTTCATAGTCTGAGGAAATTGTAGTCCTTCTCTGCCTAGTGGATCTCCTAGCGGGTGTATGACCCTCCTGAACATGAGGAGGAACCTCAATTGGAATCGGTGGTAAGACAACTTCCACATCCTCCACTTGTTCCGTCACAGGTTCAGACCCCGTAGAATCTCCAACTGAAGACACAGATAAATTAATGGTGATAACTTGCTCATCTTCACTAATAGGGAGAGAGCAACTAGATTCATCAGCGACATCCCATTATAATTTTTTTTCTCTTTTGACTCCACAATTTTGAGTCCTCCTAAAGGGGAATAGAACTTAAAACCCTTGGAGTGATCTAGGTAGCCTATGAAATAGCAATGACAAGACCTGAGGGCTATCTTACTCTCTGATGGGTTGTACAAACGAACTTCTGCAGGACAACCCCAGACACGCAAATGAATAAGGTTGGGTCGTTTACCAGTTCATAACTCAAAAGGGGTTTTAGGTACTAACTTGGACATGACTCTATTGAGAATGTATATTGCAGTCTTAAGTGTCTCACCCGACACAAATTCAGGAAGATTTGTCCTACTCATCATGCTCCTCATCATTTCCTTAAGGGTGCGATTACGCCTTTCGGCCACACCATTCTGCTCAGGACTATCCGGTATGGAGTACTGGGCAACAATGCTACAGTTCTCCAAGTATCTGACTTAACAATCTTGATGTCTTTCCTTATTTGTTTCTCAACTTCAGTCTTGAAAATCTTGAAATTTTCAAGAGATTCAGATTTCTCCTTAAATTAGTACAAATAACCAAAATGTGAGTAGTCATCAATGAAAGTAATAAAATAGGTGTTCCTACAGAGGGTAGTGGAATAATGGTCACTGATGTTCTTATGAATAACCTCTAAAAGGCTTGCACTACGAGTCGAGCCTTTCTTTTTAGTCTTGGTCATCTTACCACTACAACAGTCTACACATGTCTCTAGGTCACTAAAGTCTAGAGTAGGAAGAATATTTTCCTCAATTAATTTTTCTACTATTTTCCTAGAAATATGACCTACCCTTTTATGTCATAGCATGGAGGACTATTCCTTAATGAGAGGTTATTTATTAGCAATGTTTTTTACATTATATGAGGTGACATAATAATTAACTGGTGCAAGACATTCTATATAAACCATTTGATAAAGAACATTGGCTAATAAATCGTGATTCGTAAAATAACTTAATCAAACCACAAGAAATATTAAAACCATAATTAAGTCTATCAAATGCAGAAACAAAAATCAAGTTCCTTCGAAACGAAGGAATATAAAATGTGTCTTTTAATAGAAGTTCATATTCAGAATCAAGGACTAAACAAATGTCCCCAATGAACTCCACCACCACCTCAGCATTGTTGTCAACTATGAGTTTGCACTCAACCTTGCTTGGCCTCCTCCTTTTGATGAACCCATGTAGTGTGTAAGAAACATGATTAGTTGTTCCACTATCGAGCCACTAAGAAATTGATGGGGCTTCAATTAAATTGGATTCACAAAAAACTAGAGCTAAAGGGTTACCTTTAGGTGTTAATCCACACTTCTCCATCCAAGACTTAAACTTCAAGCACTCGTGCTTCACATGTCCCTTCTTCTTGCAAAAAAAGCAGCTAAGAGACTTCTTTCCACCAGCATCCTTGCTCCCCGAAGCTTGTCCATCCTGAGCCTTAAAAGGAGCTTTGAACTTCTTCTTCTTAAATGAGGGTTTGACAACGAGTAAAGCAGTGTCCATCTTCTCTTTCTTCAGTTTCTCCTCCTCAGCAACGCAGCGGGTGATCAGATCATTTATCTTCCACGCCTCATCCTGGGAATAGTGGGTAATCTTCAGAATGCTGAACTCCGCGGAAAGATTATTTGGTGTCTGATGCACTATCAAGGCTTCTGGGAGAGTAATCTCCATCTCTTGCAGCTTGGTCTGGAAATAGACCATCTTCAGTATATAATCACGGACTCCACATCCTCCTGAATACCTCATAGAGAAGAGGTCATGAATCAGAGTCTCAATCTCAGCATTGCAAGACACCTTATATCTCTGCCCAACGGCAGTCAGAAAATCCCTGGCCATAGACGTGTCTGGAAGACCACTCAGCAGGTGCTCTCGAATGGAACGCTTCATAGTCAACAAGCAGATCTTGTTAGACTTGTTCCATGCACCATAATGATCCTTTTTAGCTTGAGTGTTGGTCGCTGTGAGAGACGCGGGCTGGTCGGTACTCATGATCATCTCAATGTCCGCTATCTCGAGAGCAAACATGATGTCAGACTTCATCATCTTAAAATTTGATCTAGTGAGTTTCTCAATGATCGACACATTATTATGGACTGTAAAAGTGACTGAAAAGAGAGAAAAGGAAAAAAATTAGAGACAAACAAGACAATAGTGGCTATAAAACCCTAAATAGCAAACTAGGTAGAGAATCCATGCGCATTAACACGCAACACCTTTGGGTAGACTACGTGTCATGCAATTAGTGATTCTCCACACAAGGACGAGCAACAGTTATGCTTCAGCTTTTAGTAGATCTACCACCTTTGGACGAATAGATTACTAGAGCGCTGCACTGCCGTCCAAATGTCCGTGTGTATCCCTCTGAACCTATTGCGCAAGCATCACTTTTGGGTGAATGATTGCGCAAGCACCACTTTTGGCTATAATTCTTATCAATCGACGAGACCCTTTCACACCGGAATATCTGAATATTGCCCTAAAATAATATCATGTTTCTTTTCTTAATGACGTATGAGCGATCAATCGTCGTAAAGAAAAAACAACTCTTTTGTCGGGGATTGATTAATGGAAGCACTTTGTATTTTCAATCCCAAATTATTTTTCTCTCTAAATAACTTAATGGGTTTTGATATTGTGTTCTTTAAACAAATTGAATAGAAAAATAATTTAACCCAAAATAATGAAGGAGACTAATAGGTTTGAGTTATCCCCTCTGATACCAACTATTATAAAAATTTAGGAGTATGTGCCGCTACGGAGAGTTAATATTATCAAATTTTTATAGCAAACGTAACGACACATTAACTTATAAGATCGATATAACCAAACACTATCAGTCTCTAATTGGACTTTATGTAAAATTTATTTTTCTAAGTTGAGAACACAAAACAAAACAAGCTTGAATAAATGTTGACTAAAGTGCAAAATTAATGTATACCGTTCTTGGATTCTAGCTCGTGTTTCATCATAGTCGCCATACCCAAGAGTCTCGAAGTATTTTTCCTTTTGAAATCAGCGGCGTTGGCGGATCTCGTTAACATACAAGAGCGTCTTTAAAGATCGAACACTACAACTTGGAATGGTTAGCGCAAATTCACATTCAATACAATGCATGAAATGTGTAATGAACCAAGTTGTGAGTCTGTAATAAATTATCAAAATCTAACCTTATTTTGGTACAGACAAAATATGTTAATAATAATTGATATAAATGAATAATAATCATAAGATTACCTCCTTCTTAATACCAATGTTAGCCCAAAATAAAGACCCGAAGGTGCATCCCAATACCATCCAAAATGATGACGTAGAGATGCACAAGTTCCTCTTCCAATAGTTTGTATGGATCTTCTCCCAAAAGCTGAATGGTAATCTTCAGATGGGAAGATAAACCAACGATGTAGAGATCCAGCAATCTCCTGATTAAAATGATTCACAGTCAGAAAGAGTCCTGTGGATCTGGATTCGCTGGATCAAGTAAGTAAGAGGGACTGCCGATCTACTGGTCTGCTCTCAAGGTCTGGAGGAGAGCCAACGACTTGGCCGGCGATGGAAACTAGAGACATAGCGTCATTTCTGGGGCAGTCCAGATAAGAAAGATGATGAATAGTGGTCTCTTTTATTTTCTCCAGGTAGGTTCGAAAGGGATGTGTGAATAGGGCCGGCTGGAGGAGAGATTTAGGGCAGGCAATTTCCTTTTCCTTTACTCTCGAGATCTGATAGAGAAGCGGGAGTTTTTACCAGCGATCTGCAGTATCCTCCTCTCCAAAGTGCCAAATGGAGGAGCGATGGGCTGACCGGTGATGGCAAGTGGCAGTTTCACAATGAAGGGGAATGGAACCCGAGATTTTTCAACCCTAGTTCACTCTTGGCAGCCATAAAATGAAGAGTGTTTTTTTTGGAAAAATCCAAACTCAGGTTTAATAGGCAAACCGCTTTAGGAGTTACAAAACATTGAGAATTAATCTCATTTATTACAAAGAATAAATCGGAGATTGTGTAACTTATGAAATTAATATGGATTTTATATTGCCAAATATTGTGGCTACGGTGAGACCGAGTATGCGACTGAATGTATGAGACGATCTGACCCACCTATCACACGCTACGACCATTCGTGCGACTGAACTAACTCGCACTCGTAGGAGTCTGAATAGGCTCAAAATTCGCGTATGACTTAACCAGGACGTCTCGATGAAACGAGTCCACCTTACGGGAAATTTCCAACATGTTCATCTCCTTCAACACAATAAAAGTTGGGTCTTATGAAGTCTTTAGTTAATATGGTGTTTGAGACATACATTATGTTGTATCTGTTGGGTTTTCATTGAGTGCATACACATCATATATGCGCTACCGAAATAGATTTAGAAAACCTTAACTAGAAATAGGACCTTGCGATAACCATGAATCAAGAAGTAAAACACGGCAGATGAAAAGTTACCTTAGCGGGATCGAGAAAAAGTCGATCAAGATGCACCAGAAAAACTACTTGTGCTGAATTGGAATCTTATTCAAGTTGTCTTTGTAAGTTGAGTCATAGAGCACAGAAATATATTTGCGCCATTATGGGATATCCACACTCACAGGAGAAACCCTCGTCGTCATCCCACGAAGGTAGTCTGAAAGGATGATTGAGGCCTTCATCTCCATGAACTTCTAGGTTCGCTTCCGTGAGAGGATCGTCGGCGCTAGGGCTCCGATTCACAAAAGGACAGTTGTCGGGTTCGCCGCTCTAAACACTTTAGAATAGGGCTTGGGAATAGTCAAAGTCTTTTTAACCCTAGATCTGAAATTACACACACACACGTGCCCGACACGGGGCTTCCGCCCCTACGGCAATGCGCGACAGTACCCCCCCCCCCCCACCCCCGCGACCGGGCCTTCGCCCGCCCCCGACTAGTTTCTCCTAATAAGAGATCCATATAAATATATAGGAAAAAACATGTTTGTTCAAACCATAAAATAGTCTTATTGATGCTTCATGATGATTTTATCACATAATTTTGTCTAGACTCCTCGTGAACAGTCATGGCGCTCTGCTCATATCTAAAAACAACAAAGCTACCATTCCAAATCATTGCAAAACATTGCAGATTATGTTGAGGGAGAAGTGCAACATGGTTTATTTTTTATCTTTTCTCATGCCCTAGAACTATGGATTAAAATGGAGGTAATATATGTTGAACATGATGTGACTTTGACATTGAAAAAGAGAAACATTTGTCAATCACATGAGTTAAAGACCTTGTATTCCCTTGTGGCATTGAAAAGGTGAATGGTCAGGTGCTTATATTCATTAAAATTGGTCAAACTTCGCAACATAAAGAAGCATCAGAATGATGTTATTGTAAATATTATATGATTAACTAATACATTGCATACTAACCCATAATATAGAGATGTTGTATAAATATGTTATTGATTGACGTGTATTTTTTCAAATAGCAACAATAAATAGATATTCAAACATTATAATGTAAATTAGTCATGAAATGCTTCACCATAGCCTACCAAATTGACAATTTTATTTATTTTCAACTGGGATGAGAGTTAAAAATATGAAATCAAAGCAGTGTTGAAAACGGATGTTTTCCTGTCAAGATATGCATTATACAGATTTACATGCAAAGTAGTGAAATTGTAGCATGTAAATAACTACAGCATGACGCAACCAAGTTCTCATTAATTGGTTTGGCCAAGAGCTGGCATCTACCTTCGCAAGGAATTCACCGCCATTCTAATTAATCTAAAATTTGTGGGGTTTATACATGTTGAGAAGTTGGATCTAGGTCATTTGCATAACCATTTTCAATGGTGGGTTAAACTTAGGATGCTTTGATTATCACCATCAAGAAGTTATATATCATTAACACTATTATCACAATGTTAGTAATCATGCAGTTTAGACATATAGAGATCAAGCAACAGAGCATTATATCAAAAACAATTCTCTTTTTCCAAGTTGTTTGGATGAACAAAAAATCTCATCAAACTTCATAATTAAATCAAAAAACATAAAATAAAATTTTTTGCCCGCATTATAAACTTATAGTATAAGATATAAGCATAGATATTACCTCGGTAATTATGTATTACAAAACTACGGCTATAAAAAATCAAAATCAGCATATTAGAAGACATCATATTTTTATGTTATAGCACATAGAAATCACTGATGATTGAATTTAGTTGGTTCATCAACCCACATTCTATAATTTCTTCCTTGCATTTCATTCTCCAAGCTGATGAGCAATGAAGAATAAGACATGCTTAACAAAATAAATGTGGACTGTTATTGCTGCAATAGAAGTCCTCATAAAGGCAAGCAAATGGATCAAAAGAAAACCTAACTCAGTCAATTGGTGTCAAAGAGTACCATTTTCCTATAAATACCTCTTCATCAGCCTCATGTCTCCATCAATAGAACAGCTGTGCAAATCGTGAAAACAGATTACTCCGTGATGATGGGCTTGGTGATGCTTCTACTCCTTGGCATTCAATTACTATCTGTCATTTGAAATTTCAAGCGAGCAATAGAGGTTTATTTGAGAGCATATATGAAAACAGATTACCCTGGAGTGAGAGAAATGAGAAATCAAAACTAAACATTGCAAAACATACTTTACTGGAAAGGAAGGTGAACACACACAAAAATGATCGTGAACAGGCGTTTTGGAGGAGGGTCTTACTCGTGAAGAAGAGCCGGCGTTCGTGAAGTCAATGTGTATGCAGAGAAAAGCAGCCGCCATCGAGGCACGTGCAGAGGAGAAGGGAAGCTGCCGTTCGCGAGTGATGGGGGAGGAGTGGGTCGGAAGCTGGCGTTCGCGAGAGATGGAGGAGGACAGGGTTGGAAGTCGCCGTTCGTGATAGACTAGGGAGGGAGATGGACTTGAAATACCTTGAGTGAGGGTTTCATGAAAAGAGATCGTGTGTTAATTTAGGGTACCGGGGAGGATGCGAATGTAATGCGCATCAGAGGTATTATTCAGGCTGCAGAAGAGGAGCCGCTAGGGGGAGGAAATTGCGAAATGGTTTAAAATTCCGTGATGATGGCGCTGTTTATTTTAAACAGTGGGATTGCTGATGGAGGCGGAGGGTCAAGATTTTTGGGATTATTTTTAAATTCATGATTTATAAAAGGCATTTATAAATTTTTTTAATATAGTATATATATATTTATATTTATACTATTTTATAAAAAGAAAAACACTTTTTGGTGCAACATTCATAATACATGTAATACTCTGTTTATTTTTATTTAAAGACACAAAACTATGCTAAAAAAATTCAATTTTTTGGGATAGTTTGGACCCATGTGTAATTTCATAAGGAATTTCATCACCTCTCATCAACAAGCTTTATGTCATCACCTCCCATCAGCTCATCTTTCCACTTCAAATTTTATGATCTAAAATACCCTAAATTTTCTCATTATCAGCTTTTTTTATTGCATCTTCACTTTTCCGGCAGCTTTTTCCTGACCCCTCCCCTCCTCCCGCCATCATATCACTGCCAGCTTTTTCTCCATTTCTTCTCAACCCTACCGCCTCATAACTCCCGCCATCATATCGACTGCCACTCCCGCCATCATAACTCCTTCATCGCCTTCTCTTTGACTTTGAGGGTGCCTCCCTCGCCAGCTCCTCAAGCCACTTGGACAGCACCTCCTCTCATGCCTCAAGCCTCCTGGACAGCACAGCACCCCTTCTTTGGCGGTGCCTCAAGCCTCGCCAGCACCTCCTCAACAACCTCTCCTTTACCACTGTTGCGAGCTCCTCCTCTCTTCAAAGTATCATCCCGCAAAAAGTACTTTTCCGTGTAAGCTCTCATCGTGCAAGCCTCGACTACTTCTCACTAAATTCCTCGCCATTTTTTGTTGAATTCTATGAAGTGAGATTTCTTGGTTTTCTACTCCGTTCCACTTTTTTCTCATTTCCTAACCCATCACCTCTCTATTTTTTCTCTGTTTTGCAGTGTTCTCTCTATTTTTTTCTACCACTGCGACGAGCTCCTCCTCTTCAAGGTATCTTCCCGCCAAAAGTTCTTTTTCGTGTAAGCTCTCATCGTGCAAGCCTCGACTTCTTCTCACTGAATTCCTCGCCATTTTTTTAGTTGATACCTATGAAGTGAAATTTCTTGCTTTTCTACTTTGTTCATTTTTTTTCTCATTTCCTAACCAGTCACCTCTCTATTTTTTCTCTTTTTTGCAGTGTTCTTATACTTTTTCAACAGCTTATCCTCCTCGACAGAGCCTTCTCACTTCACCATTGCTCCTCTCTTCGCGGTACCGCTCGATGTTCTGTTTTCAGCATTTTTCTGTTTTCCAATGTGGCTATTTTCAGTGCAGCTATTTTCTGTTTTTCCATGTGGCTATTTTTTGTTTTTCCATGTGGCTATTTTCTGTTTTTCCATGTGGCTATTTTTTTGTTTTTTCATGTGTCTACTTTCTGTTTGTTAATGTGCTTTACAAAGGGTGTCATCTTCTTTGTTCTCTGTTTTTTAATGGTTGAATGTGGCTATTTCCAGTTTTGTTCAATGTGTCTCTGTTCTAATTAATATTTTAATGTGGCTATTTATTCAGTTTTGTTCAGTTTTTTTTTTCGGTTCTATTTTATTTATCCGTAATTTTACTATAACTATATATATGTCCACAAGCAAACATCTTCCTCAATTGTCATGTTTTTTACTTCTACTGGTGATGCACATGCAGAAATAAAAAAAAAAGATTGTTGTAGGAATAGTCTCAAGTAAATTTGTGAATCATGACAATTTGTTCAGTTTTGTTCAGTTTTTTCGATTCTGTTTTGTTTAGCCATAATTTGACTATAACTATATCCAAAAGCAAACATCAATGCAAAATGAAAGTCTTTTTCTTTGTGTAAGTCTTTTTGTAAGATTTTCTTTGTGCAAGTCTTTTTGTTGTTAAGTCTTTCAGTTGTTAATCCTTTTTGTTTTTCAAAATATTATGTGTTTTTGGTTCCTAGATTGTTGTGGGCGGTGTACTGTCTTATTAGGCAAAGACAGTGTTGTGTCAACCGGCAAGCATTTTTCATAACACCTTCATCCCCAACGAAAAATGTGATCCAACCCCAACAAATGTCGCCCCCACGACGCTGCATTCTCACATAGGGCCGAAGGCACGTGAGAAACGGGAGTGTCATCCCTTTTCTCTCCTCTCTCTCCACTCTCTCCCAAACTTATTCGTACACAACGTCAGTGATGGACCACCAACCAAATGAGCCTGAGGTAATTGGCCGCAAACGTATTAGGGCTTCTGCATCCGGGTCATCGACTGCAGATGGTATTAACCAGTTTTTCTCTTTAGTGTTCCTCTTTAATGTAACGTGTAAATTATACAGATTCAATATGTGTGAACATTCCATACAACACAGATCCATCATTACACCTTCCTGCACCGTCTCAATCAACTGTATACCGATGTTCACTGACGGATGTTCAACGAACAACCCAAAATGCAAGAAGACGACAACATCGACTTAATCAACAATCCAATATCCAAAATAAATTAAGCTATTACTCAACATCTTCGGAGATCCGAGAACAAGGTAGTTTCATAACATCTTCATCTCATGCATCTTTGTAACCCATTTCATAAATGTGTTTTGATTACTTGACTTTCTAACATAAATGCTTGCTCTATTGTATACCGAACATGTCAGATGCATTAACCAAAGAAGAACTTCAATTACCAGTCGTGGTCCCAAATCTTCGAGCACCCGTGAGAAACTCTGCAAGAATTTCTTCTCAACCTACACACGTTCCTAGGATGGAACTTCCACCAGCGACATTTTGTCATCGTTGCAATGCAAAATTATTTTATAAGGAATCAAAGAATTTGTGTTATAGCAATGGGAGGGTTGTGATTCCTAGTATTCCTGCTCCGCCCGAACTACTTGATCTATTCACTTAGCAGGGTACCCTAGGACGTCATTTTCGACAAAATGTGCATTCGTACAATCACGTTTTCTCATTCACATCGATGGGCGTGACATTAGATGAATCCATACCATCCTTCGCGCAAGGAATCTATACCTTCAGAGCACATGGTGCGTTATACCATAGAATTGGCTCTCTTTTGCCCAGTCCAGGCAATAGACCGAGATTTATACAGAAGTTCATCTATGACACGGACTGTGAAACTGAACATCGCATGGAAGAGGGTCATGTACTTGACGTGGATGTGCTACATAAAATTAAAACAATACTTGATATATATAATCCATTTGTCCATCGCTTTCGACAGCTATCACAACATCCTCAAATACAATCTTGCCGACTTCTTATTCGAGACAGGCCAGCTACAGAACGACAATACATTCTTCCAACAACATCTCAAGTTATGGTAGTCTTGATAGGTGATGAGGATTTCATGGAGTTAGATGATAGAGACATTGTAATATGTGTAACACCCCCTATCCGTCGCATATCATATAGCAGTAGGTCCGGCCGCGTCCCGACGTCATATACCACATACAGATCGGGTGGTTACTCAATGTAAACCATCCAACTAATAACCAACATCCTACACAAAGTCATTCTAGCGGAAGCAATTATTAAAAGTTACAAAATAAAGAACCCAGCCACAAGCATGAATGTCCACTACTCAAAACAATAGGAATGAAGTATAATACACAAGTACCATGGCCTTATGTCCTTACAATTGTTTACTCAAATAACATGTTTTCCAAAACTCGGCACGCAGACCGGTCACACATGAATAAAACAAGTAAACACTCAATTTAGGCCTTCGAGGGCCGGCTCAGCAACTTGGGCTTTAGCCCGCTATTTACTGCTCGGCTCCGCAGCACCTGCAAGCAATAATCCACTGCAACGGTGGCAAACAAAAGCAACGGTCAGCTATGCTGACCAAATTATAACGATCCCGCCCCCATAATCGGGGCGGCAATGCTCTTTCCCTGCACTTTGTTAGCATAACCAAACAGCATAGTGAATAAACACTTCATCACATGTGTGGGCACGCACGGCCACACACCCCGTGCACTCAGGGCACATTCTCGGTGAATACAGTCAAAGTCCACTGACTCACCACCGCCCCTTGGACGACAATATCTCGTGAGCATTTGATCTTTTTGGCCACTGCCTAAGACCCTCCATCTATGTCAACGGCGAGTACCACGTGAACAACATAGATTGGGTACGGTTCCGCCTAACCCGTTGCTCACACCGCAACGTCAACTTAAGTCGTCTGCGCGGGTCAAGCTTCCCCGAGTCCCGTATCCAACACATAACCCAGTTATGTTCAGGTCGACTCCCAGGCCACCATGTTGGCAGAATCGCGCATCTGCCCAGTTTTTCGGCTGCACCTTGGAGTTAATCTCCAAGGCTCTCTGTTGCAATCTAACACGTAGAAAACCCGAAAACAAACATTTGCGCGGAGTCTTCTCCGGCCAATCATGCAATGCCCATCTCGATCACTCCTGATACTGCGGGGCACACCATGAAGCCACAGAATATTATCCACATACAGCTTTGCTAATTTCTCAACCGGATCATCCTTCCTATGCGGAATGAAGTGCGACACCTTTGTTAGACGATCTACGACCACCCAAATGGCGTTGTTCCCCTTCTGCGACCTTGGCAACCCGTGCACAAAGTCCATAGTAATGTCGTCAAACTTCCACTCCGGAATAGGCAAGGACTTCAAGAATCCTCCCGGCTTTTGGCATTCCGCCTTCACTAAGGCGTACGTCAGACACTTCTCCATGTACAGTGCCACATCCTTCTTCAGTCCTGGCCACCAGAACAATTTCTTCACATCGCGGTACATCTTTGTGATCCCCGGGTGAATCGTGTACTTGGTATGATGCGCCTCATACAACAATTCCACCCACAAAGTGCCCACATTTGGGATGCACAGACGACCGTCTTTCCAAAGCAATCCATCCACAACCTCATATTGGGAATTTGACTCATCCAAAGCCTCTATCATGACCTGCTTCATACTGCTATCCACATCCAAAGCCTGCCAAATCCGATCAGCCAGGTCGTACTGAACTTCCGTCTAGTTCAATACCGCTTCAGCACTCGACTGCTTGTCTACGCAAGAGATCTCCAACGCCTCCAACTCCAAAACCAACCGCTCGTCATGGACCGACAGCCAATTGGCTTGAGCTGGGGCCCAACGACTCAACGCGTCCGCCACTGCATTGCCTTTCCTAGGTACATAATGGATCTTGAACGTGTAGTCCCCCAGGAACTCCATCCATCTCCTCTGTCGCATGTTCAGATCTTTCTGATCCAACAAGTATTTCAGGCTCTTATGGTCGGTATAGATATCGACCTTCACTCCATACAAGTAGTGTCTCCACAGCTTCAAGGCAAAAATCATGCTCGCTAACTCCAAGTCATGGACTGGATAATTCCTCACGTGCACCTTCAGCTGTCTCGAGCCATACGCTATCACACTTTCATGCTGCAGTAGCACACAACCAAGTCCACTGTCCGAAGCATCGCTATAGATCTCAAAACCTTCGGTCCCACTCGGCGAACTCAGCACAGGCGTCGTGGTCAACCGACACTTCAACTCCTCAAAAGCTCGTGCACACTCCGGCGTCCAAATGAACTTCTGCTCCATCCTCGTCAAAGTAGTGAGGGGTAACGCTATCCGAGAGAAGTTCTCCACGAAGCGCCTGTAATAGCCGGCAAGCCCCAGAAAGCTCCGGACTTCCGCTACCGTAGAAAGCACAGGCCACTCTCGTATCGTAACAATCTTCGCCGGATCCACCGCAATGCTCTCTCCACTCACTATATGACCAAGGAACGCCACTGAAGACAGCCAAAACTCGCATTTGGAGAACTTGACGTACAATTGATTCCTCCTCAGCGTCTCCAACACCAAATGAAGATGCTTGAAGTGATCCTCCTCACATTGCGAGTACACCAATATGTCGTCGATGAAGACGATCAAAAAATGGTCCAAGTACTCCCTGAAAGTCCTATTCATCAAATCCATGAACACCGACGGCGCATTCGTCAGCCCAAACGACACGACCGTAAACTCGTAATGCTCTTATCTCGTACTAAAAGCTGTTTTGGGGATATCACTCTCCCTTATCCTCAGCTGATAGTATCCAGACTTGAGATCCAACTTTGAGTACACCGTTGACCCGACCAACTGATCAAACAGATCATCAATCCTCGAGATCGGGTACTTATTCTTCTCCGTTAGCTTGTTCAACTCCCGATAATCAATACAAAGACTCAAGCTCCCATCCTTCTTCTTTAAAAAGAGGACCGGTGCGCTCCAAGGCGACGAACTTGGACGCACATACCCTTACTCCAACAACTCTTGCAGTTGCACCTTCAGCTCCGCCATTTCCTTAGGAGCTAGCTGATATAGAGATCGTGACACAGGTTTCGCACCTGGCACTAGCTCAGTCGTGAAATCTATCTCCCGTTGAGGCGGGGCTCCAGGAAGATCGGCAGGGAACACATCAGGGTACTCAGCTACCACTGAAATACTATCCAACGTGGGCTTAGGCATTGCAACCTCCACTAGCGTAAAGAACAGCTCTACACCAGCACGAACCGCCTTCACCACCTGAAGAGCAGACATCAACGTCTTGCTCGACCCTTTCAAGCCCGTAAAAGTCGTCTCACGACCTGTTCCCAACTTGACTTCCTTGCGATCACAATCAATAAAAGCTTGCTGCTCCGAGAGCCAGCTCATGCCAAATATTACGTCGAACTCCACCAGCGGTAGTAACAACGCTTGCAAATGGAACTCTTGACTCCTGATACGAATCTTAACGCCACAGATTCTATCTGCGCGCATCGAACACCCATTGGGCAACAACACATTCAGTTTGTCCTTCGCCATCAAACAAGGTACTCCGATGCGTGATATGAATCCTTCAGACAAAAAGGAGTGTGAAGCTCCCGTATCAAAGAGTGCTCTCGTCAGATTCTCACAGATCAAAACAATCCTATACACGCAGTGGTAAGGTAGCACATGTATAACAAGTATTTCAAAATTAACTTGCTATAAATTTAAACCGTACCTGTCACCACATCTGCTTGCTTGATGGCCTTGCCCTTCTCTTCATATGTTGCTCTTGGCTTCCTTTCGGACTTGGGACGTCCGCTCCATCAGTCACGGGCAAAGTGCCCCAGCTTTCCACAAGTAAAACATGCGCCCGGGGTCCGACCCGTAGTCGCCCCAGAAGCACCAGAAGAAGGGGCTGGACCCGAAGTCCTAGTCTTCTTATTGAACTTGCGATACCCAAACTTCGCATTATCCGACACTTTGAACTCTGTCTTCTTGTCACCAAAGCTTTTCTTTGCTTGTACATTCTTCAAGTCCTTCTCCAAAGACCGGGCCGTGTTGACCAGGGTCAAGAAGCCCTGCATCATCGACCCCGAGAGCAGTAGCCTCAAGTCATCTCTCAGACCTTCATAGAAACAGTTTGTCTTGCGCTCCTCGTTCGCGAATGTGGAGCTAGCGTACCGACCCAAATGAGTAAACTCGTGGAGATACTCATCCACGCTACTCTCTCCTTGCACCAATTTCAGGAACTCATTCTCCAATGCTATCCTCTAAGCCGAAGGGAGGTACCTTGCCAAGAACAGTCTCGAGAACTCCTCCATCGATACGTCCGTAATTTGGCTACCCCTCAAGTGATGTAGCTCCAAGACTTCCCATCACAACCTAGCATCACCGTCCAGAAGGAACATAGCTATAGTGGTCATCTGCCACTCCTCCGTTTCAGTAGCTGTCAGGACTCTCTTCACTCGGGAGAGCCAATCTTCAGCTTGAGGTGGGGTTCCCAACCACGAGAACACAGGATGATTAAAGCTCATAACGTTCTTGAGATGCCTTTCAGTTGCTCTCCTTGGCACCAAATGCTCCACCACTACCTGCTCCACTCTTCTCGGTTCATCCCTTTGAAGCGGTACCTGCTCCATCGTAGGAGCGGGCTGCTGCATTTGCCTGGCAGGCTGCGCATTGATCATGACAAACACTACTTCGGCAATCAATCGTATGGTTTCAGCTGAGGGAGGTGTTACAGGAGCATCATTTGGTGCACAACTAGCCTCAGAAACTAGGCATTCTGACAGTCATGCACTGCTTCTGGTCACCTATAGTTGTACAAAATCTCATTAAGCAACCAAACAAAATTGCAAAACGCAATTATAGGAACACGCAGGTTCCTCAAACACGCGTATTTTCATTCTTAAGTGGACATTCATGGGTTCTTTTGATGTTATAACGATGACGCACACACATGTGCTCACCATCCCTTAAAAAGAATTCGCCCACGAATTCATTTTAAGCCTGACCAAAACCAGTAGTCTAATACCAAATTGTAACACCCCCTATCCGTCGCATAGCATATAGTAGTAGGTCCCGGCCGGGGCCCGGCGCCATATACCACAGATAGACCAGACGGTTACTCAATGGAAACCATCCAACTAATAACCAACGTCATACACAAAGTCATTCTAGCGGAAGCAATTATTAAAAGTTGCAAAATAAAGAACTCAGCTACAAGCATGAATGTCCACTACTCAAAACAATAGGAATGAAGTACAATACACAAGTACCATGGCCTTATGGCCTTACAATTATTTACTCAAATAACATGTTTTCCAAACCTCGGCACGCGGGCCGGTCACACATGAATAAAACAAGTAAACACTCAATTTAGGCCTTCGAGGTCCGGCTCAGCAACTTGGGCTTTAGCCTGCTATTTACCGCTCGGCTCCGTAGCACCTGCAAGCAACAATCCACCAAAACGGTGACAAACAAATACAACGACCAGGTATGCTGACCAAATTATAACGATCCCGCCGCCATAATCGGGGCGGCGATGCTCTTTCCCTGCACTTTGTTAGCATAACCAAATAGCATAGTGAATATATACTTCATCACAGGTGTGGGCACGTACGACCACACACCCTGTGCACTCAGGGCACATTCTCGGTGAACACGATCAAAGTCCGCTGACTCACCACCGCGCCTTGGACGACAATATCTTGTGAGCATTTGGTCTTTCTGGCCACTGCCTAAGACCTTCTATTTATGCCAATAGCGAGTACCGCGTGCCTTAGGTCTCTCTAACCGAACCACATAGATCGGGTACGGTTCCGCCTAACCCGTTGCTCACACCGTAACATCAACTTAAGTCATCTGCGCAGGTCAAGCTTCCCCTAGTCCCGTATCCCAACACACAACACATAACAAAGTTATGTTCAGGTCGGCTCCCAGGCCACCATGTTGGCAGAATCATGCATCTGCCCAGTTTTCTGGGTGCACCTTGGAGTTAATCCCCAAGGCTCCCTGTTGCAATCTACCACGTAGAAAACCCGAAAACAAACATTCGCGCGGAGTCTTCTTCGACCATTCATGCCATGTAACATCACCGATCTAGACCAACTTGTCCGGGTAGGCTTCACACATCATGCCTATATCCGTTCTCGATTACGGACTCTACATGTACACAACAGGGACTATTCATGTCTACCCGAAGGAATGCCTCAAACTCACCGCAAACTCGCGAGAGCGGGCTTCCTAGGTAAAGGAAAAGAGGACTTCACATGTCCTAGGATGAGAATCGTTACCCTAGCATTTTTCCTTGGCGCCATGGAAATGTATGCGGATGAAAAGCACCGCAATCTCCTTGCCTCCATAGATCCGAAGTCGGCTCACGATTTGGAGCCCCGAAGCTCCGCCGGTGACCGGATCTAGCCTCCTTCTTCTTCCTTGCTCTCCCCTCTCTCTAGATCTTTAGATAGAGAATGGTAGGTTGAAATGAAGGATTTCCAACCCTATTCCCGAGTATATCTCACCAGGAACAACCCCCAGCCGTCGGATCCAGAAATAATGAAACGAACGGCCAAGATTCGGAGCTGAAATGCAAAATCTGGGCCGAACATGGCCTGTAACACGCCCGTGTTCAGGGCCGTGTTCCCCATTCGCCATCGAAACCGATGCGTCCCGAAAGAACACGGGCAACCAACACGCTCGTGTCAAACTTGACACGCCCGTGTCAAACTTGACACGCCCGTGTCATCCAGAACACGACCGTGTACTAAGCTGTATTACTCCATCGACACAGGACCAACACCAACCCGAGAAGCACACGGGTCTTGGACACGCCCGTGTCCCATTTAACACACCTGTGTCACCACCGAACATGCCTGGGCTTCCAGGCCGTGTCTCACGCTTGAATAAAATCGGCCAACCACCGAGAAGGACACGGCCTGTGACACGCCCGTGTCCCAGGCCGTGTTCGCTGCTCGACGATCGTCGACTCCAAAATTCATCGACCGCTTGGCCAGATCATCGACCCAAGCATGACACGCTCTGGGACATGCCCGTGTCCCAGGCCGTGTGCCCCTTGCCAAATTCCAAACTTGGTTCAAAACGTCTCCCGTCGCTCTTTTGAGTTTCGGGGCGTTACAATATGTACCACAGCTGGAAATTTACTTACTCTCAAAGAGTATACTGGATACTATGATCCAATGCAATACCCACTATTACATCCACACGGAACTTATGGATGAGACAAATGCTTTGAATCAAACCAAGGCAGACGAATAATTTGTTGCGATTATTATGCCTCTTTGTTGCAGGTTTGACCGTAACATCTTTAAATCAACAATATCTAAGCTACACTATAATCTTATTTTGTCTAAATTTTACATAAATTGTAATCTTGCAGATACGCAATGGTGATCAGTCTATTCTTCTTCATGCGGGGAGACTATTACAACAATTTGTCGTCGATAATTACATCAAAATCGAAACACAGAAGTTGCGTTGGATTAAACTTAACCAAAACAATATACATGCGGAGTTGTACCAAGGATTGCAAGATAGCTTCGAAGCCGGTGAGAATGATGCAGGTACATTATTTTGCTTCATTTTGCATACTAAATCTTTCAAGTGATAGCTACAAATTATACGCGGGTAAAATATCTATATCCTTTACTTTAGGTGTCGTTGGCCGTCGTATAATTCTTCCTTCTTCATTTATTGGGAGCCCCCATGACATGTACCAACGCTACCAAGATGCAACGGCCATCGTACAACAATACGGGAAACTGGATGTATTCCTAACAATGACATGCAATTCTAATTGAAAAGAGATAAAAGATGAACTATATCCGGGACAAGCAACACATGAATGACCAGATTTGTTGGCTAGGGTTTTCAATTCAAAATGTGAAAGTTTAAAAGACGATATATTCCATAAAGGGGTTCTGGGGAAAGCAATTGGACACGTTCATGTCATCGAGTTTCAGAAACGTGGTTTGCCACACATCCATATGTTGATAATTTTTGAAGAGGACAAATTAATTACCCCTGATGAGTATGATTGTATTGTCAGAGCTGAGATACCACAAGCAGATGTTGAACCTGAGTTACACGAGGCTGTGCGAAGATATATGATACATGGGCCGTGTGGACGCTACAACCCTAATGCACCCTGCATGAAAAATTTCATGTGCAAAAAGGGTTATCCAAATCCATATGCAGAATGTACCGCACAAGGTATTAATTTATACCCAGTATACAGGCGACGGATAAGCACCATTAATGTTCAAAACAACCTCACCGATCAATGTGTTCTCGATAATAGCTGGGTGGTTCCTTATAATCCTCATTTACTTCTAAAATATAATTGTCATATAAATGTTGAAATCTGCAGTAGTATCAAGAGCATCAAGTATCTATATAAATATATTCATAAAGGGTCAGATCGCGTTGCATTTGAAGTTCGACCAGCACTAATTCATGATGAAGTAAGCAAGTATGTTGACGGTAGGTGGATATGCTCACCTGAAGCAATGTGGAAGATATTTAAATTTGAGATGACTAGAATGTACCCTTCTGTTTCCAGATTGCAAATACATTTACCAAACCTGCATCAAGTTCAATACAATAGCTGCCAAACAATTGCTCACGTACTTGCAAATGATCGAAATTCAAAGGCAATGCTAACATATTTCTTTCAAATATATCATGAAAATCAAGAGAATGAAAAATATTTATACAGAGACTTTCCAAAGCACTATAGATGGCATATACCTCAGTGTAAATGGATATTGAGATGTACTAATACTAAGGCCATTGGAAGGATTTATTCAGTTTCTCCTTCTGAGGGTGAGAAATTCTATCTACGCTTGCTTTTAAATCATATTGCCGGGCCCAGCTCATTCCAATATCTAAAAACAGTCGATGACGTTACATATTCAACATTTAAAGAGGCTGATGAAAAATTTGGTCTACTTGAGCAAGATAACATCATTCGTGATTGTCTGTCAGAAGCAAGGACCTTCAGAATGCCTACGAGGCTCAGAAGGTTGTTCGCAACTATTCTATTATACTGCACCCCAAGCTTAGTAAGGGAACTGTGGGATGAAAACTTTCAAAGCATGATTGAAGATTACACATGCTCAAGCACTGCTGGTGAAACATACATGATGAGTAAGTTGTTAACTGAATTGGACAGAATTCTGCAACAACAAAACAAGAGAATAACTGATTTTGACCTTCCAAGCATATCTGAAGGCTACGCAAATTTACATGATTTTTCAAGCCTAATTGAACATGAATTGTCGATTCCAATTTCAGACGATGATTTAAGTTCAATTGGTTGTCTTAATAGTGCCCAGCTTTCTGCGTTCAATATTATTAGTGCATCGATACAAGGAAAAAAAGTGCAATTTACTTTGTTGATGGACCAGGGGGAACTGGGAAGACATCCTTTATCGATCATTATTAGCCCACTTTCGAAAAAATTGCTATATTATTCTAGCCACGGCTACTTCGGGTATTGCAGCTAACTTACTTCCAGGAGGACGAACATCCCATTCTAAATTTAGAATTCCAATTGACTTTGATTCAGTGTCCTCTTGCGGTATTGCGAAGCAATCTGATTTACATGTATTAATAGAACAATCATGTGCAATTATTTGAGATGAAGCACCAATGGCACACAGGAAGGCATTTGAAGCTGTGGATCGTACGTTTAGAGATGTGCTTGGGGTAAGTTTGCCATTTGGTGGGAAGGTATTGATTATGGGTGATGATTTTTGACAGGTCACACCTGTAGTAGTGCATGAAACAAAAGCACAAATAATTAATTCAAGCATTGTTGAATCATACTTATGGTTGTATGTAAAAATACTTCATTTGACTGAAAATATGAGAGCACAAGAAGATATAGGTTTCTTAGATTTTTTGTTGAGGGTTGGCAATGGAGAAGAGGCAACCATTGGAGATGATAAAATTCGAATTCCGAATTCCATGGTCGTCCCTTGGGAAGGAGAAAACTCCCTCGATGCTTTAGTTGCATTGATTTTCCCAAAATTATGTGCTGGAAATCATGATGATCGTTACATGGATGGTCGAACAATATTAAATCCACTAAATGAAGATGTAAATAAACTAAATGAATAGTGTCTCGCATTTTCTCCTGGTGAAAAAGTTACTTACTATTCCTTTGATTCCGTGACGGATGACATGTGGAATTTGTATTTACCGGAGTTTTTGAATTCGCTCAATCCTGGCAATCTACCACCGCATGAACTCACTTTAAAGATAGGATGCCCTGTCATGCTTCTTCGAAACATAGACCCTAAAATTGGATTGTGCAATGGAACATGTCTTAAATGTGTTCGTTTCTCAAGGAATGTCATCGAAGCTGAAAATTAAATGACCAGTTCAATAACTTGAGGGTATTTATACCACGCACACCGTTAAATAGTGCTGAGGATGCAAGAATGCCATTCGAACTCATTCGAAAACAATTCCCTATTTGTTTGAGTTATGCACTAACAATAAACAAGTCGCAGGGCCAAACCATCAAGAATGTTGGGATATATCTTCCAAACCCAGTGCTTAGTCATGGGCAGCTTTACGTGGCATTATCTAGAGGTGTTTCAGAGCAAAATACGAAGGTCTTGATAAAAAATGGAGCAATGGAAGGCCATGAAGGAGTCTACACTACAAATGGCATGTACAAGGAAATATTTGCCAAACCATGCCATACAACGCGGAAGTGTAAAGGTAGTTCATCTTTTAAATTTTTTTTTTATTTCGTCCAATTTAAAACATGTAATTTACTAATTTGAAAATACCTTTTTGTTTTTAATTCACAGTATAAACAAACTTAGCTCACAGTTTGTCAAAGAAAAGAACATGTGATTCTTGCAGTCACTATTCAACTACATGTCAAAAAAAAAACTTAAGGTAAATGCTTTTTTCATTATTTTTTGCAGATTTTTGTAGAATATATATTCACATGCATATGTTAATTTGCAGGATATAGAGTTTGTATGTCGTCGGGTGCAATGAAGCATAAAAGAATTTTTTAGTAGCTGATCAGATTTTGATACTTTTGAAGATTATGATGCTTTTGTCCACTCATAGCTACAAGATTATGGAATATGATATTTTTCTTAATGTTCTGTTTTTGATTTGTTAATGAATTTGTTCTTAATGTTATTACTATGGATTTTTGGTAAGTATTCTGAATAAATGCTGGGATATACTGACATAAACAGAGATTTATTTGAAGGCTTTTTGATACAGGTCAAATGAAATTAACCTATGGCAGCCTAGATGATTTTTGGTAAGTGTTCTGAATGAATGTTGGGACTTAATTAAAGTCCGGTTCATGCGGTCATAACCGCTTGACCGGTGAAAATAACCCCCCCCCAAACAAAGCTTTAATGTTCTAACTCTTCTATTCTCAATGTTCTTGATTTTTTGTATTGCATCCTGTAAATAATTAGCATGATTTAAAAAAAAAATATATTGTGTAGAATAAGCAGCAAAATTTATTAATGCTAAACGCTGGCCAGAGGGAGGCATCCAGTCCTCATTTTTAAAATTTATTAAAACGTCTCGCCCACGACTGAACTCCTGCCCACGACCACTGTCCCGCCCACAGCCAATGTCGCCGCCTGACCAATATCGCCTCTCAACGTCAAATGTTGCCACCAGCGACAAAAGTTGCCGCCCTCGAGAAATGTAGCTGCCACGACAAATGTCGCCCCTGCGACAAATGTCGTCTCCCACGACAAATGTCGCCCCCCACGAAATATGATGTCACGACAAATGTTGTATCTCACGACAAATTTCGCCCCCACGATAAATATCGATTTGGATAGAGGCGGAGCCCTGTGTCTGTCACGACAAATGTCGTCCCCACGACAAATGTCGTCCCCACGACAAATGTCTCTCCCAAGACAAATGATGTCTCGCACGAAAAATGCCTCTCCCACGACAAATGTCGCACCCACGACAAATATCGCACCCACGACAAATGCCGCCTCCTCCCCCCACGACAAATGTCACGACAAATGTCGCCGCCCGCGACAAATGTCGCCGCCCGCGACAAATGTCGCCGCCCGCGACAAATGTCGCCGCCCGCGACAAATGTCGCCGCCCGCGACAAATGTCGCCGCCCGCGACAAATGTCACACCCCGGCGAATGTCGCACCCCCCCGATTGTCACACCCCCGCCGAATGTCCACAGGGCCGAAGGCCCGTGCCTGTCACTTGTATATATATATATAAAGAAACTCTCGAGTTCTACCGTAAAGCCTGTCCTTACATTTGGTTTTCCGAAATTGCCCCTCTCCCGCTTGTGTTTCGCTCGTCGTAAAAAACAAATCAGCCAAATGCCGGCGGTGGAGCAGTCAGCCACCTCACCGGACCCCACCGCTGTGGTCGCCTCACCGGACCCCCCCATCCTCCGCCTCCTCCTCTTCCCGTGCACCCCTCCTCCTCCCCCTCCGCCTCCCCCCTCCTCCTACTCTCCCCGCTTTAATAATGTTGTAAGTCCTAAGTTATATAAATAATATTATTTTTATTATAATTTATATTATATATTAATTATTAATAATATATAATAATATTATTAATATTATATATAATATTATTTATATTATATTATATATCATATTATTTATATTATATTATAAATTTATATATTATTATATGATTATATTATTATATTATTATATGAATATATTTAATACGGGCATATTTGCACGGGCTATGTCCGTGCTCGATGCTCTCGGGCAGCTTTCGGCCGCATCAGTCGGTCTTCGCCCGTGCTTGATACTTCGGGTGATCTTCAGCCATATAGAAGCGGGCTTCGCCCGCTTATACGCAATGTTGGAACACCCTATTACTGATTTGGGTCAGGATCACTATGTCTCCTGGGAAACCTGTTTTGATCTCATTGTATAGATCTAAAGGTCAATTAGAATTGAGTCTAAGAGTTAGTAGTTAGGTTTGAAAGCTGCCCTCAAGACCAGGTTTTTCAGTTTGGAGACCAAGTCATTTCGTCGAGCTCAGTACGACGAATCATCGAACTCCATTCGACGATCGTTGAGCTCACTTCGACGGATCGTCGAACTCCATTCGACGATCTCTGAGCTCAACTTCATCAAGTCGTCGAACTCCATTCGACGATCTTCGAGCTCAGATCGACGATCTTGACTCCAGTTTGATTCTCTATCTCTGAGCTCAGATCGACGATCTCGGTTTCTGTCTAAGTCCAAATCTCTGAGCTCAGTTCGACGATAATGGAGCTCAGTTTGACGTTTTTTTGAAGAGTTCAACGATTTTCAAGATTCAAATTTGGACAGCTGTGGAATTACTGTCAGCATTTAATTCAAAGATCTTACAGCCGTTTTCATTTATTCTGGAGCAAGTTTCAAGAAATTATCAAGGAATGTTTTTATTGGACTTTCCTCCAGAAGACAAATGCAATTAAGGAAGTCATTGATGACAGGCCAACGGCTATCTTGGACAATGGACAATTTCTATTCAGACAGAAGAAATAAAAGATAATTCTTCAACTTTTGTAATATCAATCCAGTAGAGAACTCTGAAAAAGAAAAGAAGAGGAATTTTCTCTGCAACAACTCTCACAACAACAATCACACAAGAGAAAGAAAAAGAGCTGCAAATATTTCTCAGTCTCAAGATTCATACAGAACACATCACCAAAGGAGATCAATCATCTGAAATCTTCAGATCTCTTTTTCAAGTGTTCAAGGCCATCATCATTCAAGACTCCAGACACCTCACATTTCAGTTGCTGCTGAAATCATCATTTGCTGGAGATCAATTTTCTGAAGGCCTATCACCCTACTGCAAAGCTTCATTTCCTGAACAACTCAAGATCTCAGGGGGAGCTTTGACAACATCACTGAATCCACATAGTCTTCTCACTGTGATTGAGAAAAGAAGACTTTCATCACTCTCTCATCCCCACCTCTGTAAAGAGTTTTTCAAACTCCCTTCAAAAGTTTGTGTGTGGTTTTTGAGCACCTTATCAAAAGCTCATTGGTGGCAAGACACCTGATCAAAAAATCTGGTTTGGTTTTTCAGCACCTTATCAAAAGCTCATTGGTGCCCAAGACACCTGATCAACTCATCCTGTAGTGGATTCCTACCTAGGGTGGTAGAAGAGTGGATGTACCCAGATTGGTTGGAGAACCATTATAGCTCCTTGTGTCTTCTGGTTGCTTGTGTTTCTTTTGTTTCTGGCTGTGGCTTGTGATTAGTTTCTTTTGTAGATTGTGATTATTCTGTGGTTAGATTTACTATTTGCTTCCCTGTTCACATTAAAATACAACAACTGTTGTAAAAGTTTTTAGTAAGCACCATACTCTATTCACCCCCCCTCTAGAGTATATCAGATCTAACTCACACTTTCAATTGGTATCAAAGTAAGGTTGGTTAAAAATACCACATCTCAGTGGTTGCACAGGCTAACACCTGAACCCGAAGATCGCTAGTTAGATCTGCTTGTTTTGATTTTGTTATTAGAATTTTTCTTCACAAAACATGGCCCAAAACAAAGATTATGCTAGCACCAGACCTCCAGTGTGCAATCTGTCTAAGTTTGCACTTTGGAAAGCAAGGATTAGACTATACATGAATTTTATTGATGAGGACATTTTTAATTCTGTTTTGACAGTTTATCCAAGACCTCCAGAGAACACAAGTACAAATGTTGTTCCACCTCCTTCAGGAACAGATGCAGAGATCAAGAAGTGGAAGGTAGCAGATGCAAATGCTATGAACATCTTAGCCCAGACTATGTCTGATGACATATTCCAAAAGGTAGCTGAATGCAACTCAACAAAGGACATCTGGGACAAGCTATCTGAAATCGTCTCAGGATCTGCTGATGAAAGAAAAGACAGAAGATCTCACCTCATAACCCAATTTGAGAACTTCAAGAAAGGAGAAGCTGAGTCAGTAGGAGATATGTACAATAGACTCAGTCTCATAGTCAATGAGCTGAAAACCTTGGACAAGGAGATCTCATTGACTGAGCTAAATGACAAAATCCTAATGTGCTTCCCAAGCACTTGGGACTCAAGTATCTGGCCAATCAAGGATGTCAAAAGTCTGAATGAGATTACAACAGAAGCTCTCTTGGGCAAACTCAAGTCTTATGAGCTGCTCATTAAGAACAGAGAAGAAGAGCAGAAGGCTGCCTCACCAGCACAAGAAAGGAAACGACAATAGCTTTCAAAGCCACTGAAGATCAGCCTGAAGATAAAGTCACAGGCAATGATGAGCTGCTTAGTCTTCTGGCAAAAAGATTTTACAAGATGGCCAGGAAGGACTTCAGGAAGAGATCATACAAAGAGCATGACAAGCCAAGGTATGATAGATCAAATCATAAAGATATTATTTGCTTTGGTTGTAGGAAACCAGGCCACATTGTGCCTGACTATCCAGAAAATAAAAACAAGGACAGAAAGGACAGGAAAGAAAGGAGAACAGAAAAAGACTTCAAGAAGAATGGCAATGACAAACCCTCCTCCAGCAAGAACAAACACACAAGGAAGGGATTTGTTGCTGAATCTTGGAGTGAAACAGAAGAAGAATCAGAAGCTTCATCCAGCTCCAGTGATGATGAAGATGATGCTGAAGAGAAGGAGTTCTGCATGATGGCAATCAATGCCTCTCAACACAATTTTGATGCAGAAGAGTCAGAGTCAGACTGAGAAACTCAATTTGAAGAAGACCAGGTAATTAGTTCTTTTGATTTCAATTCTGAGGACTTTAAGTTTGAGTTTAAAGCACTATGTTTAGATTTATTAAAATCTGAGAAGGAGATTATCTCCCTCAGAAATCAATTATCTGAACACAGTTCCTTAAAATCATAAAACCTCAAACTTTTTGAGAAGTTGGAGTGCTGTAGGGAGCAGGTAGCTTCACTGAAAAGTGAGCTATCAGAGGCCAAAAAGCTTGAAGAATCCCTTAATGGGAGAAGCATCAAGCTAATGGACATCACAAGCACAATGAACTCTAGATTCAACAGTACACTGGGCTTGGGTGCTTCATCCAGCCAACCTATAGTTCTAACAACCCCAATCAAGTTTATTTCTGATAAAGGGAAGGGAGTTGTAGAGGTAGCTAGGAAAAATTTTGACTTACCCAAGAAAACCAAGGTTCAACAGAAATCGTCGAACGGAGGTAGACGATCGCCGAACGCAAATCGACGATCTCAGGCAAAATCGTCGAACTCAGGTCGACGATCTCTAATTCCTGAACTCTGTCACATTCGACCGTCGAACGGAGCTCGACGATCTGACCCAAGATCATCGAACGCAGCTCAACGATCGTCGAACAGAGATCAGAGCTTTGAAAAATCTTTCAAGGGTAAATCAAAATCCAATCCTAGGGGTCCTTCATCACAAAGATTTAACCTTTATATTGAATGGATAATACCTCCAAGAAGATATCATCCTGAAGGTTATAAGAGTCAAACAGGGATGTCATTTATTTCTGAATTTAAAGGTTATCAACCTAGGCCCAAGGTAAACTGAGTCAAAAACAAGTGAATTATTTTATGTGCAGGTGAAGACCTATCCAACATCAAACCAGCAATGGTATTTGGATAATGGGTGCTCAAAGCACATGACAGGAAATAGGGACAACCTCACATCCTTTAAAGTCAAGCTTGGACCCAAAGTCATATTTGGTGATTCAAACTTTGGACAAACTAAAGGATATGGTGCAGTCCAGATTGACACAGTCACATTCAAGAAGGTAGCCTATGTGGAAGGACTGACGCACAATTTGATCAGTATCAGTCAGCTATGTGATGAAGGCTACCAGGTGATTTTCAGCAAAGTCTTATGCAAGATCAAGTCAGAGGACAACATAACTGTGTTGACAGGTAAAAGGAAAGGTAACATCTACTTAGTAGACTTTCTTTCAACAGATGTAGATATTTGCCTGTTTAACTCTGTTAGTAGACCTAATGTTTTATAGCATAAGAGACTAGGGCATATAAATCTTAGAACCATTGCTAGGCTATCCAAGGACAACCTTGTAAGAGGACTACCTTCTGGCCCCTATAAGAAGGAAGGACTCTACAGGGTTTGTCAATTAGGCAAGCAAACCAAAAATAGTTTCAAGTCACTTAATAAGAGTGATTCACCTAGGATTTTGTATCTGTTACACATGGATCTCTTTGGACCCATTACAGTACAAAGCTTAGGAGGGAAATCTAACACTTTAGTAGTTGTAGACGACTTCTCTAGATTCACATGGGTGTTCTTTCTGAGGAAGAAGTCTGATAACTTTAAGTGTTTGACAGAGTTTCTCAAATGCATATAGACTGAGTTCAATACTCACATTGCCCTGATCAGGAGTGATCATGGGACAGAGTTTGATTCTCATCTTATGCAAGAGTTCTGTCAGAGTGAAGGGATCAGACATACTTTCTCAGCTCCTAAAACTCCTCAACAAAATGGGGTAGCTGAAAGGAAAAATAGAACCCTTATTGAATCTGCCACTACATTGTTGTTAGATGCTCACCTTCCTCTATCCTTTTGGGCAGAGGCAGTGAACACCTCCAACTATGTGCTGAATAGAAGTTTAATACATAAACTAAAGGGCAAGACTTCCTATGAATTACTCAAAGGGAAGAAACCTAAAGTAGATTATTTTAGAATTTTTGGTTGTATCTGTTACATACACAATAATGACAAGAAGTACTTAGCAAAATTTCAAGCTAAAGCTGATGAAGGAGTGTTTCTGGGATACTCCATGATCAGTAAGGCTTATAGGGTATATAATAAATCAACTCTTAAAATTGAAGAATCTGTTCACATATCTTTTGATGAATCTAACATGTCTTTCAAGGAGAAGAACACTTCTACCATAGAACCTTTGCAGGTACACTCTCTAGCTGAAGACTTGGACAGAATACAAATTACTCAAAAGGATGAAAGCAGTGAAGATGAAGAAGACATTCAACATCATGAAGAGAAACTTCTTGAAGAGCCAGTTGTTGTACCACAAGAGGAAATAACAACATAGGTTGGTGAACAATCAACACCCCCTGTTGATTTAGTAACATCAAGAGACCATCCAATCTCCCAAGTGATTGGAGACATCTCTGCTGGTGTGCAAACCAGATATCAGGTTAACCAAAACCTGATGCACACTTGCTTCCTTTCTCAAATTGAACCTCAATCCATTCAAGATGCTGAGCAAGATCCACACTGGATCATTGCAATACAAGAAGAGTTACATCAATTTGAAAGGAACAAAGTTTGGGAACTAGTACCAAGGCCTAAGGATCACTCCATTGTTGGAACAAAGTGGGTGTTCAGAAACAAATTGGATGATCAAGGAGTCATTGTAAGGAACAAGGCAAGGCTAGTTGCTCAAGGGTACTCTCAAGAAGAAGAGATAGATTATGACCAGACTTTTGCACCAGTTGCAAGGTTGGAGGCCATAAGGATCTTATTAGCATATGCAGCACACAAAGGCTTCAAAGTATACCAGATGGATGTAAAGAGTGCTTTTCTAAATGGAGACATCAAAGAAGAAGTCTATGTGAGACAACCTCCAGGTTTTATCTCTTCATCTCATCCTGATTATGTTTTTAAATTGAATAAAGCATTATATGGTCTCAAGCAAGCTCCTAGAGCATAGTATGAGACCCTAGCATGCTTTCTCCTGAAAAATGAGTTTATAAGGGGTAGAGTAGACCAAACTCTTTTTATTAGAACTCATAAGTCCCATACCCTACTAGTACAAATCTATGTAGATGATATTATCTTTGGTTCTACTGATTCAAATTTGTGCAGAAGATTTCCAATCTAATGCACTCTAAATTTGAAATGAGTAGCATGGGTGAGCTATCCTTCTTCTTAGGATTGCAAATCAAATAACATGCTGAAGGCATATTTATTTCTCAAACCAAGTATGCAAAGGAATTGGTTAATAAATTTGGTATGTCTGAAGCATCTTGTATGAAAACACCTATGCCTACTAATGCTGTATTGGATGCTGATGAACATGAGAAACCTGTTGATCAGACAACTTTTAGAGTAATGATTGGCTCTCTATTGTACCTTACAGCTAGTAGACCTGACATAATGTTTGCTACATGCATCTGTGCTAGATTCCAAGTGAACCCTAGAGAGTCACACCTAACATTAGTAAAAAAGATTCTTAGATATGTTAAAAGTTGTCCAAATCTAGGTCTCTGGTATCCAAAAGATTCAGCATTTGACTTAACTGGATTTTCTGATGCTGATTATGCTGGATGCAGAATAGATAGGAAAAACACCAGTGGAACTTATCAGTTTCTTGGTGACAGACTTGTCTCTTGGTTTTGCAAGAAACAAACATCTGTGTCAACTTCAACTGCTGAAACTGAATATATGGCTGTAGGTAGTTGTTGTTCACAAATATTGTGGATTCAAAGCCAACTCCTAGACTATGGCTACAACTTAGAGAAGTCTAAAATCTTTTGTGATAATACCAGTGCTATTTCTATAGCACAAAATCCAGTCCTCCATAGTAGGACAAAACACATAGAAATTAGGCATCACTTTTTAAGGGATAATGTTGAGAAAAATAAAATTGAACTTCAATATATCCCAACTGATTTGCAAAGGGGAGATATTTTCACCAAACCCTTGGATGAAAAGAAACATACCTTCTTCCTAAATCAGTTAGGAATGTTAGATGGAGGAAGTTTAAAATAAGTTCCAAGATTTTCAAAAATCTAAAAATGACCAAGACTAGGCAAACATCTTGATTTTTCTAGTGTATAGAGTGTTTCTGATCTTTGAACTGCGCTCGACGATTTTCCCCCAGATCGTCGAATGGAGATCGACGCTTTCCGAAATCGTCGACCAGAGTTCAGCGCTTCTCAGATAGTGTTCAACTATCTCTCCAGGTTAGCGATCGTCGAACGAAGCTCGACGATTTTATTCTCTGAACTATCGTCGAACGGAGCTCAACGCTCTCAAATATCGTCGAACGGAGATCGACGATGTTGATGACCCTTCAGTTTCCTTTAGAAGCCCTAATCATCGAACTGAGTTCAACGATCTTTCCTTTTCTGCGTCGAACCCTAATATAAAACTCTTTTTTCGGCCGTCGTTCTCTCTTTGCGCCTTCGTTCTCTCTGCAAATTTTCTTTTCCCTCCAAAAATCTCTACACTTGGTCATTTGTTTGTTGAGTTTTGCAGGAAGCAATGACCGTCTCCGTCGCCGTTCTGGCCGCCATGAAATTTGATGTAGGATTCAATATTGATATGGATTTGTTCAACAACAGTGATCAGATTTTCAGAGACATTTTAGAACTTTTCAAGGAGCAAAAGCTAGTCACTATAATGTCTACCAGAATAAAATTGGCTGCTGATGAAATCATGGAGTGGGTCTATACTGCCCACAACCAGGACCAGAATACAGTTATTGGTACAGTGTCAGGAACTCAGGTACCTCTTACACCTGCTGCCCTGACAGAAATTTTTGGATTAAATTCTGGAGAACACTCTATTGAACTTTCTGGAGAAGAATTTTCTGATGTACTTCATAGAATGGGTCATTCTGATGCAAACCCTATCCAGCTACTGAAAAAGAATTTGACTGTTGAGTACATGTTCTTAGCTGATGTGGTTGGAAAAGTCTTGTTGGCCAAACATTCAGCCCATGATACCATCTCCATGTATCAACTATGTTTGATGGGTACTATTGTAGATAAAAAATAATTAAACTGGGGAGAGATTTTCTTTGATCTGATTAAGAAGAAGATAAATAAGAATTTTGTTAACTTTGGAAGGATACTAGGGCTGTTTCTTCAAAACAGATGCCCTGCTCTGCTAGTATCAAATGGGATGCACATCAATGCCTCCAAGAGGCTCTCCCGTGCCCTGTTTGGCAAGTGGGACAGACAAATTTTGAAGCCCAGCAGGCCCTCTGCAGCTGCAACTTCAGGCATAAGGACTGTTACAGTCTCTTCCCCTCAAGTCTCTGCCCCTGCAGAAGACTTGCCTGCTGCTTCTCCTCCTCCTCCACCTCTTATTTCATCTCCACCAGTCACCTCCACCATTCAAATTTCATCCACCATCATAATTTCAACCTCATCTCCAACTTCAGTTTCACCAACTCCACCTCAAATAGAAGAACTATTCCATCCTCTACATCAATACCCTCAACCAGATCTTGACACATCATCTCACATTCCATCCTTCAATCTGATAGATGATTCCTTTATGGATGATTCATCTTCATCCCCTCCTGATCTACCCTCTTCATCCACATCTTACCAACAGTTACTCCAAGACATCATTGCTCAACCCTCCTTCACACCTTCTATTTCCATTCCACTATCTTCCATTTCAACACTCCCCACATCTCAACCTTCATTTCCACCATCCACCAGTTCTCCACCCACATCTCCAGCTGTTCCACCTACAGTCTCTACCTCTGCTCAAGTCCCTATTGAGCATGTAGATCTTCCAGCCTTAGCAGACAGGCTTTATGAGCTGATAGCTCCCAGGCTATCACTTCTGTTGGAGACCTGCTTGGCTCCACTCCTAAAGTCAGTTGCAGACCTGTCTGCTAGGCTATCTTCTCCCATTCCTCAAACAATCCCTTCCTCTGGGTGCCTTGATCCAGTCCTGACTGAATCTAGGCAGGGGGAGATGCCTCATGAAGTGGAAAGATTACCTGCTGCTGCCATTTCCTCAGTTCAAGCTGTTGTTACTTCAACTCAAGCTCCAGCCTCAACACCACAGGTTGCAGTTTTCTCAGTGGACCTCAGGTCACTTTTATCAGATTTTGATTATATATATTTCAACTGTCTTCCAGTGCATACTGCAGTCCAGCCATCTGAAGACCTCTCCAAGGCCATTGTGCCCATTTCAAGCTGTGACACCCGTATTATACATTCCTTTGTAAATTCAGTTTATGCTGCTGCCCCTGCTGGTTCTGTTGCTGCTGCCCCTACTGCTGTTATTGATGATTCTGCTACTGTTGTTGTGTCTGATAGTTCTGATACTGCTAATGATTTAGTCTCTAAGTATATACATATGACAGAGGCATATGATTTTGAGCCTGCTGTCACTGCTGATGTTGCCCCTACTGATATTCTTGCATCTGAAACTGTTATCTCTGAATCTACTGCTGCTACAACTGATGTCACTACTGTTACCTCTGCTCAAACCCAACAACAGATAGACTATCTTAAGAGGATTGATGCACTTTATGATCATCAAAGCTCAGAAAGTGACCAGTTCAGGACTGATTCAGATGACTCCTCAGCCACTATTGCAAGAAAAAGAAAAGCAAGAAGCAAAGCTATGAAAAGAGTTCCACCAGCAAAAGTAAAAGATACAGATGACATTCCCTACTATATTCTGCATGACTGCCCTATAACAGAACATTGGATGCAATACTCTAAGAATCAATTAAAGTATATGAAGAAAAAGAGAAAATATGACAAAGGATCTTCTCAGTATCATCACCCTCCTCCTCCTCCTCCTTCACCTGGTGCAGGTGCAGGTGGTAGTTCAGCTGTTCAACCCTCTGCCAGAAGCCAAACCCCTTATCAGCCTCAAGGTAGATCTCAATACAGGGGAAGCCAATCCAGAGGCTATCAATCAAGGAGAGGAAACTACAGAGGAAACTAAAGAGAACTTCAAGTCTATTCAAAAGGTTACTCCAGGCAACACCCATATTCAAGGGAAGGACAAGGTCCATCTGGTACAACCTCAGGTCCCTTTCCTTACAAGCTGAAAGAGTTAGTCTCCTCCAGAGCTCCTCTAGATAATCCCTCTAATAGGTATGAGCCTCCAGTTCCCTTTGAGGATCCAGAGAACAATCCAACTTCCTGGACAGCTAGGATGAAGGAATTAGCTGCTTTAGATCAGATTAAGAAAGCCAGAGAGCAAGACAAAGACACCTCCAGTATTACTACTTTGTCAGACCGAAGGAAAAAGGAATTGCAAAGATACTCCTCCAGCAAGTTCTTTGATTCTGAAAGCTACATGAAGCTGCACCCTGAAGCTGTAGTACCAAGACCAAAAAAGCAAACATCTCTAGGTGCAGCTGATGACAGAAGATCTAAGAAGGAAGCTCTTAATCCAAATAGAGAAATTATACTTATAAAGAGCAAAGAAAAGGAGTAATTCTGTAAGGTGACAATATTTGCTGTTTTATGATCTGTCTGAGATATTATCTGTGATTCTGCAATGTCTTGTTATTTTGTTGCTTTGTATGTTGTTAATTTTTTCAATATCTATAAATAGTAATCCTAACCCAAATAGGGGGAGATTGTTGGAACACCCTATTACTGATTTGGGTCAGGATCACTATGTCTCCTAGGAAACCTGTTTTGACCTCATTGTATAGATCTAAAGGTCAATTAGAATTGAGTCTAAGGGTTAGTAGTTAGGTTTGAAAGCTGCCCTCAAGACCAGGTTTTCAGTTTGGAGACCAAGTCATTTCGTCGAGCTCAGTACGACGAATCGTCGAACTCCATTCGACGATCGTTGAGCTCACTTCGACGGATCGTCGAACTCCATTCGACGATCTCTGAGCTCAACTTCATCAAGTCGTCGAACTCCATTCGACGATCTTCGAGCTCAGATCGACGATCTTGACTCCAGTTTGATTCTCTATCTCTGAGCTCAGTTCGACGATTGTTGAGCTCAGATCGACGATCTCTGTTTCTGTCTAAGTCCAAATCTCTAAGCTCAGTTCGACGATAGTTGAGCTCAGTTCGACTTTTTTCTGAAGAGTTCAACGATTTTCAAGATTCAAATTTGGACAGCTGTGGAATTACTGTCATCATTTAATTTAGAGATCTTACAGCCGTTTTCATTTATTCTGGAGCAAGTTTCAAGGAATTATTAAGGAATGTTTTTATTGGACTTTCCTCCAGAAGACAAATGCAATTAAGGAAGTCATTGATGACAGGCCAATGGCTATCTTGGACAATGGACAATTTCTATTCAGACAGAAGAAATAAAAGATAATTCTTCAACTTCTGTAATATCAATCCAGTAGAGAACTCTGAAAAAGAAAAGAAGAGGAATTTTCTCTGCAACAACTCTCACAACAACAATCACACAAGAGAAAAAAAAAGAGCTGCAAACATTTCTCAGTCTCAAGATTCATACAGAACACTTCACCAAAGGAGATCAATCATCTGAAATCTTCAGATCTCTTTTTCAAGTGTTCAAGGCCATCATCATTCAAGACTCCAGACACCTCACATTTCAGTTGCTGCTGAAATCATCATTTGCTGGAGATCAATTTTCTGAAGGCCTATCACCCTACTGCAAAGCTTCATTTCCTGATCAAATCAAGATCTCAGGGGGAGCTTTGACAACATCACTGAATCCACATAGTCTTCTCACTGTGATTGAGAAAAGAAGACTTTCATCACTCTCTCATCCCCACCTCTGTAAAGAGTTTTTCAAACTCCCTTCAAAAGTTTGTGTGTGGTTTTTGAGCACCTTATCAAAAGCTCATTGGTGGCAAGACACCTGATCAAAAAATCTGGTTTGGTTTTTGAGCACCTTATCAAAAGCTCATTGGTGCCCAGGACACCTGATCAACTCATCCTGCAGTGGATTCCTACCTAGGGTGGTAGAAGAGTGGATGTACCCAGATTGGTTGGGGAACCACTATAGCTCTTTGTGTCTTCTGGTTGCTTGTGTTTCTTTTGTTTCTGGCTGTGGCTTGTGATTAGTTTCTTTTGTAGATTGTGATTATTCTGTGGTTAGATTTACTATTTGCTTCCCTATTCACATTAGAATACAACAACTGTTGTAAAAGTTTTTATCAAGCACCATACTCTATTCACCCCCCTCTAGAGTATATCAGATCTAACTCACACTTTCACGCAATCCACCATCTCGGCGTCGCACCTGCCACTCGCGGCCAACTGAAGCAAAATCAAATAACCATAGGGCTCCGGGGCTGCGAGTGGCGGGTGCGCCGCCTAGATGGTGGATTGCGTGGAAGCGGGCGAAACCCGCTTCTATACGGCCGAAGACCACCCGAAGCATCAAGCACGAGTGAAGCCCGTGCGCAGGCGGTCGAAGCAGGCCTGATGTGGCCAAAGACCGCTCGAGAGCATCGAGCATGGGCGTAGCCAGTGCAAAAATTCTTGTATGTATATATCTATATCTATATCTATATCTATATCTATATCATATTAAAAAGAAATATTGAGGTCTGCAAATAGCCTGAGTTCGAAATTAGGGGAAAAAACAATGGCCGTCTGATCTCTTCTACTATATCAGTAGCCGTCTTATCAAACCAACCATCTCTCTCCACATTTTACTAGGGCTCCTAAACCTACTACTAGGGTCCTAAACCTATGTGAATTTACGATTGTACCCATATAACACATAAATCTAAAAAAACCATGCAATCAAGACTGCCAGGCCGCCAGCACACGCATTCAGCCAGCCAAGCCGCAATTCGGCTAACAAGCCCGCAAGCCTACCAGCACACCTTATTTCAAACACTTATTGCGAAAATATCAACATATACCCGAACTTTCAAATTGATCGGGCGGTGTGGGACTAAAAAGAAGGTTTGGGCGACGACAAACATACGATGCAGGTGTACGGGAAAGACTTTTTGGAGGTAAAGATTGTCTCAAAACGAAAAGTGATCAACATGAAAGTTGTAGATCTCGGTGAGACGAACAACGTTTATGTTGATCACTTTTTGATTTGGAGCCGTCTTGACTTCCGATTTGGGCCTCGAATTCGGGGGCGGCGAGAGGCTTTACTGTAGCACTCTCGCCGTCCCTGATTTCGAGGCCCAAATCGAAGGCCAAGACGCCTTTAAATAGAAAGGTGATCAACATGAAAGTTGTTCGTCTCGCCGAGATCTACAACTTTTATGTTTATCACTTTTCAATTTGGAGCATCCTTGCCACTTTCCCATATGCCTGTACGCCCGCACAGTATTCTATAAGGAAAAAACATCCTTTGGTGCAACATTGAGCTTTCCACTTTTTCCTTCGTACCAAAGGGTGATTCACTCTTATACCATGGAAAATGCGGCTGGGCCGGGCGGGCTTGGGTAGGCTTCGAGCGGGTGTGCGGGCGAAGCCCGCCGTCGGCGGCCGGGTACTGTGGCGCGTGGCCATTGGGCCGTAGGCCCGTGCCTGCCACTCGTATATATATATATATATATATATATATATATATATATATATATATATATATATATATATATATATATATATATATATATATATATATTACTACAATAGGAATTACCCTTAGAAAAGCTGAATCGGGTTCATGATTAAAATTAGGAGAACAAATGTCAATATAGTTTCTAATCGATTCGGCTGGACCATCTAGTCGAATCAGCTTGAAGTCAGGTTAAATTCATCCCGACCATCTGATCAAACTCTTCCAGTTGGATCTGTCCAGTCAACACTGAACTTTATCTAGTCGAATCTTTCTAGTCAATCGGCCAGACCATCAGTCGATCAGCTTGAACTTGGGTCAAATTTCCAGGCGAATCTGAACAAAATTTTTCAACCAAATATGATCATTCTCCCAATCAACCAAGTTTGGTTCTGCACTCATATGCCATAACGAGTAGCAATACTAGCTCGTTGATTACTTTTAGATCACAAAGACTCCAACAACATCTCCTCCTAAATCAAAATCTGGAACTTCTAGTAGATTTGCATAAGCCATTGGTTTCTTGAGATTATTACCTATCCACATTTTATTTAGACATTATTCATTTTTTTGTTTGTTATCTACTACATTTTTTTGTAAGAGGCAAAAATTAAAGGAAGTTTGAGTTGAATCTTTGGGCTAGCTTAGCTATTTGGTTGAATGTAATTAGACAACAATATTTTGTTCATATCACGTAGATCTTTACACTAAAATAAGTGATTTTTTTTATTTTTTCAAAAACTGTTTTCTACTTACAAATACCCAAGAGAGGTATTAATGAATTTAATCCCTTTTACCTATGCTATAACTCCTATGTGTATGTTTTGATTTTACGTTGTGAGAAGAGCAAAAAAATTGAGCAATATTTTCAACAATGATTTGTATATTAAAATTTATTGTGTCCGGGATGCGCTAAAATCCTAGTTCCACCCCCGAATGTACCTATAATATTTTTGGAGTCCAAATTGTTGTTTAAACATGATAAATTTCTATCTAATTTCAATATAAAATTCAATTAAATCTTGCACCTCCTCTCACATAGAGGTCTACCAACTTACAAGTTTGTCAGAGTTGTATTTGTTTGAGCTTCATGGCCCCAATGATAATCAACACTCATCAGATTCGCATGCATGTTACGATCACTCTTTGAAATGATTTTATGCTTGTGTTTCTCAATAACGGACAAAATATGTCATTCAGACCCTTACAACTACTCATATTCCCTTATATATCTTCATTGTATGACTCGTAACATTAATTATATTGATTGTGGTAAAAGGTTGAGCATTGACCAAAAGAAAGCCATCCACGGGACTCTGCGTAACTGTAACATCTCATTTCCTCCTAGATCCCTTAACTTATATTAGGGTAGGACATATGGTGAGAGAAAAGGATTAGGCTAGGTTTGACCCTAGGACCATAGAGTAGGGTGGACTCTCATGGGGCCCACTACATGGTTCAAGTACACTTAGGTCAAACTAGCCCAAATTGAAACCAAGAATACAACTTGACCTCACCATTATGTTCCTAACCATAAAAGAAATCTAAGTGACCCAAAAGCCCCATCATTGGGTCACCCATTGACCCAATTTGACCAAAGTCAACTCTAGCCCCAATTTGGTCAAAACCACACAAATAGGCCCAATTAGCCCAAGCAGGGCATCACCAAGACCCAACCCATGTTGCGTGATGCCATAGGGCTCATGATCACCAAGTGGGGCCAGCCCATTCATCAAATTGACCAAGTCAACCCCAAAGTCAAACTTGGTCAACCTTAGGCCTAAATAAGGAATTTAAGGACCAAGCCCATACCTAATGGGCTAAGGCCTTGAGCCATGGCCCAACCCATGTTGGGTGATGTCATAAGGTCCATTACCATTAAGTGGGGCCAGCCCACTCATCAAATTGACTAAGTCAACCCTAAAAGACAAACTTGGTCAATATAAGACATAAAGGAGGAAATAAGAGCCAAGCCCATTTCCCATGGGCTAAGCCCATGAACGTTGGACCATTAGCAGCCCAAGTGCTTAATTACAGCTCCTACCCTCTGATTTTGGAGGGTAGTGAGATGCATAGGAATATTTTGGCCATTTTCCCCAAAATCAAGAGGGGGGGGGGATGAAGGATGGAGGCCATGTGGCCCTCCTCCTCCCTTTCCAAGCTTATTTCTGAGCTCCAACAGCATTTCCCAGCCATTTCCAGCAATCTCCATGCCACATGGCATCTAGGAGGAGCATCCAATGTAGAGGCCGAAATCCACTTAATGGTAACTCACTATACAGCCCATATCAACTCAATTAGACCATCCCATGAGCTTCAAAAGGTGGAAGATAGTTGAATTTGACCCCTGGATCAAGGAAAATGATGGAGAAATGGGTTCGGGAGCAAGCTCGCCGGAGAGGAGAAAATCCATAGCCAACCATCGCCGTCGAACTCAGCTTGCGAATCGAAGATTCAGAACTCCAATGGCGGCGAGATCTCTTCCTTCTTCTTCCTTCTTCACTCTCCCTTCTCTCTAGAACTTAGAAAGAGAGAGCCAATAAAGAAATGAGTTGGGAAAACCTAACTCCAGGCTATATACCCGCAGAGGCACGCACTAGCCATCAGATCTCCAAATAAAATCAGTGAACGGTCCTGATTCCTCCAAGAATATAGTTTACGAGAGCTACCACAGCGCGGTAGGAAGTTACCGCCGCGCGGTAGCCCAATCGTTCGGCTTCTCGAGGACGCCACCGCTCAGCCATCCAATCGGGCGGCGACAAGTGGACATGTCTTAACTGCTATGCTACCGCCACGTGGTAGAAAACTATTGATGCGCGGTAGTTTACACGTTTGGAAGGAAACGACAAAGCTACGCTACCGCCTGCGGTAAGATTAACGCAGTGCGGTAACAACCCGAGAGCTCTATCAAATAAATCGTCAAGCTACCACCCCGCGCTACCGCTACCGCCATGCGCTAGCAGTTCTCAAGAACATCGAGCACTGAGTGCTACGACGCAATCGTCGAGTGGACTACCGCCACACGGTATACATTACCACCCGGCGCTAGCATGCGCTGAGACGACAAGAGCATCGAGAGCGTCGAGAGCGTCAGGAGCGTCGAGAGCGTCTAGAGCGCTGAGAACACCGAGCTACCGCCATCGGTAGCTCTACCGCCGAGCGGTACCTTCTAGAAGAGCGTTTCCTAAACCTGGGGCGTTACAATTCACCCCCACTCAAATAAATTTCGTCCCGAAATTTAAAGTTACATGAAAACAGAAAAAGTAACAATACATCAGGTTACCTTAGGTAAAAAGCTCGGGAAACTCGTCCCTCATAGTTTGCTTGCGCTCCCAAGATAACTCTTCTCGGCCACAATTGTCCCAACGGACTTTGACTATCCTGATGGCTTTATTACGAAGTTGTTTGACTTCCACCTCCTCAATGCGAATGGGCTTGACCTTCATCGTCAACCCACTGTCGATCGGCACTTGATTCACAGCTACCACTTGTGTAGGCTCTTGGATAGCCTTCTGCAGCACTAAGATGTGAAATACATCATGCAAACTGCTCAACTCCGGCGAAAGTGCCAAACGTTAGGCGGCTTCACCAATTCGCTCCAAGATCTCAAAAGGCCCAACATACCCCTGACTAAGCTTCTTTAAGCGTCGAATCCTTGATATGCCTTTAAACAGTTTTATTTTGAGGTACACCCAATCGCCCATCGCAAACTCCACGTTTCGGTGCTTGGCATTACAGTACTTGACCCGCCTATCTTGACCGATCAATAGCCGTTCTCGTATCAACCGTATCGTTGAAGTAGCATCTTCAGCGTCCCTTCGCTTGTATAGCTTCAATTCTCCCGTTTCTACCCAAGACAATGTTGTATGACACCTCCTTCCGCACAAAGCCTCAAAAGGCGCTATCTAAATGCTGGCTTGGTAGCTATTATTATAAGCGAACTCAATCATGTAAAGATGGTCTTCCCACCTTTTCCGAAAATCCAACGCACACATACGAAGCATGTCTTCCATCGTCCTGTTCATCCTTTCAGTTTGCCCATCTATTTGTGGGTGAAAAGCCGTGTTGAAATGCAACTTGGTACCGAACAACTGATGAATGCGCCTCCAGTCATTAGACGTGAATCGACCATCTCAGTCACTTACTATGATCCGGGGCACGCCGTGCAATCGGACTATGCTGTCCACATAAAGCTTAGCCAGCTTCTCTACTGAATCATCCTTTCTATTGGGTATAAAATGTGACACCATCATTAAATGATCAACGACCACCCAAATAGCGTCATTCCCCTTATGCGATTTCGGCAAACCATGCACAAAATCCATGGAGATGTCATCAAATTTTCACTCCTGTATGTGCAAATACTTCAGCAATCCGCCAGGTTTCTGGCATTCAACCTTCACCAAAGCACATGTTTGACATTTCACCACATACAATGCTATGTATTTCTTCAGACCCGACCACCAAAATGATTTCTTCATGTCCTTGAATATCTTGGTGCTCCCGGGGTAAATCGAGTACTTTGTTAAGTGCACTTCGTACATCAATTCCTCCCATAACGTCCCTACATTGGGAACACATAATCGACTATCTTTCCACAAAAGGCCATCATCGATAGAGAACTGGTCGTTAGACCCATCATTGGCTTCCTCCCAGTGACGTTTCAACCTCACGTCCAACTCCAAAGCCTGCCGAATCCTGTTCGCGAGGTCTTACTAAACCTCCGTCCAACTCAAACATGTGTTTGTACTAGATGCCTTGTCAACACAAGAGATATCCAAGACCTCCAAGTCCTGAATAAGCTGTTCGTCGTGCATCTGCAACCAATTGGCCCATTCAGGATTCCTACGACTCAGAGCATCTGCCACGACGTTCCCCTTCCCAGGAATATAATAAATCTTATAGGTGTAGTCCCCAAGGAACTCCAACCACCTACGTTGATGCATGTTCAGGTCCTTCTGATCTTACTGATACTTCAGGCTCTTGTGATCTGAATATATCTCGACCTTTACCCCGTAAAGATAATGCCTCTAAAGCTTGAGAGCGAATACCACAGCCTCCAACTCCAAATCATGGACCGGGTAGTTCCTCTCATGCACCTTTAACCGATGTGATCCATAGGTTATCACCGGCCTGTGCGGAAGCAGGATACAACCTAATCCACTCCTAGAGGCGTCACTATAAACCTCAAAGCCTTTAGAACCACAAGGCGAACGTAAGACAGGTACCGTGGTCAAACGACACTTTAGCTCTTCGAAAGTTTGCGCGCACTCGCGCGACCAAACAAACTGCTGATCCCTCCTTGTCAGAGTAGTGAGGGGCAATGCTATCCACGAGAAGTTCTTCACGAAGCGCCTATAATAGCCAGCAAGTCCCAGAAAACCCCGGACTTCCGCCACCATAGACAACACAGGCCACTCCCGTATGACAACTATCTTTGTCGGATCCACCGCAATCCCCTCACCGCTAACTACGTGACCAAGGAATGTTACCGAGGACAACCAAAATTCATATTTGGAGAACTTGGCATACAATTGGTTCCTCCTCAATGTCTCCAACACCATATGCAGATGCTTGAAATGATCATCCTAGCACTGCGAGTACACCAGTATATTGTCGATAAAGACTATCACGAACTGGTCCAAGTATTCTCAGAATGTTCTGTTCATCAAATCCATAAACACGGATGGCGCATTCGTCAACCCAAACGGCATGACGGTGAACTCGTAATGCCCATAACGTTGGCTGAAAGCCATCTTGGGAATGTCGCTTTCCCTTATCCGCAGATGATAGTATCCGTATTTCAGATCCAACTTTGAGTACACAGTTGACCCGGCCAGCTGATCGAACAGATCATCAATCCTTGGGATTGATACTTATTCTTGTCTGTTAGCTTATTCAACTCCCGGTAATCATGACAGAGTCGTAAGATTCCATCCCTATTCTTAACAAAGAGCACCGACGCGCTCCAAGGCGACGAACTTGGACGCACATAACCTTGATCCAACAGCTCTTGAAGCTGTACTTTTAGTTCCGCCATCTCCTTAGGCGCTAACCGATATGGAGAGCGTGACATAGGTTTGGCACCTGACACTAACTCAATGGTGAAGTCAATCTCTCACTGAGGTGGAGTTCCAGGGAGCTCTTCAGGGAATACATCATGAAACTCAGATACAATTGATATGTTGTCCAGACTATGCATGGGCTTCGAAGCCTCCACCAATGCGAAAAATATCTCTGCACCACAATGAACTGCCTTAACCACCTGAAGAGCAGACATCAAAGTCTTGCTCGACCACTTCATGCCTTAGAATGTCGTCTCATGATCTGTATTTAGTCCCAATCTGACCACCTTACAGTTGCAATCAATGTACACACGCTGCTCTGATAGCCATACCATTCCAAAGATCACGTCGAACTCCACTATCAGCAGTAGCTACTCTTGCAAGTCAAACTCTTGACTCCTAATCCATATCTTTATGCAACAAACTTTATCCGCGTGCATAGAACACCCGTTAGGTAGTAGCACATCTAATTTGTCCCTTGCCATCGAAGAAGGTACTCTGATGCGCGATATAAATTTTTCGAAAAAAAAGGAATGTGAAGCTCCCGTGTCAAACAGTGCTTTAGTCGGACAATTAAAAATCAAAACAAAGCCTAGCACAAGCAGTCATAAGCTAACGCGCATGAGGCAACGAGTATATAAAGCTAAACCGTTATTAATTAAACCATACCTGTCACCACGTCAGCCTGCTTTGTGGACTCCTGAAGGCCAAGGTTGTACACTCTAGGCTATGCTGGAGCATAGTGGGATGCAATTGACTCCACCGCCTTTCCCTTCTCCTCGTAAGTTACTTCAGGTCTCTTCTCGGACTTTGGACGTCCGCTCCTACAATCTCGGGCAAAATGTCCTGGCTTTCCACAGTTATAACAAGAACCTCATGCTCGGTCTGTAGTTTCCCCAGACACACCCGAAGAAGGGACTGGACTCGAAGTCCTAGCCTTCTTGTTCCACCTATAGAAGCCAGACTTTGAGTTCAGCACTTTGAACTCCGTCTTCTTTGCACTCGAGACCTTCTTCCCTTGGACTCTCTTCAGATCGTTTTCCAATAATCGGGTCGTATTGACCAGGGTTAGGAAGCCTTGCGTCATAGGCCCAGAAAGTAGTAGCCTCAGGTCATCACACAGACCCTCGTAGAATCGGTTAGTCTTACGCTCCTCATTGGCAAACGTAAAGCCAGAATAATGATCCAACTGCGTAAACTCATGGAGATACTCATCTACGCTACTATCTCCCTGTGTCAGTCTCTAGAACTGAATCTCCATATCGATCCTCTGTGCTGAGGGAAGTTATCTTGCCAAGAATAACCCTGATAATTCCTCCATCGAGACATCAGTGAGTTTTCTTCCAACCAAGTGATGCAGCTCCAACTCTTCCCACCACAATCTCGCCTCTCCATCCAACAAGAAGGTGACTATGGTGGTCTTCTGTCATTCCTCCATTTCAGTGGCCGTCAAGACTCTTTTCACCCGAGAGAGCCAATCTTCGGCCTAGGATGGGGTTCCAATCCCCAAAAATACAGGAGGATTAAAGCTCATTACATGCTTGAGCTGCTTCTCTATCGCTCTTCTTGGTACTAAAGGCTCTACCGCCACTTGTTCCACCATTTTAGGTTCTATTGCTCGAAGTAGTACCTGCTCCCCTGCAGGGGCAGTATGCTGCACTTGCCTTCCTGGACGGGCGTTTAACATTGCAAACACCACCTCGGCCATAAGTCTTATTATTTCCATGGAAGGAGGGGTTGCAAGCACGTCATTGGGTGCACTCCTTTCCTCAGAAGGCGGGCAATCTTACTGCCCTGCACCACTCTTGGTCACCTATAGTGTAACGCCCCTAAACTCAAAAGAGAGACGGGAGGCGTTTCGGGCCAAATCTGGTACTTGGCAGGGGGCACATTGCCTGGGACACGAGCATGTCCCAGGGCGTGTCGAGCCCGTGTCGACGATCGGCCCGAGGAGTCGACATTTTCGCTCGATGATGTGTCGAGACAGGGAACACGACCTAGGACACGGGCGTATCCCAGGGCGTGTCGAGCCCGTGTTGACGATCGGCCCGGGGAGTCGACATTTTCGCTCGACGATGTGTCGAGATAGGGAACACGGCCTAGGACACGGGCGTGTCCAAGGCCGTGTCGTGTGGTCGATGAACTTCGCTCGACGAAGTGTCGAGATAGTGAACACGGCCTGGAGCCCAGACATTTTCGGGTTTGACACGGATGTGTCAAATAGGACACTGGCGTGTCCAAAACTTGTGTGAGTCTCGGGTTGTTTTTGGGGCTGTGTCGATGGGGGAACACGGCCAGCCACACGACCGTGTCAGTTTGAATACGAGTGTGTCAGGTTAAACACGGGCGTGTCAGGACCCGTGTAATTTTCATAATGCGTTGATTTTGACGACGAATGAGGGATACGGCCCTGGACACGGGCGTGTCGCAGGTCGTGTTCGCCCCAGGTTTTGCTTTTCGGCTACGAATCATAGCCATTCGTTTCCTTATTTTGGGATCCGACGGTTGGGGGTTGTTCCTACTGGGATATACCCGGGATTGGGCCTTTGAAACCCTTATTTCACTGAAGTGGTTCTCTTTCTAAGTCAAGAGAGAGGGGAGAGCAAAGGAAGAAGAAGCCTAAATCTGGTCACCGACGGAGCTTCAGAGCTCCAAATCGCGAACCGACTTCGGATTTACGGAGGCAAGGAGAGTGCGGTGCTTTTCATCTGCTTACATTTCCATGGTGCCTAGGAAGAATGCTAGGGTAACGATTCTCTACTTGAGCATGTGAAGCTCTACTTCTTTTGCATAAGGAAGCCCGCTCTCGCAAGTTTGCGGTGAGTTTGAGGCGTTCCTTCTGGTAGACATGAATAGTCCCCGTTATGTACATATAGAGTCCGTAATCGAGAACGAATATATGCATGATGTGTGAAGCCTACCCGGACAAGGTGGTCTGGATCGGTGATGTGGCATTACATAAATGGCCGGAGAAGACTCCGTCCGAATGTTTGTTTTTCGGGTTTTCTACGAGGTAGATTGCAACAGGGAGCCATGAGGATTAACTCCAAGGTGCACCCGGAAGACTGGGCAGACGCGTGGTTCTGCCATTATGGTGGCCTGGGAGCCAACCTGAACATAACTGGGTTATGTAATATGTATGGGAGATATGGGACTCGAGGAAGCTTAACCCGCGCAGACGACTTAAGTTGACATTGCGGTGTGAGTAACGGGTCAGGTGGAACCGTACCCGATCTATGTCGTTCGGTTAAAGAGACCTAAAGTGACTTGGCACTTACCGTTGGCATAGATGGAGGGTCTTAAGTAGTGGCCAGAAAGACCAGATTGCTCACGGGATATTGCCGTCCTGGGGGCGGTGGTGAGTCGGCGGACTTTGACCGTGATCACCGAGAATATGCCCTGAGAGCACGGGACATGTGGCCGTGCGTGCCAATACCTGTGATGCAATGTATTTATATACTGCTTGGTTGTGCTAATAAAGTGCAGAGAAGGAGCATTGCCGCCCCGAGTTGGGGGCGGGATCGTTATAATTTGGTCAGCATGGCTGACCGTTGCTTTGGTTTGCCACCGTTGCGGTGGATTGTGCTTGCAGGTGCTGCAGAGCCGAGCGGTAAATAGCGGGCTAAAGCCCAAGTTACTGAGCCGGCCCTCGAAGGCCTAAGTTTTGAGTGTTTTCATTATTCATGTATGGTCGGCCTGCGTGCCGAGGTTTGGAAAACATGTAATATGAGGAGAACAAATGTAAGGCCTTAAGGCCAATACTTGTGTATTTGTACTTCATTCCTTTTGGCGTATTAGTGGACATTCATGCTAGTGTTGGGTTCTTTTTTATGCAACAATTTTAAATTGCTTCCGCTAGAATGCTGTGTGTAGGACATTGGATTGGTTGGATGGTTTCCATTGAGTAACCACCCGGTCTGTCTGTGGTATATGGCGTCGGGCCCCGGCCGGACCTACTGCTATATGGTATGCGACGGATAGGGGGTGTTATAATTTGGTATCAGACTACTGCTTTCGGTCAGGCTTAAAAAGAATTCGTGGGCGAATTCTTTTAAGGGGTGGTGAGCACATGTGTGTGCGTCATCGTTATAACAACAAAAGAACCCATGAATGTCCACTTCGGAATGAAAAATACACCGGTTTGAGGAACCTGCGTGTTCCTATAATTGCGTTTTGTAATTTTATTTGGTCGCTTAATGGTATTTTGTACCACTATAGGTGACCAGAAGCGGTGCTGGGCTGTCAGAATGCCGAGTTTCTGAGGCTAGTAGTGCACCAAATGATGCTCCTGCAACACCTCCATCGGCTGAGACCATATGATTGGTGGCCAAAGTAGTGTTTGCCATGATAAATGCGCAGCCTGCAAGGCAAATGCAGCAGTCCGCTCCTGCGATGGAGCAGGTACCTCTTCCAGAGGTTGAGCCGAGAAGAGTGGAGCAGGTAGTAGTGGAGCCATTGGTGCCAAGGAGGGCAACCGAGAGACAGCTCAAACATGTCATGAGCTTTAATCCTCCGGTATTCTCGGGGTTGGGAACCCCATCTCAAGCTGAAGACTGGCTCTCCCGTGTGAAGAGATTCTTGACAGCGACGGAGATGGAGGAGTGGCAGATGACCACTATAGCTACGTTCCTGTTGGATGGAGACGCTAGGTTGTGTGGCAGATGTCTCGATGGAGGAGTTCTCGAGACTGTTCTTGGCTAGGTACCTCCCTTCGACTCAGAGGATAGCTTTGGAGAATGAGTTCCAGAGGTTGGTACAAGGAGAGAGTAGCGTGTATGAGTATCTCCACGAGTTTACTAGGTTGGGTCGGTATGCTAGCTCTACCATCGCGGATGAGGAGTGTAAGACCAACCGTTTCTACGAAGGTCTAAGAGATGACTTGAGGCTACTACTCTCGGGGCCGATGACGCAGGGTTTCTTGACCTTGGTCAACACGGCCCGGTCCTTGGAGAAGAACATGAAGAATGTTCAAGCGAAGAAGAGCTTGGGTGATAAGAGGACTGATTTCAAGGTGCCGGCTAACTCATAGTTTGGGCACCGTAAGTTCTTTAAGAAGGCAAGGACTTCGGGTCCAGCTCCTTCTTCCGGTGCATATGGGGTGACTACGGGTCGGACCCGGGTGCATGTTTTACTTGTGGGAAGCCGAGGAACTTTGTCCGTAATTGTTAGAGCGGACGTCCCAATTCCGAGAGGAAGTCGGGAGCAACTTATGAAGAGAAGGGCAAGGAAGTGGAGTCAACCGTGTCCCATTATGCTCCGGCTCAACCAAGGGTTTATAATCTTGGCCAACAGGAGGCCATCAAACAAGCGGATGTGGTGACAGGTACGGTTTAATTTGTAGCAAGTTAAGTTTCTTTAAATACTTGTTATGCGTATGTTACCTTACCACTGCTTGTTTAGGATTTGTTTTGATTTGTGAGTTTCTGCGAGAGCACTCTTTGATACGGGAGCTTTACACTCCTTCTTGTCCGAAGGATTCATATTGTGCATCGGAGTGCCTTCTTCGATGGTGAAGGACAAGTTGGATGTTTTGTTACCGAATGGGTGTTCGATGCGCGCGGATAAAATCTGCGGTGTTAAGATTCACATTGGGAATCAAGAGTTCGATCTGCAAGCGTCGTTACTACCGTTGGTGGAGTTCGATGTTATATTTGGCATGGACTGGCTCTCGGAGCAGCAAGCCTATATTGATTGCGGTCGCAAGGAATTCAAGTTGGGAGCAAGTCGTGAGACGACTTTTACGGGCTTGAAAGGGTCGAGCAAGACATTGATGTCTGCTCTTCAGGTGGTGAAGGCGGTTCGTGCTGGTGCAGAGCTGTTCTTTACACTAGTGGAGGTTGCAAAGCCGAAGCCTACGTTGGATAGTATTTCAATGGTAGCTGAGTACCCTGATGTGTTCCCCACAGATCTTCCTGGAGCCAAGCTTCAACGGGAGATAGATTTCACTATTGAGCTAGTGCCAGGTGCGAAGCCTGTGTCACGATATCCGTATCGGCTAGCGCCTAAGGAAATGGCGGAGCTAAAGGTGCAACTTCAAGAGTTGTTGGAGCAAGGATTTGTGCGTCCAAGTTCGTCGCCTTGGAGCGCACCGGTCCACTTTGTAAAGAAGAAGGACGGGAGCTTGAGACTTTGTATTGATTATCGGGAGTTGAACAAGCTAACGGAAAAGAACAAGTACCCAATCACAAGGATCGATGATCTTTTTGATCAGTTAGTCGGGTCGACGGTGTACTCTAAGTTGGATCTTAAGTCTGGTTACTATCAGCTGAGGATAAGGGAGAGTGATATCCCTAAGACAACATTCAGTACAAGATACAGGCATTACGAGTTTACGGTCATGCCGTTTGGGCTGACGAATGTGCCGTCAGTGTTCATGGATTTGATGAACAGGACCTTTAGGGAGTACTTGGACCATTTTGTGATCGTCTTCATCGATGATATTTTGGTGTACTCACAGAGTGAGGAAGATCACTTCAGGCATCTTCATTTGGTTTTGGAGACGCTAATGAGGAATCAATTGTACGCCAAGTTCTTGAAGTGCGAGTTTTGGTTGTCCTCAGTGGTGTTCCTTAGTCATATAGTGAGTGGGGAAGGTATTGCAGTGGATTAGGTGAAGATTGTTATGATACGAGAGTGGCCTGAGCTTTCTACGGTAGCGGAAGTCCGGAGCTTTCTGGGGCTTGCCGGCTATTATAGGCGCTTCGTAGAGAACTTCTCGTGGATAGCGTTACCTCTTACTACTTTGACAAGGAAGGAGCAGAAGTTCGTTTGTACGCCGGAGTGCGCGCGAGCTTTTGAGGAGTTGAAATGTCGGTTGACCACGGCTCCTGTGTTGAGTTCACCGAGTGGGATCGAAGGTTATGAGATTTATAACGATGCTTTGGGCAGTGGTTTGGGTTATGTGATGTTACAACATGGAAGCGTTATAGCATATGGCTCGAGACAGCTGAAGGTGCACGAGATGAACTATCCGGTCCATGACTTGGAGTTAGCGGCCGTGATTTTTGCCTTGAAGCTGTGGAGACATTATTTGTACGGTGTGAAGATTGATATCTACATCGATCACAAGAGCCTGAAGTATTTGATTGATCAGAAAGATCTGAACATGCGGCAGCGTAGATGGATGTAGTTCCTAGGGGACTATACATTCAAGATCCATTACGTGCCCGGTAAGGGCAATGCGGTGGCGGACGCGTTGAGTCGCTGGGCCCCAGCTCAAGCCAATTGGCTGTCGGTCCATGACGAGCGGTTGGTTCGGGAGTTGGAGGCGTTGGAGATCTTTTGTGTCGATAAGCAATCAAGTGCTGAACCAATATTGAATCGGACTGAAGTCCAATATGACCTGGCTGATCGGATTCGGCAGGCGTTGGATATGGATGTCCACATGAAGCAACTCATGATAGAGGCTCTGGATGGGTCAAATTCCCAATTCGTTGTGGAGGACGGATTACTTTGGAAAGACGGTCGTCTGTGCATCCCAAGCGTGGGCAATTTGCGGGTGGAATTGTTGTATGAGGCGCATCATATCAAGCACTCAATTCATCCGGGGAGCACGAAGATGTACCGCGATGTTACGAAATTGTTCTGGTGGCCAGGATTAAAAGAGGATGTGGCGCTCTACGTGGCAAAGTATCAAACTTGCGCCTTGGTGAAGGTGGAATGCCAAAAGCTGGGAGGATTCTTGAAATCCTTGCCTATTTCGTAGTGGAAGTTCGACGACATTACTATGGACTTTGTGCACGGGTTGCCATGGTTGCAAAAGGGGAACATCGCCATTTGAGTGGTCGTAGATCGTCTAACGAAGGTGTCGCATTTCATTCCGCATAGGAAGGATGATCCGGTTGAGAAATTGGTAAAGCTATATGTGGATAATATTGTACGGCTTCATGGTGTGCCCCGCAGCATCGTGAGTGACCGTGATGGGCAGTTCACGTCCAATGATTGGAGGCTGGTGCAACAAATATTGGGAACAAAGCTGAGTTTTAGCACAGCCTTTCATCCGCAAACGGATGGGCAGACCGAGAGGGTCAATAGGACAATGGAAGACATGCTTCACATGTGTGTCCTGGACTTTGGAAAGCAATGGGAAGATCACCTATACTTGGTGGAATTCGCTTGCAATAATAGCTACCAGGCGAGCATCCAAATGGCGCCCTTCGAGGCCCTTTATGGTAGAAAATGTCGCACACCATTGTCCTGGTTGGAAATGGGTGAATCAAAGTTGTATAAGCGATTAGAGGTGGATGATGCTACTTCTTTGGTGAGAACCATTCAGGAGAGGTTGCTAATCGCTCAGGACCACAAGACTAAGTACTATAATGCCAAGCACAGGAACGTAGAGTTCGCTGTTGGTGATTGAGTGTACTTGAAGATCAAGTCATTCAAGGGTGTCTCGCGGGTGCAGTGCTTGAAGAAGCTAAGCCCGAGGTTCCTTGGACCGTTTGAGGTTCTGGAACGGATTGGTGAAGCAGCATACCGGTTGAAGCTGTCAGTGGAGCTTAGTGGTCTACATGATGTATTCCATATATCGGTGCTATGGAAGGCAGTGCAAGAGCCTATGCAAGTGATCACGGTCGATCAAGTACCGGTTGATAGTGGGTTGACGACGAAGGTCAAGCCCGTACGTATTGAAGACTCAGAAGTCAAGCGGCTACGTAATAAAGAGATCAGGATGGTCAAGGTCCGATGAGACAATTGCGGTCGAGAGGAGCTCTCTTGGGAGCAAGAGCAGACTATGCTTGAGGAGTACCCGGAGTTGTTTCACTCAGATACCATTTAATTCTTATGTTTCTTTCCTTTATGAAATTTCGAGGATGAAATTCTTTTAAGAGGGGGAGAGTTGTAACACCCCAAAACTCAAAAGAGCGACGAGAGGCGTTTCGGGCCAAATCTGGTATTTGGCAGGGGGCACACGGCCTGAGACACGGGCGTGTCCCAGGGCATGTCGAGCCCGTGTCGACGATCGGCCCGGGGAGTCGACATTTTCGCTCGATGCTGTGTCGAGACAGGGAACACGGCCTAGGACACGGGCGTGTCCCAGGGCGTGTCGACCCCGTGTCGACGATCGGCCCGGGGAGTCGACATTTTCGCTCGACGATGTGTCGAGACAGAGAACACGACCTAGGACACGGGCGTGTCCAAGGTCGTGTCGTGTGGTCAACGAACTTCGCTCGACAAAGTGTCGAGATAGTGAAAACGACCTAGAGCCCAGGCCCGGGTACTAAGATCCCCCCTGGCCCGACCCGGGTAAACGTTAGGCGGGGGGGGGGGGGGGGGGTCTTACAAATGGATCAGAGCGATCACGATTGGTCCTTGTGGAGCAGTCTCAGGAATCCCCCATCCCTCACTGCGTTCTTCGGTTCGGGACGAACCTTACAGCGAAAGCCTGGTGGACCCTAGTGTAGAGGCTTAGAGATTCTAGAATGTACGTTAGTTTGCTCGTACACCGATGTTTCTGCTTCGTTAGTCAATTTTGCAAATTTTCCCTAATTTTGCAAAGTACTGGCACTTTTTCTGTTACTCCTCCAGATACTAGAGTACAATAATGGGGGGTCCTCTTCTAGAGGATATGTTCCCGCCACCCCACCTCCAGACCCGGCCACCCCCGCGGCTGTACCATTTGCCGAGACTGACTTGGGGTAGATATTGACAGCCATTCTGGCCACTTTTCGGACATCCTTGGCATAACCACCACGAGAGATGATGACACCTACCGATTTACTGATGACTTTTCGAGGACTGAGGCCTCCTGCTTTTAGAGGTATAGAGACTGCCATCCAGGCAAAGGAGTGGGTGGAGCGTGTGGAGGAGCTACTGGTGGGAATGATGTGCCCAACAGTTGCTGCAGCTTCTATAGTGGTGACCTTGTTGGAAGGATACACTATGGATTTGTGGAGAGCGGCTAGTCGCTCTACTTTTAGAGGACGACCGTTGAGCGCGATCCTTTGGGTGGATTTCTCTGAGGCTCTATTGGAGTTCTTAATCTCAGATGCAGACCGAGCGGCTTTGCAGGAGAGATTCCTACACATTCGACAGGGCAACCACACAGTGGCAGAGTATGATAGAGAGTTCGTACACTTGACACGCTTCATCGGAAATTTGGCTGCCTCCGACAGGTATAGAGCTTCCCACTTCTACCGGGGATTACGTGATGACTTGAGGCAGGCTCTGATTATGATCTCTCAGTCTACCTTCCACATCATAGCCTCTTACGCAGCAACACTTGAGTTGGACCAGCGGATGGTAGCCCAACAACACAGAAGACATGTCGATGCCCCTCGAGATCTGAGACGAGATAGGGGAGCTGCTCCCCACCGACAGGATAGAGAGCACAGGCAGAGATGTCGCAGACAGCCTTATAGGCGCTCACCAACACCAACACCTCCCCCAGCACCCCTAGCCCCACAACAGGACATCAGACCAGCTCCGACACCGCAGCCCACGCTAGTGGTACGATGTGATGTTCCCTTCGTAGGGGGAACTGTTTCTTATGTCAACATCCAGGGCATATGAGGGTCTTCTGCCCACAGGCAACAGGAAGGCCAGGACTAGGAGCAGTACAGGGTGGGCAGTCGATACGGGGACATGGCCAGAGAGGCCGCAGAGGTAGAGCTAGCAGGAGAGGCCAGCAGGGCCGTGCAGTGACTTTGGAGACCTACGTACTGGACTTGCAGCACGGACTAGCCCCTTATGTAGTGATAGGTATATATACTAGGCGATTGAATATATTAGATGTTGCTACTTATGCTATGTATAGATTATACATGTATGCCTATATCTTGTATATTAGTTATATGATACATATACTTCTATATCGTCAGGAATCCTGTTGGTAGGAGGACATTCCGCCAAGACCCTCTTCGATACAGGAGCGATACACTCCTTTGTGTCCTACGAATTTATCGCAACAAAAGAAAAAGTTATCCGCACAATTGGACTAGCTATACGAATCCATTTGCCGGATGGATCATATATGACATCTACAGAAAAGTGCTTGTTCCAGGCGATGCTAGGAGAAGTAGAATTTGAGGTCTATGCAACCATCCTGACAATAACTGGATTTGATATTATACTGGGAATGGAATGGCTAGCCGAGCACAAGGCACAAATAAATTGTTCAACGCGAGAGGTCTGCCTGCAGAACAAAAATGGCCAGGACGTTACGTTGACAGGTGTACCCTCTGTCTCACGTTTTATTTTAACTTCTGTGCAGATGGTAAGGTCAGTCCGACAGAGGAATGAGGTGTACCTTATATACTTCGAAATGGAGGACAAAACTCACGTACTCACTAGGGTACCGATGGTGCGTGATTTCCTGGACATTTTTCCTGAGTCCCTCCCAGGATTGCCACCCCAGCGAGAGGTCGACTTCCAGATCGAGCTCATGACCGGAGCACAGCTGGTGTCACAGGCACTCTACCAGATGGCCCCAAGAGAACTAGTTGAATTAAAGATTCAACTACAGGAGCTAATAGATGTCGAATTTGTTCGTCCCAGTTCCTCACCCTGGGGAGCCCCAGTGTTATTCGTAAAAAAGAAAGACGGAACATTACGACTGTGCATAGACTACATGGAGCTAAATAAGCTTACTATACAAAACACATACCCCCTCCCTAGGATCGATGAACTGTTCGATCAATTGCAAGGTGCGTCAGTGTTTTCCAAGATGGACTTGAGGTCAGGCTACTATCAGCTTCGAATCAGGGAAGAAGACATTCCCAAGACTGCCTTCAGCTCCCGATATGGTCTCTGTGAGTTTCTGGTAATGCCTTTTTGTTAGATCCCTATTTGGATTTGGGCTAGGTTCACTAAACTAGGATGTTTGACCCAACATATATAACCAGGGTCATGTTTGTCTCCTAGAGTCTTGGACATGTCCTTAGTGTCAACATTACTTGGACCAGCCATCAACAGACTGCAGAAGACTCAAGACTTAGAGAAATTTCAAAGACTCAGGAAATGAGTTCGATGTTCGTCGAACTCAGCTCGACGAAAGTCATGCTCAACTCGACGAACTCAGAGACAATTCTCTGAGCTGAGCTCGACGAATTTTGTTCTCAGGTCGACGATTTCTGGATATTCTACTTCAACATTTTAGTCAAGAAACACTTCAAATATTCTAAGTCCAGAATCATACTCCAATCGACGAATTCATGTTCTCAGCTCGACGAACTTGGACCACAATCTTAATAAGTTGTATCAAGTAGCTGTTAGCAGTTCTCAGGTCGACGAACTTAATTCTCAGGTCGACGATTTTTGGATACTCTACTTCAACACTCTAAAGTCCAAGAAACATTTCTCTGAACACTAGTCCATGAACTTAGACTCTCAGCTTGACGATCTTGATGCACAATATCAGCAAGGTTCTTGAGAAAGCATTTAGCAGTTCTCAGCTCGACGATCTTGGATCTTAGCTCGACGAAAAATAGTTATCTGATCGACGAACATAACTTCTCAGCTCAACGAACTCTGTTCTTTGCTCGACGATTCCTGTCCAGTTCCAGACTTGGATATTTTCCCTCCATCTGTCCTTATTTTATTGCAATAATTCCTGAGAAATCAATGCTTAACATTCTCTGAATATTACCGTTAGACGCATTATTGATTATGACATTCATCAGGATTATTACTTACCATTTTTCAATGGGACAGTTGGGGAAATCAATCAATGCATATATTCTCCAGACCGTCAGTAATTAATGCTGAAAAGAAATTCAAAATTCAGAAGGAAGAGTTCATGAAAAATATAAAAGGATTTTTCTTCTTCCTTCTTGATAGAAGAAATAAAGAAAGTGATTGACATACACAGACAGATATCAAGGTTTTTAAAAAGAGAACAAGCATACTCAGGGCAATACAATAGTCAAGAAACTAGAAGCCCTAGACCAGAGAAATAACAACATGCTGAAGAAGAAGAAGAACATCCATTCAAATCAAGAGTCTTCTTCCTTCTTCACTCCAGGTTTCTTCAAGGACAACAAAACTTTATCAGTCAAGAAGTTACTGGAGCTCTTATGGTCAAAGCAAAAGATTGAATACCTACTCACCCTGCCGCAAAGCTCCAACCTTCCTGAACAAATCAATATCTCAAGGGGAGCTTTGTTAACATCAAAGATCCACTAAGTCTTCTCAGTTGTATTTGAGAAAGAGAAGACACCATCACTCTCTCATCCCCCCACTGTAAAAAGGATTCTTTAACTCCCTTCAAAAGTTATTCCTGGTTGCAAGTCACCTGATCAAAAGACTTGAGGTTGGTTTTTGAGCATCTAATCAAAAGCTCATTGGTGGCAGTCACCTGATCAAAAACCTGAGTGGATTCCTACCAGGGTAGTAGAAGAGTGGATGTACCTATGTTGGGGAACCACTATAAAATTCTTGTGTTATCTGGTTTCCATATTTTTCTTTTATTCTTGCTGTGGCTATGCTAGTTAGAGTTGCTCTGCCTGTTGTAGATTATTTTATCTTAGGACTGATTTTTCTGTTTACAGCAAAAAGCCTTAAAGTTTCAAGATACTCTATTCACCCCCCCTCTAGAGTATATCAGATCTAACCCTAACTTTGACTTTTGCACTCACCAATGCACCCTCTGCCTTTATGGCCCTGATGAATAGAGTATTTGAGCCCTTCTTAGATCACTTCATGATTGTCTTCATTGATGATATTTTGATCTAATCAAAGACCAAGGCAGACCATGCTAGGCACCTGCAGATGGTTCTACTAAAACTCTGAGAACACTCCCTCTTCGCCAAATTCGGTAAGTGTAAGTTTTGGATGGAAGAAGTTGAATTCTTAGGCCACACTATAAACTAGAAAGGGATAGCAGTGGATCAAACCAAGATCCAGGCAGTGCAAAATTGGCCACCACTCAGGACAGCGACAGATATCCGAAGTTTTCTTAGTCTTGCCGGATATTATAGGAAGTTCGTAGAGAGCATCTCCAAAATTACTTTACCCCTAACTGCCCTCACCAAAAATGATGTTACGTTTAGATGGACACCGGAATGTGAGACCACATTCATCGAATTGAAGAATCAGTTAACCTCTGCGCCAATCCTTACGATTCCCACAGGAACCGAGAGATTTCAGATCTACACTGATGCCTCCCAGAAAGGATTAGGAGCAGTCCTGATGCAACATGGTAAGGTGGTGGCCTACGCGTCTCGTCAATTGAAGCCGTATGAATTAAATTACGTAGATCATGATCTAGAATTGGGTACTGTCGTCTTCGTTCTTAAAATATGGAGGCATTACTTGTACGGGGTAAGATGTGAGATCTTCTCCGACCACAAAATCCTCAAATACATCTTCACTCAAAAAGAGCTGAATCTTCGGCAGCGCTGATTGTTAGAATTCCTATGCGACTATGATTTCACTCTCCAATATCACCCTGGAAAAGCTAGTAGAGTCGCTGACGCTTTGAGCCGCCAGCCTCCGATAGCTGGGAGTTGGATGGAGCAAATTCCTAAGGAGCTGTTCCAGTCTTTAATAGACTTGGAAATTAACCTGATTGCCCGAAGAGATCCAGAAGAATACAAGTCTCAGCTGTATTAGATGGAGATCCAATGCAATATCCGAGATAAGATATGAGAAGCTCAGAAGATCGACCCAGAGGTGGTTTCGATCATTTTATCTCTGCAAGATGGAGCGCAGTAGGATTATAATCTGCACGATGGAATTCTACAATTCAAGCATCGCATATTTATTCCCTCTATCGGAGGAATTCGCGAAGAAATTCTGCAAGAAGCCCATTAGTCAAGATACTTTATTCATCCCGGTGTGGTTAAAATGTACGTGGACCTGCACCAGACCATTTATTGGCCTGGGATGAAAAGGGACGTTACCAACTTTATTGCCCAATGTCAACCCTGCCAAAGGGTTAAAGATGAATGTCGTAGCCCGGGAGGTTTGATGCAGCCCTTGCCTATACCTGAATGGAAGTTCGAGAGCATTTCCATGGACTTTATTCGTGGCCTACCTCAATCCTGTGCCGGAAACGACTCCATATGGGTTGTTGTAGATCGACTCACCAAATTGGCCCGGTTCATTCCAACTTGACAGGGAGACGGTGTTGATATTCTGGTCAGGATTTTCATAGAGCAAGTTGTCCGTTTCCACGTGGTACCAAAGTCTATCGTGTTAGATCGTGACAGGTGTTTCACATCTAAGGAGTGGAGGAGAGTGCAGGCATACTTGGGAACCAAGTTGGCCTTTATCACCGCTTTACACCCGCAGACAGATGGACAGACAGAAAGGACAAATCGGACGACGAAGGATCTAATTCGACTATGCATAATAGAACAAAATGAGCCGTGGGAACAGTTGTTACCTCTGGTTGAGTTTTCTTACAATAACAACTACCATGCCAGTATCAAGATGGCCCCATACGAGGCGTTGTATGGGAGGCATTGCCGAACCCCATTGACTTGGGCTCAGGAAGAGGACCCAGAAGCCTTAGGAGTGGCATACATTGATGACACTACGACAATAATACGACTAATCCAGGAACGGATGCGGGAGGCGCAAAGTCGACAGGCCAAATATTATGATGCGCGACACCGACCGGTGGAGTTCCGCGTTGGAGAGATGGTGTTCCTACAAATCAAGCCCATGCATGGTGTCACCCGGTTGAGGAAGCAAAAGAAGCTAGATCCCCGCAACCTGGGCCCCTATCAGGTGATAGAGCATGTTGGCCCTGTTGCCCATCGATTAGCACCGCCTCCAGAACTCGGAAACCTTCATGATGTATTTTATGTCTCCTCCTTAAGATGAGTCCTCCGGCAACCAGAGCAACATCTACCTACACCACCAGTACAAATGCGGTCAGGCAGATCTGTCCAACTCGAACCAGTTGGGATCATAGATCATAAAGTGAAGAACCTTTGTAACAAGACCATTCCAATGGTCAAAATATTGTGGTCAAACTGCGGACGAGATTAGTATACATGAGAACCTGAAGCACTCGTCCGAGAAAAGCACCCAGAGCTCTTTCCCCAGGTTTGTTATTTTTCCCCCTACTTCGAGCAAATTTTCGGGACGAAAATTCTTTTATTTTTATTGGATTGTAACATCCTGACTTTTACTTGGCCACCAGAACCCTAGTAGGCCCAAAAAAGTGACCCGAACCCCTACCCGTGACCCGGTAGAGGTAACCCTAGCCTGGAAATGGAGCTAGAGAACTCCGATTTGAGTTCTGTCAGTTCCTGTGGCCTCGTATGACCCATACAAGCGCATCGGAACTCATTGCATCGCAATCCGGTGCCTAACGACGAATATAAACATTTTGACCGTTTTAGCGTAATGAGACGCGCAGATTTTGGACTTTTGTCAAACGAACTCCGATTCAACCCCTGTCAGTGGCGTTGAACTCATGCGGTCAATATAAAGTCCACAGAAGTGGTCTCAGGATATTTTGACGACAAATGGTCAACCCATGGTCAAATCAAGCACAACCGTGCATTGAAAAGCGTGCACAGACCAATTGTGACACGACACTCCAACTTTGACCCGATACCGATGACATGGACTCACTTTGAATTTGACCAACATGGGGGACCCACCTCATCGTTGACTTAGTCAAAACCCTCCTAAAAATCTAATTTTTGGATTTTTTTTCTCAAAGTGGTGCTCACTTTCCCTTCAGTAATGGCTAAGGCTCTACCCCCTCTCACTCATCATGCCATCTAAACCAGCAAGGCATGGTTAAATGGGCCCATGAAAAAGACCAAGAACCCTCCTCTCTCTCTTTCCCTTCTACTTTCTCTAAACCCAAGCCCACTTAAGGCAAGCCAAAGGAAGGAAGCACTTGGCCACCCTTGGCCTCTCAGGAGGTGCGACCTGGCTGGCCCAAGTGGAGGGGAGGAGAAGAGCTCCTCCACTTATGGGAATTTATCCCACATCAGCTCGGTGGAGGGATGGACACCCTCCCCGACCTATAAAAAGCCTTGCCTAGCCCTCTTCCCTCCACACCAACCCAAACCGAGCCAGGGCCCCCTCTGCCGGAGCTGCCCTCTCCGGAAACCACCACCCTCAAGCTCCACCACCGCCACCTTTAATGGTGGATCAAGATGGATATTCCCAAGCTTCTCCTCCTCAGGTAGAATCTTCTCCCCTCCTCTTTCCCTTCCTCTTTGACGTTTTGCATGGACCCTCCGGTGGCCGGAGCGCCGCCAGCACCACCCGACCCTTGCTCCAGGTTGGGTGGCAGCTGTAGGGAGGCTGGCCCTATCCCCGCACCAGGGGTGGCGCTGGGAAGGCTAGACACTCTGAGATGATTTCTTCGGTGGGGAGAAAGTCGGGGTGCCTCCGGAAAACCCCGCTCCGACGACACCCGAAGGGTAGAGCATTTGCTCTGTTATACCTCCGACGGCGACCGGCGGTGGATGGTCGCCAGACCACCACCGGAGAAGATCCCTACCCCCGACATCCCAACCGGGGGTGGTTCCGGGCCTGGGTGTAACCCAGGTAAGGCGGGGTGGCGCGGTGGCGCTGGGAGCAAATGTACCGCCACCCCGCTCTCGAGTTGGCCGAACCAGGCAGTGGCCGGTGGCGGCAGGATGTCGGGCCACCGCCCAGGAAGTCGCCGGCCCCCAGCGAACCGACCGGCGGCAGCGCCGGCGCCCGACGATGACTGGTCGATGGTGGCAGCTGGTATAACTGCTTTCCGCCGGCGAACAGCAGCTGCCGTCCGATCCGTGATAGGGATTGGACGGCCGGGATCTTCTTAAATCTCGCCCATGCCTCAGCATCAGCGCCCCCCACAACAGATTCGTGGCCGATTCACTGTGGGGACAGAAGGTTAACATCTCCGGTTCGGCTCGATCTCAGCCGCAGGATCAAGATGATATGGCTATCTGCAGATAATATAAATTAACAGAATCTTGAGAAAATCTAGAAAATAATTGGAGCCTATGGGGGAAAAGTGATTAACATGAAAAATGTCCCCCATAATGAGAACTATCACCACAAAATTTTGAAAAATTTTTGGAGTCGATTCGTTATTTTTAAAGCCCCAAATAAAATTTATTTGACCAAATTAAAGACCCAAATCTCTTCAAAAAAATTATGAAAATTTTTCTAGGCTCGTTTTAGACCTCCTTAAAGGCTGCATCAAAACTTGAGAAGTTGGCGATCAAAAGTGATTCTTCCTCAATTTCTTAAAGCCTAGAGTCGCGCACGAAAATTATTACGCTCATTTTCTTCAAAAATGAAAATTTGAGCGCACGACTTTTCTCTCTAAATTAAAGTATCAATTCAAATTGTCTTATCAACGAGAGTGGCCGACGCAAGTAACCAAGCTCCGTGTGCTCCGAGATTTCGTGAACCCGTCGAGCGCCTCAACTCTCGGGTGATTTGGGCACGCTCGGAAGATAAGGATACGAGTGATGCGTTGCAAAATTATTCTTGACGAATATTAAGGAAGTAACTCCTAATAAGCCCCGATCCGATTAAGCTATAATTAATAGGGCGCAACTGAATTGTTATCGGATCTTAAAAATTTGTGAAACCCAAGGAAACCTCCTGAGAATGAAGATGGAACTAAACATGCCTTCTGAGAACGGAGATGGAACTGAAGCCTCCTTAATGGAGTGATTGAACTACTAACCGTTTTCTTTATGATTATTCCAGTTTAGCACTGGTCCATTACCTTTATTTAATTCAGTTCAGTACTTTCAATTCAGTACTACTCCAGTCCCGTACTGGTCAAATTCAGTTTAGTACTTTCAATTCAGTACTACTCCAGTCCTGTACTGGTCAAGTTCAATTCAGTACTACTCCAGTCCCGTACTGGTCAAGTTCAATTCAATACTTTCAATTCAATACTACTCCAGTCCCATACTTTCAATTCAGTAAACCTCCTGAGAATGGAGAGGGATTTGTTATATTTGGCATGTACCGGGCATAAGCCTTTATCTCATTTTGTACTCATTGTGGACTATACTTTCATTATATACATATGATTTATTTCTGTGCTCTATGGACTTGTACTTGCTTACTTTACTTCTGTTCTCAAATTGACCGATAGGTTAACGATAGTACTAGCTGACAGAATCAGCGTCTTGCAGTGTCAACTAGCTCGTGTGCTAGTGTCACCGTAAGGCGGCGGTTATGGGCATAATATCAGGTAAACTCCTTGGTAAGGGGAGGGGTCTTGCAGTAACTCACCAACATCTCATCGATAACAAACCTCGGTCTCTACACCAACTTACCCGAGGTAAATATTAGCTCGCACGACCATAACAGTGACCTGATTAGTTTCACATGTGGGTTAGGTCGTCCCTCTAGCAACATGGTATTCTCCTATGAGTTTCATATACCTATAAATATGACCATGATACTAGGAAGAGGAAGTGCTACTAGCTTACGGGGATTCTTGACTAACACTAGCAAACTCGGTTGTTCCTAATTTGAGCTTGAATCTTCCCCTCAATCTACTATGGTGTTTGGTTTGGAGTGAGAGTTTCTATACACTCCAGGGTGAGAGGAGGGACCTTCTTACTATAGCACGAGTTGTTTTTATAAGCAATATGCTCTCTCCCCCCCTCTCTCTCCCTCTCCCTCTCTCTCTCACACACATTCTTATTTGCCTCATGTCTGTGCTTGCTAACTCAAAGGCTTGTAACTTTAACCATCTTTTGGTCTGAACTATGTTCTGAATCCAACATTGATCCTTTGACACCACTTTTAGAAATATTTTCTAGAGATAATTCTATTTCCTTTGAAGACAATAAACAAGAGAAAATATTTCGAAATAGTGTAGACATATATATACTTAGATTTCAAAAGAAGAAGACAACAAAAAATAATGAAATTAAAAAAACACATTTCTCGAAGACAAAGTTCTTCTTTTTCTTCTTCAAGAGTGTGGATCAGAGCATACAATCTTTGATTTTTCTTCACCAAGGATTTATATATTTCACAACATCCAGTCAACATAAATGCCAAGGAATCCTCGAAGATATTGTTTAAGGAGGATTCAAATCGGAGGACTATTTCCACATCTTCTTCCTAATTTCTTTCTTTCTCCTTTCACTTCTATACTTGAAAAAAGGGTTTCTAGAATCCCTCTTGAAAGGGATCACTTGTTGGTTATATCACCTTATCAAAAGATTAAACTGTGTGGTTCTTAGAGTTTTTTTTATCAAAAGACTAATGTACTTGTTCTAAGAGTATCAAAAAATTCAGGCACTGAGATAGTGGATTCTTGCCCAAGTCGTAGATGAGAAGTACTTAGATTTTGAGAAACCATTATAGCTCATGTATTCATTGTGTTGTGGCTTTTTCTTTGTTTTCTTTCTTATATTTTCTATATTTAATCTGTTATGATATACTTACTTGTGGTTGTGTGTTTTGTGGATGTCTTTTTTGAATCCAGTTAATATTTTCATAAAATTTTTTAAAAAATAATATTCACGCCACCTCCCTCCCCTGGGGCTATAGAGAATTCTAAGAGGCTCAACTATTCACATTCACTCATGCGCACATAAAAATGCGTGCAACACAACACATGCACTCGTGCACGCCCCTTGACATGCAACAATGGTCGCGGCTTCATAGCACATGCCTGAGACAACACACCTTAACATAACACCTCATCTTCGTGTGTAACGGCCTCCCAAGCCCATGCTCGCAAGGACGGCCGCCGGCACCCCCAGCACCACGCTTGAAAGGGGTCAACCTAACTAGGTCTGCAGACCATGCACCCCAACCCCTCTCCATCCACAGGCGGGTTGTCGAGGTCGGGGATCGAACCCGAGACCTCCTTGATAAGGAGTTTTCAAACCACTCCCCATCACCAACTGAGCTGCGACTCAGTTGGTGATGGGGAGTGGTTTGAAAACTCCTTATCAAGGAGGTCTCGGGTTCGATCCCCGACCTCGACAACCCGCCTGTGGATGGAGAGGGGTTGGGGTGCATGGTCTGCAGACCTGGTTAGGCTGAACCCTTTCGAGCGTGGTGCTGGGGGTGCCGGCGGCCGTCCTTGCGAGCATGGGCTGGGGAGGCTGTTACATCGTGCCTCCCTCTACCACATGACCACGTGTGCTTATAATCCTCCATCCCGAATATATTGTCGACGCCGCCGTCCGTGTTCACTGCACATTCACAATGTCTCCACGCTAACTGCATGCTCAAAATGCTTCCGCTCTCATTGCATGCTCAAAATTCTTGCACACACACTTCACTCTCAGAATGCTTTCACAGTCACCGCGCGCTCAGTACGCTTTCATGCACCCTTCACGCTCAAGACTTTCTGAACTGCCTGAGTTGTTTAAGTGGCACAATCATCATATCCGCAAAAATGACAATTTGTGTGCAATGGATCAAAGAAATTGATTCATTTGGCTGGCAGTTTTGGTGTTTACAATGGTGCAATTACTAATCCCCCTCTATCAAAAACTATAAAAGGAACCGAGCCTGGGGAGAACCTTGCCTTAACCACTAGAGAGAGCTAATTTGAAGATCCTTCAGAGTTCTCCCTTATTATTTGAAGCGCCCCTTGAATATCTCCTTTGGTCTTTCAAGATCTCCTTTGAATGTGAATTGAAGATCTCATTCGAACTTTGAAAATATCCTCCTCCTTTGAAGATCTCCATTGGTTTCATTGCCGGTTGTTGATCTCTACTTTGACTATTTGTGCACTTGACCCGCTTTCAAGCTAATACAATTAATTTTGACTAGTCTATAAGTGCGCGTTGAGCGACTCACAATAGTAGTCAAAAATATTTTTGTTATGAGACATTAAAAAACTTACTTAGAAGTTCTTTTTTTCTCTCAATACGAACAAAATTTTCTGCATAAGGATTCATTAGGTTTTCCCCTGATCCTTTTTCCTAAGCCAATGCCTCCTCTATATTCCCGGTACCGTCTCTTATCTTTCTCCTTCAATTGATTTGTAAACACTATATCTCCTCAGACCGAATGATTTAGAGTAGTATATCGTCTCCTCCCCATCTTTGTTGTCTTTCTCCTCCAATCCATTGCCCAATAGATTTATGGTAGTATATATCCACTACCTTGTCTATATTCTTACTAACATCCATTCATTCTCCTTCAATTCCTTTATTTTGATTACTAAGTATACCGATTGAGGGTAGGTTTGGGAGAGTGGTAGCAGTTGGAAAAAGGAGTGGTAGTAAAAGGAGGGTAGGAAAATGGGCTATTGAAAAAGATTTTTTACAAATGAATATTTGTTTGGGTGAACTCATTTTACATGGCTTTTTAGAAATGAGAAACACTTTATAAACTGTTTGATAAATCTCCGTTGCATTGACTGTTTTAGGAAAATCATTAAAATAATTATGCCAAGCAATTTTTTGTAAATAAATTTAAAACCATAATTATTTAAAAATTATACTTAGAGAGCTTTTCAGAAAAATTATACATTCATTTTGAAACCATAAATATGCATAAGAGATTTGTATTTTTGGTGGTTGCATGATAACACAACCTATTATATGAGATGTATCTGCTATGTCCACAGAAGATATTAAAAGCATTGTGCCGGTGTTGTTGAATGTCATTCCCCAAAGACCAAGCTTTATGACAAAAAAATTTAGTGACAAAGCTTTGTACCATCTTGCTTCCAAGTTTCTGTTGGAAGTATTTCCAATAATCTCGCCACTATGCTCTGTTTGGCACGGTGGTGGCGATCATGAACATAGGGGTTAAATTGCCATTCATTAACGTCCACCTATGAAACTTCATCCACTTTTATGTTCAAATGGATGATGTTTGTTAGGTGAACCTTAACGAATGACGGTTTAACCCATGCCTAAAAGTATTTAATAATAAAATATTTCATCATTAAGTGAATATTTTTTAGCGATTAAATCAAACTCTGTCACTAAATATATTTAGTGAACAAAAATTACTCTATCATTAAATATTATTTTTAGTAACTAAAAGTGTCGAAGAGCAGGTCATGAGAGGCTGGGGGCGGCGAGTTGAGCCGGCTCTGACTTCTTCCTATGTGGTGTCCCTTCATGGTGCTGCCTCCACGGGCTCTCTCGGGATTGGTGTCGTCGCCCGAGCCTTCCAGTGAAATTCCTTGAGTCCATGACGTTCGAGTCGTTCGAATTCGTACTTCAGATGTATGCACTCCCCGGAGTCATGTTTGTTTCCTTTGTGGAAGAGGCAGTACTGGGAATGATCGCCCTTGCCCCGAGGGAGCTCCTTAGGCCTTCGGGCAGTGGATGGTTCCTGAGAGCGTATAGAACATATGTAAGAGAAGCGCCGAGCTTGATGGGGGACTACTGCCCCTTGGTTTGTGAGGTTTTGTCGGGGAGCTCAAGGAGCTTTTTAGGGGGCAGGCTTCTGTCCGGTGGTACTCCCCGGGTTTTTGTACGTGTGGCGCGGGCCACCCCAATGAGCGACTGGTATCCTGAGGGAAATAATGTCTGGCCGCACTCTACTGGGTGTGCCCTCGAGGTATGGGATGCTCCCATCTCTTTCAGCAAAGTGAGTGCTTGTGCTTGGTGCTCCTCCAACTGGCACATGCGCTCTTCTACTGATGACGCTAGTGCGGTGATCACCTTCTTGAGGCATGGTGCCGAGTCGGCGAGCAGGTCGTTGGACGATTGTTCGCTAGGCTCCTTGAGGGTCGGCAGGCTGGTAGTGTGCACGCTTCCCTTTGTCATTGTTGCGAACTTGGAGGAATGTTGAGACTTGTCAGAGCTTCTGAGAACACTTTCCCATAAACAATGCCAAACTGTTACGGGTCGCCCAACTCTTTCCCTAGTCCAGAGAATCGGACCGTCTTAGCTCGGAGTCGAACCGGGCGCACAAACAATTAAATAAAATCACAACAAATGACAAGAAGGTTTTTTGACGTGTAAAACCCGAAAAGGGAGAAAACCCGTGTGGTTTGATCTGTGCCGAGCCAAAATCCATTAGATCTTGTGTGCTAACAAAGGTTGGAGTTTGATCTCGTAGGGCAACAGATCGCTACTCCTTCACAATTGCAAAGAATGAAACACGATGAAAGTGTTCCGGCCTTGATATGACATTGAGCTCATGGAAGCTCGGTGGAAGCGTTCCATCTGGAAAGTCTTCTAAGCCCACGAAGCTTCTGGAGGGAGTGCTCCCGTTGATGCAGAGCCTAGATGGGAGTGCTCTCACAGAGGCGGTTGACGTCACTTGAGGCGTGGGGAAACTGTAGCGCGAGGAGGAGAGCGTAGTGAATTTCCTGAGAAGAGAATCAGCATAAGTCCATGATCTCGTCGTAAAATCTCAGAATACTCTCTTACCTTTGGGGTTGCTTGACTTGAAATGAAGACTTGAGTGCCTATTTATAGTTTTCTGGAGGGTCGCGGCGGTAATTGTGCTGGAGAGTGATTTGTGCTGGCGAATGACGTCGCTCCATTTCGATCACGCGGATTGCTAATTTTGCCGAAATGAGCTAATTTTATGTTGGGGAGTGATTTGTGTTAATTATGCTGAATGACGTTGCTCCATTTCTATCAAGCCTGGGCGTGGCATGGGGGCCACACGGGCTGGTTGTGGCGTGACCGCACGGGGGGGGGGGGGGGGGGGGGCATCCGTGTGAGCTGGCCATGCGCGGCCTTGCCCGCCGCGCGCGCAGGCCGTGCAGGGTGTGGCCATGTGCGCTCAGGAGCAGACCATGCATGTTCTCCTAGTCTTCTCGGGTGTTTGCGATTCTCAGCGTGCTACTGGTCTGATTGGGCTCCCTTGTGCTTAAACCGACTCGGCTCGAAAATTTCATGGGAACCCTATCAGAAGTATTTCCAATAATCTCGCCATTAAATGTATTTAATAATAAAATATTTCAACATTAAATGAATATTTTTTTGTCACTAAATATATTTAGTGAACAAAAATTACTCTATCATTATATATTATTTTGAGTAACCAAAAGTATTGGGTTTCCCTTAATTTGTATCCTCATTAATCATCTTGTCAATAAATATAAAAAAATATTTAAATTTGTTGGGATGATCTTCATTTTATAGAAATCGGGTGTGCACATAACCGCACACACATGATCCCTACCTCAAAAGAAGTGGGATCATGGGATTGACGGCACACACGATCACCGTGCCCGATCCCATTACATGTAATGGGCAAACCGCCGCGAGTCCCACCTCGCTGGCAGCGGGCGGGCGGCCCCCTCCCGGACGCCGGCTGCCCGCCCTCTCTCGCCACGCCGGCCCGAGCCGCAGCCGAGGATGCGGCCGCCCGGGCCGCACCTTGCTCGGCCGCCGACGCGGCCGTCCGGGCCACCTCTTCCTCGGCCGCCGGCGTGGCCTAGGGGGCGACCACTCGGGCCGCCCCCTTCATCGACCGCCGGCGCGGCCAAGGGGGCGGCCGCCCGAGCCACCCCCTTCCTCGGCTGCCGGCGCGGCCATGGGGGCGGCAGCCCGAGCCGCCCCCTTCCTCGGCCGCCCGCACGGCCCAGGGGACGGCCGCCCTGGCTGTCCCCCTCCTTGGCCACCTACACGGCCGAGGGGGAGGCCGCCCCAGCCATCCCCTCCTTTGGCCGCCGACGCACGGACAAGGGGAGCGGACGCTCCATCCTGGCCGCCATCGGTGGTCCTCCCCTTATCGGCGAACTCCGCACAAGTTCGACGCCCGCCCGCGGAGCCCCGCTCCCATCGTCCGATCATCCCCGGCTATCCGATTTACGCGTAACCACCCACTAACCGCCGGGTTAGTGGAGGAGGATTTAATTAATATTTAATATAGTTTATTTAAGTGGTCTCCAAGTAGCAGAATACGTGCATTAAAACTATAGTAAATGCAATTATGATGGTGGTTATGGTGTGCGGATAGCAGCGTAGCCTCCATAACCACCGCCCAGAGCCTATAAAAGGAGCCTCAGGCCTCCTCATTTATCACTTTTTTTCTTCCGAGTCTTCTTCTTCCTCAGGTTGAAGCTCTGCCGAATTCCTCCTATGAGCAGCCTTCGAGCCACACCCGAGCCGCACCCGAGCCGCACCCGAGCTACAAGTGTGTCAAGTTAAAGCCATCCGACAAAGCCAAAACGTTCAAGTTCCAAACGACACATGCAATTGCAAGTCCAGGTGCTCCACCCCCATCCAGAATCAGCAAGTCACTATTTGAAGACCACCCGCGCGTAGCGCAATTTCTTTCAACTCCTGGCGCGATGGCATGTCGTCCGTTGTGTGCCAAGTATTCTCACAGCCCGAAATTGTAAAGAGAGGTGGCATGTCACCCTCAACTTCACAAACAAGCTGTAACCGCTAGAAAATAGTGGACTTTGACTGGCACAGATCCGGTCACGTGATTTTTTACCCAGTTGAGGGGTTTTTTCACGTTAAAACTGATTGTGTACAATCAACCTACTCTTTTGACTGTGTGCACACTCGACCGTTCCTAAAGCTAAGACAGTCCAAGTATTCCGGTCCGACCGGGACGTCGAGTTAGTCCGCAACGGTTCGACGCCATCTGTGGGAAGCGAGTTCCCAACATCCTTAAAAGATTGTAACCTCTGCACAACGGTACTCAAGACAGAACTTCCAACATAACAGTTTCCAAAGAACAGCTTCAATGGCAAAGCAGAGCGCCCGGACAGCTGAAGCATCTGTCCCAGGAGGGCGCACTGAGCCAGCCCACTCTCATTTACTTGTAGACGTACCCCTCGAAGAAAAAACTATTCTTGCCCCGGAAATAACATTAGAGGAACGAGTTCGACAGATGAAGGAGCAGCAAACTGAGATGCTCACTCTCCTTAGGAATATGAGAGCGCATCCCGCTCAATCGCTTGCACCAGCCAATCCCCTACCTCCACTGAGCCATGACCCACCTAGGGAAGCTCCGCGAAGAGAAGCATCAGAATAATTCTCAAACGCCGCTAGTTCCACTCACCCGGACCTCAGAGTTGCCGGAACTGGTCGTCGTGACCAAATCCTGGAAGAAGAACTCCGGTTACCCCTATGCAAAAGATTCACTCGAGAAGAGATACGATAAGTGATCGTCTAGGAATGCAGGCAGGTTGGCCAACGAGATATTCACCCTCATCGACCGCTTCACCAAGGCTCCCCACTTGCACCCCTGGTTTTGGCTTATCTGAAAGATATGGTACCTAAACACCTAGAGGGGGGGGGGGGGTGAATAGGTGACCTAATCCTTTTAAAACTTTAATGGCAGCAGACAGTTAATATCACAGATTTCTAACTATTCTATCACAGCAAATACACAGCATACACAGCAACAATCACATCACAGCACAGTAGACACAATGTTTTATAGTGGTTCCCCAAGATATGGTACATCCACTTTCCCCCTTCGACTATCTAGCAGTGTACTAGATTCGGCCAAACTTCTCCACTGTCTCAGAACCCAAATTGGTTCCTACTCCTCAGGCCCAAGGCCTTACAACTCAGCTTTTCCCAAAGCCTACACTCAGCCACAAAAGCCTACACTCATCCACCCAGGCCTACACTCAGCCAATCAAGGCCTACACTCAGAGATAACAATCTCCTACACTCAGGCCAAAGGCCCTACCCTCAGCCTTTATAATTATAGGCTTACAATTCACTCAGATCCAAAGTATCCTACTAGATAAAAATGATTATTGAAATAGTAACTCAACAACTCAAAAATGAGAGAGGGAAGTTGAGAGTTTCTTGATGAGTTCTTGGAAGAACTCAGCTGGATTAAATCTGACTTAGCTTTCTTCAAAGCTTCTTGAGTAGAACTGAATAAGATTGTCTCCTTCTACAGTTGTTCCTTGACCTCTGCCACTTAGAATTCAGAATAGATCTGAACCCTTCTTCTCAGCCTAGTTCCAACGGCTGATTTCTTGGATGGAGCCCTCTCTCTCCAACTTCTTAGATCTGCACTTGAACTGCAAGATCTTCTTGATTTGATAATCTGTGTATCACTTTAATAACTTGTTCTTCAACAAAGTGATCAACCAGTTTCTGTAAACTGTATGTGCCTATTTATAGGCCTTCTTCATGGTAACCAGCTGGTCCGGTACATAACTGACTTCTGATATCTCTGACAGGTGCTGTAGACCGGCTGGAACGGCAGCTGTCAAGTCATCCAGTCATTTCTTGAAAATCTCTAACTGTCTGAAAGTGTCGAGACTTTCTGTCTTTAAGTGTCGACACTTATAGTCCAAGTGTCGACACATGTTGTGTAAGTGTCGACACAAGTCTACAAGGTGTCGACACAACTCCTTGTATGTCTCGACACAGATTCTTCTTCAGGTGTCGACACTGAAATTGAGTGTCGACACAAGTACTTGTTCTTCTATCTTTAGCTGTATTCTTCTAAGTGTCGACACATCTCCTTTGTGTCGACACATCTTCTTGTGTTGAATCTGTTAAGTGTCTACACAGCTTCTTGGTGTCGACACATAGTCTTCTATGTTGATACTTACTAAGTGTCGACAAAGCTCCTTGTGTCGACACTTGATTCTTCTGTCAAGACTTCAGCTGAGTGTCGACACATTCCCTCAGTGTCGACACTTGTACTTAGAATATTTTGTTGATAATTCAGTTCTTTACTAAGTGTCGACACAGCTCCTTGTGTCGACACTTTCTTCAAGTGTAGAGTCTTCAGCTGAGTGTCGACACATTGTCCTAGGTGTCGACACTTTCTTCATGTGTTGACTCTTCTGTTGAGTGTCGACACTTTGTTCTTGGTGTCGACACTTTCTTCAAGTGCTGACTCTTCTTGTTGTGTGTCGACACATTGTTCTTGGTGTCGACACTTTAACTTAGTTTCTGCAATCTTTTACTGAGTGTCGACACAGCTCCAAGTGTCGACACTATCTGGTGTAGACTCAGCTTTACTGGGTGTCGACACAGCTCCTTGTGTCGACACTTTCTGTCTGCACTTTTCTTCACTGAGTGTCGACATAGCTCCAAGTCTCGACACTTTCTGTCTGGTGTCGACTCTGCATCCCAGGTGTCGACACAATGACTCCAAGTGTCGACACTGCTTGTCTGGGTGTCGACACAAGCCTTTTTAAGTGTCGACACTTTCCCTCTGGGTGTCGACACATGGACTTAGAAACTTTTTGCTTCAGTCCAGTGATTACTTAACCTGCACAAATAAACTCAACATACATCAAATACATTATGATGTATATCATTGAGTTGGATGAGGCTTCTTCAAATCAGGTACATTTAACCAATGTACCCAACAATCTCCCCCTATTTGGAGAAGTCATAACCCTTAGTCAATGATATACACCATTCATAATTAAAAATTACAAAATGATGTATAGCAGGATAATGTACAGCAGGGTAAACATAACATGTATACACATACATCATTTCAGAACAAATAAGAAATAGACATATACACATTCACAGAACAAACATGAAATATATTGATCATATATTGTTCTAACATTTGTCTTATACATTTTTAGTAGTTTACAAAAATGTTTTACATTCAAATATTACAAAATAATCTTCAAGTAAATTCTTAATCTATTTCTGGTCAGGTTCCTTGATAACTATCCCCTTGCCAGGTTGGACTTGAGCTTTGACAGGGGCATCAACAGTTTCAGCATCAGCAGGCTTCTTGCCTTTCAGATCTTTCTTTTTGAGCTCTTCAGCTTTGATCTTCTGCCTCTCAAAATAGTGATATGGCTTTGGAAAGTACTTGCTAGGCTCCACTGCAGTAGGAGGTAGCTTTCCCATCTTTGCCTTCCTTCTATACTGAACTATTGCCTCCTGCCTGATCTCATGTTTTCTCCATTCAGCTTCAGAAAACCATTTGTTCCTGTCATGAGTATTGTCTTTGGCAGCTTTCCAGGCAGTTAATATTATATTCCTAGAGGTAGGGCTCCACTGTTCAAAGTCTGGCCTTTGTTCTGCTTGTTCCCAAAATCTCTTCTTAGACAACCTTGTCTCTTCCTCCTTCTGTAATGCCTCTTGCATGGCTTCAGTAATAGGCTGAACCACTTTATCCAGAATAACATTAGACTTCCCTTCAGTTGGGCTATACATATGATGAATGTCAGCTTACACCATGTCAAAATCTGGTGGAGGATATATCACTTGAGCTACCTCTGGTTGCTCACCTCCAAGATATGCAGGTTGAATTCCAGATTCTGCCACATTGTCATCATCACAAAGTGGAGGATAGCCCAGTGTAGCTCTGATGGAATTGGATATCCACTTTGCATGGTCAGAGCTAGCTTTGACTAAAACTCTCTCCCCCTTTATGACTTCTCTAGCCATATGATCTCTGACATCATCCTTTTCAAATCTGATTTGACTATCCAAGTATCTGATTCCCTCTTTAAAGAATGGTTTGAGCTTTTGAAGTTGTTCAGAGATGGCTTTCTGGGAGGCTTGGATAGCAGTCTTTACAGCAGTAATTTCTTCTTGAAAGGCTTTGTCAAATTCAGCTTTGATAGTAGCAGAAGATGTAGAAGGTTCAGCATCCTTGTTCTTTAATTCAGTGACTATAGCATTATGAGAAGCAGTCAAGTTGTCATTCATCCTTAGTTGATTTTCAAGAACATATCCTTGCTTCAATGCTATATCATCTACTTGTGCTTTGATCTTCTCTTGGTGTGTGGCCAAGTATACTACTGCATTTCCACCTTTGTGAAAACATTCAGTCATCTCCTTCTTGTTGAGATTCATCTCAAACCTGATGGATTTTATTTCCTGGGCCAGATCAAATTGAAGTGATTTCTGCCCTTCATCTACATACTTCTCTATGGTCTGCCTTTGCTCATCCAACTTTATCTGTAGTGCAACCATTAAAGCACTATAATCAGCAGTTGGAGCTTGCTGAACTATAGGCTGTGGTGCAATTGATTGTAAAACCTTTTTATAACTTTGGCTTCTCCTCTTGAATACATACAGTTTCTTCTTCTTTTCCCTAGCACTCTCCTCATCTTCAGAGGCAGAAGTGCTGGCTATGTCAACCCTGTCCTTAGGGCTTTGAGGCTTCTCTTTCTGCACTTCAGGTGCCTTCTCAGTTTCCTTCCTAATAGGCTCTTCCAGAACTTGTACTGGCTCCCCCTCAAGAGCAGCATGATCTTTTTCAGCATCATCCTTGTCCATGTCAAAATCTTGTTGGTCTAGATTTAGGAATAAATCCTCCATGGTGTATTCTGGTGGTGAAGAAGTTGGAGAAGTTCTTGGTTCTTCAACCACAGGATCAGGAATTACTGGAACAGCAGATGTGTCTTCTATAACAATATCTGGAGCTTGACTAGGCAGCTGAGTTTGCTGAGGAACACCAGATAAATCAGCATCTTCTAGAAGATATTCTAAAATATTTAGGTCAGTGAGTACCTCTTGTATGATGGTGGTGGCTTGCTCACTGTCCAGTGTAGAGGGTTCTTCTACAACTGGAGGCTCCCCCTGGCTTTGATCCTTGTGAATGGGGCTAGCTTGTGGTAGCTCCCCCTAGATCTCAGCAATCTCTTGAGGAGCAGGAGTCTTCACTACAGGCTCTTCCTCTTGATCATTTGGAGTGAAAACAACTTGTTCTTCACTTTCAGAACTACTAGTGGATTCTTGTGCCACTGGAGTAGTTTTTCTCTTTTTCTTTGGAGGAATCTCCTTCTCAGTAACTGTCTTCTCTGGGGTTGGCATTTCCTTGGACAACACCCTGTCCCATCTAGAAAAGATCCTTAGAACCATCTTCCTCATATGATTTATCTTGCTTCCTGCAGCAGTACTCATTACCTCTGGTATCACACCAGCTAGGTATAGACTAATGATTCTGCCCAGATTGGGCTTCTTCAAGCTCTCCTTAATCTTCTCATAAACCACTATAGACCAGTCTGTTTTCAGAGTGAAGATTATCCTTGTCATGATTCCAAACATATAGGCAGACACTCTGTCATGCCCTCCAGGCTTGCTGAGTAAAACCTTACCAACAATCTCAGACAGGAATTTGCCTTGGCTGTTCATGCCTTTCCTGTTAAAGACAGAACCTATCTTCATCTTGGAATACAGTCCACACCAGGTTAAAGCTTCCCTGATCTTGATAGCAGTAACTTCTTCTTCATCTTGAATTCTTGGAAGCTGTAGAATCTTCCTCAGACTTTTAGGGGATACCTTAACCCTTGCACCATGAACTCTGGATTTGATTTTGTATCCAGATTCATCTATCTGAGCTCCATTAAGGAATTCAAGCACCTCCTTCTTCCATATCTTAGTTGGTTCAGACACTAGATATTCTAGTCCAGAATCGGCGACTAGGGTTACTACCGCCTGGATTTCTTGATCTGCTTCTTCAAACGCGCCGCGCACCAGCTCATATCCTTCGTTAACGTTCTCCTCTAGCTTAAGCACCATTAGGGTTGTAGAATTTGTCTTTAGAAAAGAGAGGTGTCGACACAGAAGTTTGAGTCTCGAAACTGTGAAAGCGTGTTGACAAACAAAGACAGAACCCTATTTATACCTTTCTGATTTTGAAGATGAACAGGCGGGACAGCTAACTTAAAATGTGTCGACACTGGCAATAAGTGTCGACACTGACTTATAATGTCTCGACACATATGTGTCGACACAAGTTTAGTCAACAGATTTTATGTGTCGACACATGTTTATGTGTCGACACAACATAACTCGACACATTGTCGAGACTTTACTTAGAAAAATTCTGAGTAAAACTTAAGTGTCGACACCATATTGGATGTGTCGACACCTACTTGACATGTGTCGACACTAACATTCTGAAGTGTCGACACCACATTCCTAGATGTGTCGACACCTTTTTCCTGAAGTGTCGACACCACTATTCTGTGTCGACATAGACTTGTCTATGTGTCGACACCTTTTTACTTAGCCAATTTTAACTCTGTAAACTTATTCTAAGTTTATCATTCCTAGTTCAATTTTGAATCTATTGAACTTAGCTTCTTCTAGGGGCTTAGTAAACATATCAGCTATTTGATTATCAGTTTTAACATATTCTAATAAAATATCTTCTCTTTCTACATGCTCCCTAAGAAAATGATATTTAATCTCAATATGTTTTGTTCTACTATGAGATACAGAGTTATTAGCTATTGAAATAGCACTTGTAAAATCACAGAAAAGTGGAGTTCTACTTACCTGAAATCCATAGTCCTCTAGCTGATGTTGAATCCACAGAAGTTGAGCACATCAACTTCCTGCAGCCACATACTCTGACTCTGCTGTGGAGATAGCCACACTTGTTTGCTTTTTGCTACTCCATGAAATTAGTCTCCCGCCTAGGAATTGACAGGTTCCAGTAGTGCTCTTTCTATCCTCTTTGCATCCTGAAGGCTGCTCCACATAGACTTCTTCTTTAAGATTACCATTTAGGAATGCTGACTTGACATCCATTTGGTAAACCTTGAATCCTTGATAGGTTGCATAGGCCAAGAACATCCTTATGGATTCCAGTCTGGCTACTGGAGCAAAGGTTTGATCAAAGTCAATACCTTCTTCTTGCCTATATCCTTTAGCAACCAGTCTAGCCTTATTCTTAATGATAACCCCTTGTTCATCCATCTTATTCCTGTAGATCCACTTAGTTCCTATTACATTGTGGTCTTTAGGTTTAGGAACAAGTTCCTAGACCTTGCACCTCTTGAACTGATTAAGCTCTTCTTGCATTGCTTCAATCCAATGTGGATCCAGTATTGCTTCTTCAAATTTCTTAGGTTCAACTTGAGACAGAAAGCTGGAGTAGATTGCTGCATTTATGTATCTGCTCCTGGTTTGTACTCCTTGTCTTGGATCTCCAATAATCTGCTCTACTGGATGATCTCTTAGATGCCTGTTGGATGGAGGCATCCTAACTTCTGGTTGAACCTCTTCAGCATCTCCATCATGCTGTACTCCTTGTATTTCTTCAGTAATTGGCACATGTAGTTCTCCCCCTGGACAACAGCTACTGTCTTCTACTTGCTGTCTTGCAGCAGGTACTTCTTCTATAGTTAGCTTGTCCATTTTCTTTGTTAAACCTGTGGGGCTGTATACACTACTAGACAACTCATTGTTAATAAGTTTAGTCTCATCAAAAACTACATGCACAGATTCTTCTACAACTTGTGTAGTCAAGTTGTAGACTCTATAAGCCTTACTATTATTGCTGTACCCAACAAAAATTCCCTCTTGGGACTTGGCAGCAAACTTAGTTAAGTAAGACTTCCCATTGTTAAGTATGAAGCATTTGCAACCAAAGATCCTGAAGTAGGATAGGTTTGGTTTCCTGCCTTTCACAACTTTATAGGGGGTCTTGTTAAGCCTTTTAGTGATGGTAGCCCTATTTATAACATGACATGCAGTATTAACTGCTTCAGCCCAGAAATACTCTGGCAGTGAAGTATCACTTAATAGGGTCCTACCAGCCTCTATCAAGGTTCTATTCTTCCTCTCAGCAATGCCATTTTGCTGAGGTGTTCTAGGTGAAGAGAATTCTTGAAATATCCCAAAGTCTTCACATATTTTTGTCATGCTATCAGACTGAAATTCAGTACCATGGTCACTTCTAATTTTGACCACTGTACTATTTAGTTCATTCTGAATTTGCTTGACAAAGCTATAAAAGACACTAGGTGTTTCAGATTTCTGTCTTAAGAAGAACACCCAGGAAAACCTTGAGTAGTCATCTACAACTACAAAGGTATAGACCTTCCTACCTAAGCTGTGAACTGGCATTGGACCAAAAAGATCCATATGCAAGAGGTATAAACACCTCACAGCATCTTTGTTTTCTATGCTTCTAAAGGTGGATTTAGTCTGCTTGACCTTTTGACAAGCTGAGCAAATACCATCTTTAACACACTTAACTTGAGGACCATTCCTCACTAACTCTTTGTTAAAGAGTTTGCTAATAGTCTTGTAGTTAAGATGGGCAAGCCTCTTGTGCCATTTGACACAATGAGAGACTATCTCATCAGCTACAAGACAAACTGGAGAACCATTGTTCTCAATCATAATGTCTAGGCAGTAGACATTCCTCTTCCTATAACCTGTCAAAATGATCTCTTGATCACTTGACCTCTTGATATGACAACCATTTTTAACAAATGAGATGTCATACCCTACATCACTTAATTGACTTATACTTATTAGGTTGTGTTTCAACCCTTTAACATGAGCCACTTGAGTAATGGTAATCAAGTTGCTAGAAATGTTACCAAATCCTTTGATGATTCCTTTTTCAGAACCACCAAAGGTGACTTTTGGACCATCTTTTATTAGAATGTAGTCCTTTAGTAGTCCTCTAGTTCCAGTCATATGTCTGGAACATCCACTGTCCAAGTACCATGTTGGGGTATGGCCACTTGGACTCACCTGCAAAACAGATTAATGAACCTTAGAACCCAAAGAATTCTTGGGTCCTTGGTACTTGTTAGTCTGCAATCTGACAAAGCTACCCACTGGCTTTCCAACAGGTAGTTTGGTACTCACTTTGGCACTAGCATTGTGCCAACAGTCCACTGCAAAATGACCAACTTTGCCACAGCACCAACATTCAAACTTATTGTACCTTTGCTTAGGTACTGCCTTGGCTGTCTTATCTACAGCAGGCTTGTTGAATGTTGGGGCTTTTCCCTTGGACTTAGACTTGGACTGCTCAGTCCTTGCAGGTCTAATAAAGCCCAGTCCAGCCTTGCCTTTATGATGAACAAATTCATCAATTAAAGGTAGCACAGACTTAGGTTTAGAAAACCTAGCAACAAGCTCTCTCTCTTTCTGAAGATTGACCTCCAGACTCTTGATTTGATCATTTTTAAAAGATGTAGTACCCATTTGAATCACTGTAATGTGTTTCAGCCTGGCTATCTCATTGAGCTTTTGATCAAATTGCTTCTCAAAATCTGTTGCTGCAGCTTTAAGAATAGCAATTTCCTTTGCCTGACTTTTGGCTAGGGTCTTGCTTTTCTTGTAAGCCTGCAACAGCACCTTATATTCATCTATAAGCTGATGAATATCACCCTCAGACTCAGATACACTTTCATCACTTGATGAAGATGAATCTGATTCTGAATTGGAACAAGAAACTGAACTTAGAGTTGAACTTTGTACCTTACTGGATCCTGGCTGCTCCAGGATTTTGTCACTCTCAGTCAAAGCCATTAGCCCTTGGCAAAGACTGTCTTCTTGTTCATAAATAGACTCCATGATCTGCATGAATTCTTCTTCTTCTTCTTCTTCAGCAAACAACCCTATGTAGGCTTCAGCCTCAGACTCAGTTTCTGAAGAAGAGATATCTGATAAAGTCTTCTCCTTCTTGGCTACAAAAGACTTCTCTTTCTTGCCTTTGAAGTGAGGCTTTTTCCTGTCACCAGATTCCTTTCTCTTCTCTGGACAATCTGCAATAACATGGCCCTGTCTATTGCAGCAATAGCACACTATCTTTGAACCAGTTGCCTTGCTTGACTTTGTCCTCTTCCTATCTTTCTTTGAAGGCTTTTTCTCCTGATGAAAGACTTCCTTTCCCTTTGAAGTAGAAGGTCTTGACCTCCACTGTTTCTTCTTCAAGAATTTCTGAAAGTGTCTAGTGAAGGCAGCAAAGTCTTCATCACTTTCACTGCTCTCAATCTTTATGCTGACTGACTCATCTGATTCTGATTCAACTACCTCTGGAGGTGGAGTTGATGACTTATTCCTGCACTTTCTGGGGTCATCTGTCTTGAAAGCAACTGTTCTCTCCTTGTGCTCAGTTCTTGTTGATTTCTCCTCCTCTTTCCTTACTGTCAACTGCATCTCATAAGACAATAATTTGCCAAACAGTGTAGGAGGAGGAATTTCCCCCAACTTAGCCATTTCTCTTATGGCACAGATCTTGGTGTCCCAATCTTTGGTTAGGGACCTTAAGAACTTGTCATTTAGTTCATAGTTACTGAACTCTCTTCCATAAGACATGAGTTCATTCACTATTCTGTAGAACTTCTTATAACACTCAGTTATGCTATCACCTTTTCCTTGTCTAAAACTCTCATACTCCTGATTTAGCAAGGATTTTCTATCTTGTCTAACTTCTTCAGATACCTCCATATACACAATAAGAGTGTCCCACATCTCTTTGGCTGTCTTGCAGTGTATAAGATTCTGAAAAGTTGCATCATTAATGGCACTCACTATTATGTTTTGTGCCCTCTTGTCCATGGTGGCTAGGACAATCTCATCCTTAGTCATTTCAGAGAAATCCTTTGGAGTTCTCTGATTTGCATCTAGAACAGATATCTTCATGGGTACATAAGGCCCTTCCTTTACTGTGATGTAGATTCTAGGGTCTGAGGCCTCCATAAACAGCCTTACCCTTTCCTTCCAGATCCCAAAGATTTCCTTTCTGCATATGGGCAATTTCATGGAACCCAATTCCTTGTGATTTTCAGAGGAACCCATGTTTCTTGATTTTCTTGAATTTCTTGAATCTGTAGTTTGCCTTACACTGAATCTGCCAAATAGGATCTCCTCAGACTATTAGTCCTTTTTGAGGAACCTTGCTCTGATACCACTTGAAAGATATGATACCTAAACACCTAGAGGAGGGGGGGGGGGGGGGTGAATAGGTGACCTAATCCTTTTTAAACTTTAATGACAGCAGACAGTTAATATCACAGATTTCTAACTATTCTATCACAGCAAATACATAGCATACACAGCAACAATCACAGCACAGCACAGTAGACACAGTGTTTTATAGTGGTTCCCCAAGATATGAGTACATCCACTTTCCCCCTTCGCCTATCTAGCAGTGTACTAGATTCGGCCAAACTTCTCCACTGTCTCAGAACCCAAATTGATTCCTACTCCTCAGGCCCAAGGCCTTACAACTCAGCTTTTCCCAAAGCCTACACTCAGCCACAAAAGCCTACACTCAGCCACCCAGGCCTACACTCAGCCAATCAAGGCCTACACTCAGAGATAATAATCTCCTACACTCAGGCCAAAGGCCCTACCCTCAGCCTTTATAATTATAAGCTTACAATTCACTCAGATCCAAAGGATCCTACTAGATAAAAATGATTATTGAAATAATAACACAATAACTCAAAAATGAGAGAGGGAAGTTGAGAGTTTCTTGATGAGTTCTTGGAAGAACTCAGCTGGATTCAATCTGACTTAGCTTTCTTCAAAGCTTCTTGAGTAGAACTGAATAAGATTGTCTCCTTCTGCAGTTGTTCCTTGACCTCTGCCACTTAGAATTCAGAATAGATCTAAACCCTTCTTCTCAGCCTAGTTCCAACGGCTGATTTCTTAGATGGAGCCCTCTCTCTCCAACTTCTTAGATCTGCACTTGAACTGCAAGATCTTCTTGATTTGATACTCTGTGTATCACTTTAATAACTTGTTCTTCAACAAAGTGATCAACCAGTTTCTGTAAACTGTATGTGCCTATTTATAGGCCTTCTTCATGGTAACCGGCTGGTCCGGTACATAACTGACTTCTGATATCTCTGACAGGTGCTGTAGACCGGCTGGAACGGCAGCTGTCAAGTCATCCAGTCATTTCTTGAAAATCTCTAACTGTCTGAAAGTGTCGAGACTTTCTGTCTTTAAGTGTCGACACTTATAGTCCAAGTGTCGACACATGTTGTGTAAGTGTCGACACAAGTCTACAAGGTGTCGACACAACTCCTTGTATGTCTCGACACAGATTCTTCTTCAGGTGTCGACACTGAAATTGAGTGTCGACACAAGTACTTGTTCTTCTATCTTTAGCTGTATTCTTCTAAGTGTCGACACATCTCCTTTGTGTCGACACATCTTCTTGTGTTGAATCTGTTAAGTGTCGACACAGCTTCTTGGTGTCGACACATAGTCTTCTATGTTGATACTTGCTAAGTGTCGACACAGCTCCTTGTGTCGACACTTGATTCTTCTGTCAAGACTTCAGCTGAGTGTCGACACATTCCCTCAGTGTCGACACTTGTACTTAGAATATTTTGTTGATAATTCAGTTCTTTACTAAGTGTCGACACAGCTCCTTGTGTCGACACTTTCTTCAAGTGTAGAGTCTTCAGCTGAGTGTCGACACATTGTCCTAGGTGTCGACACTTTCTTCATGTGTTGACTCTTCTGTTGAGTGTCGACACTTTGTTCTTGGTGTCGACACTTTCTTCAAGTGCTGACTCTTCTTGTTGTGTGTCGACACATTGTTCTTGGTGTCGACACTTTAACTTAGTTTCTGCAGTCTTTTACTCAGTGTCGACACAGCTCCAAGTGTCGACACTATCTGGTGTAGACTCAGCTTTACTGGGTGTCGACACAGCTCCTTGTGTCGACACTTTCTGTCTGCACTTTTCTTCACTGAGTGTCGACACAGCTCCAAGTGTCGACACTTTCTGTCTGGTGTCGACTCTGCATCCCAGGTGTCGACACAATGACTCCAAGTGTCGACACTGCTTGTCTGGGTGTCGACACAAGCCTTCTTAAGTGTCGACACTTTCCCTCTGGGTGTCGACACATGAACTTAGAAACTTTTTGCTTCAGTCCAGTGATTACTTAACCTGCACAAACAAACTCAACATACATCAAATACATTATGATGTATATCATTGAGTTGGGTGAGACTTCTTCAAATCAGGTACATTTAACCAATGTACCCAACATCATCCAATCCCGCATGGCTTTAAACTACCTAATATCGAAACCTTCAACAGGACAGACGACCCGTTGGAACACATAAATCACTTTACTACGATCATGAGGATCTCTAATGCACCTGATCAATTACTCTTCCAAGTCTTCCCATCAACTCTCAAAGGCCAAGCTCGGACATGGTTCCACTCTCTAAGAGAAGGAACTATCATGAACTTTACAGAACTAACAAGGCAATTCGCTGACCAGTTCATCGCCAACCGAAGGATCGCCGGAGACCCTTCACATTTGTCTGGGATTCGACAAAACAAGGGGTAATATTTGAATTAATTTTTCACTCGGATTACCGCAGAAGCCCATCAGATTCTAGGAGTAGACCCAGAACTATTGAGGGAAGTATTTCTTGGAGGGCTTCACCCAAGTGGGTTCTACTCAGCAATGATGAGGGAAACTATCCCTAGCTACCCAGACCTTATACACTGTGTGGACGCGCAGATTGCAACAGACGAAGCCATAAAGCACATCACTAGCAGTTTGATGGAGACCAGAAATGCAAGAAGGACGAGGAACAATATTGAAAAGTCCAGGAAGGAAGATTCCAGGAAGAGCGTCAGAATGACCAGTGATAACGTGACTTTCAGAGGGACCAGTCGCCCCGAGAATATACTCCATTAAATACCACCCGCATGAATGTGCTTTATGCCATCCAGAACGAGCCAGCTCTGCACCGCCCCAAGCAGCCTGCCCCAAATCCCAAAAGTGACCAGTCAAAGTATTGTGAATTCCATCTTGCAACATGGCACACCACATAAGAGTGCGAGACTGAAGGACAAAATCAAGCGTCTAATTCTCCAAGGACTCCTTGGCAGGTTCCTACAAGGACATATGCAGGATCAACAAGCTCCTCCCCGACAGCCAAGGGTTCAGCAAAACCCCCAGCAAGGAGGATCCGGTGGAAGGCAGATGGTTGGAAACATCAAAACTATCGTCTGTTAACCAATCCTCTCTACCCAGATACTTTCAGTAAGCACCCAGGGAGATGTAAGAGGCAAACGAGAGTCCACCATAGACTTTAAGGATGAAGATCTCGAGCGAATCCAGACATTCCACCAAGACCCTCTCGTGATCAGCGCAGGGAATGGTGATCTCTGCTACAAGGTCGAAAGAATACTCGCCGACAACAGAAGTTCAATCAATGTCTTATTCCTCTCCACTCTTCAAAGCATGAATCTTACAATCCAACATCTCACACCGACAACCGGACCTGTGTACGACTTCGACAACGATCCAGTCCGAGTGCAAGGGACGATAACTCTACCAGTCACCATGGGGGAGTTTCCAAGGCAAGCTACGCATAAAATCCAGTTCGTCGTGGTGGATTCAAGCCCAGCCTACAATACGATTTTCGGGAGGCCCATTCAGTCAATCTTCAAACTCATTCCTTAAATCCCACACCTCGCCATGAAATTTCCCACTACTGGAGGGACAGGTGCCGTATGAGGAAACCAAGAAGCTGCCAAGATTTGTTACACCAAGTAAGGCCAGCCAGTGGAAGTTGTAGCCCTGAATATCAGTGACTCCTTATTTTGAACTTCCTAAAAGTATTTTCATCATATTTGAACTCTATAACAAGTTAGAACCACAAATACAGATACGTGCAGACAATCAGTTATTCAAACATTATGTTTCCTGTACAACATTGTCCGACTAGTTTTAGGTAAGACTAAGCTGTGACCGAGCCTCGTGCGAACTAAGCCACGAGCGATCCTCCTGCAAACTAAGCCGTGAGTGATCCTCATGCGAACTGAACCACGAGAGATTCTCGTGCGAACTAAGCCGTGAGCGATCCTCGTGTGAAAAGATAAGACTGCGCATGCGGTTTGAATACAAAAGCTATTCACCGAACCTGCCTTTCTACGCCAGGATGTCGTCAGGGACTGCCCCCCTCACGACCAAGCCGCGAATGATCCTCATGCAAACTAAGCCGCAAGTGATCCTCGTGTGAACTAAGCCGCGAGTGATCCTCGTGCATACTAAGCCGCGAGTGATCCTCGTGCGAGCAAAGCTGCGAGAGATCTTGGTGCGAACTAAGCCACGAGTGATCCACGTGCGAACTAAGATGCGAGTAATCCTCATGCGAACAAAGCAATGAGTGATTCTCGTGTGAACTAAGTCGCGAGTGATCCTCATGCGAACTAAGACGCGAGCGATCCACGTGTGAACTAAGCCGCGAGTGATCCTCCTGCGAACTAAGCCGCGAGCGATCTTTGTGTGAACTAAGCAGCGAGCAATCCTCGTGTGAACTAAGCCGCGCGCGATCCTCGTGCAAAAGGTAAGAATGCACATGCGGTTTGAATACAAAAGCTATTCACCAAACCTGCCATTCTATGCCAGGACATCATCAGATCCTGCCCCCCTCATGACCAAGCCATGAGCGATCCTCATACGAACTAAGACAAGAGCGATCCTCATGCGAACTAAGCCGCGAGTGATCCTCATGTGAACTAAGTCACGAGCGATGCTCGTGCGAACTAAGCTGCGAGCGATCCTCGTGTGAACTAAGCCGCAAGTGATCCGTGTGCGAACTAAGCCGCGAACAATCCTCGTGTGAACTAAGCCGCAAGCGATCCTCGTGTGAACTAAGCCGCGAGCGATCATTGTGCGAACTAGGTTAGTAACCAGCTACAAACACGATTACAGCCCCCACAAAGTAACACCACGAGTCAAAAAAGTGCTCAGAAAAAAAAGATGGAAAACGAGTACAACCATCATAGCAATGTACAAACACGTGCGCAAGCGCGCCCATCAAGAACCGTCAAATAACACATGACGACCTATAAGGCACCATATTGGAAAAAAATGAAAACACACACTAATATAAGGAAACAGCGCCACTACACGTCGGCCGAGTTAACATCAGAACTCTCGTCGCCAGAGATATCATCAAAGCTAAGGCTGGACATGTCAAATCTCAAGCTCCTGCCAACAAAACAAAAAGCCTTCGAGACTCCATGCCTGAGGGTCAACTCTCGAACGTCTTCCAGCTTAGGCTCCACCTCCTTTCCCCAAATCTCATCGCGAACTTCCTCACTGATCAAGCACCGATCCAGCATGTAATCCAGAGACTCCATCTACTCCGCAAGACTAGCAGCCTTCAACTCCGACACATGGCTATCAGAAGATAACACCTCCACTTGGGCCTTCGCCACACAAAGCTCCGTCTCCAAATGAGAAGTCTCCTCTTGAGCACGCTTCAACATCTGAGTAGTCCTTTCTACCATAGACTTCCCCACATACAGAGACGCTCGAGCCTCCTCCAATGCCTCCTTCAGCTCTGATCCAATCCGGCGAATTGAGAAATGTCCCGCTCATAATCATCCTTCAAAGCGACAAGAGAGCCCGCTATAGCTCAAAACTTCTCTTGAAGGGCCAGATACCCGTTGTTAACCCGGATTGACCGCTCCCCTAGATTTTATCAAGTCTTGGTGGCAAGGCATTATCTAGCGGTCTGTCTACCTTCCCGTAACCTTCTCGCAGGCACATTTTCAACAGCAGTCGCCGAGGAGGTGCCGACCAGGTGCAGGTCTAAACGCCTAGCCTCACGGTTAGGCAGTCTTTCTCCTCTTGTTTCCCCCTGTATCTGTTCACCGCTACCCGTTTCTCCTATCACCGGGCAGCCGGTGTTTTTAGCCCTGCCCGTTTGGGCAGGCCCCCGAGCATATAAATAAGAGTGAACAATACTACATAAGGGAGCCAGTTCGAATCCCAAATCTATCTGCCTGTGGAAGCGAACTCGAACTCTTCTCCTAGTGGATACTGTTAAAAATTCAACAAACCCGCAGAGGCCTCCTCGGATACCCTGTTGAAACTCAACAAACCGGAGGAGAACACCTCCACTTATAATGTTGAATGTTTTCCCGGATGTTGGAGAAAGCAGGGGTTATCTCAACAAAGCAGTAACAACCAGCAACACATGCAACAAGCAAATATCTTTATTGATCAACAGCAAACTTCTTTACAAGGCGAGACATATATGGCGAGACATGATTAGCCAAACCCAACACAGGGATGGTAGAGACAGATACAAAGACAAAAACAAAACAAGCCACGTGGTCTCAAATACCAAGCCGCGAGGTTACTGTTGTGGAGTCCGCTCAATCCGCCAGGTCGCAAAGCCGCAACCAAGCCGCGCGGCCTACCCCTTATTCTAATGCTTAGCTCTTCACCGCCGATCTGCAAGCTGCCTGACCGCGAGGTCGCCAAGCCGCCAGACCGCACACGCTGCGATACTGAAAAGAACAGTCCGCCTGAGAAAGACGACTTCCTGAACACCGAACCAAGTTGCCAAAGAGAAGATTGCTTAGTCGCTATCCGCGACCTGCTGTTTACCGCCTGTTACTTAACCACAGAGTCCACACTCTCCCTGACCGCAATCAGAGCCAAGTCCTGGATTTCCAGCGCTATCCGCACAACCTGCACAACACAACAGGGTCAACTCTATCAAACCGCGTGGACACCATAGTCCAGTCCGCAACAACTTACGTGAGCTCAAATTACTGTTCACTTACTTTGGTACTCTCAGGATTTCAGGTTAGGTTCCTGATGTGACATGAGTCCTATTTATAGGCACGATGATGAGTATGGTCACCGCCCTAGCTGATAGGATAACCGCCATATCCTGCAGCAAGAACAAGTGTGTCTGCCAGCCCGCGGACACACACTCCAGTTCTCCGCTCCTGTGCAGTTACCCAATCCGCCCCAGCTTCTCCAAGGCCGGACTCCAAACTCCAGCCCTCCTTATCGCCAAAGGCCAAACCAGGACTACCATAGACGGACTCTGCAACAGCTATGTACGCCAATCCGCGGACAAGGCAACAACACGCATATCCAAAGCTTTGCCACAAGGTAAACGCCGGACGCAGCAGACACACCACTTCAGTCCGCACACCTGAGTCCATTACCTCAATCACCAAGGCACAACCGGACTCAGTGGACACACCGCTTCAGTCTGCTTTCACAGCAAACTCCTCCAGTCCTCAACTCCTGCAAACTGTCACAGTCCGCATGTTCCGCAGACTTCTCCAGTCCGCAACTCCTGCAGACTTCATCAGACCGCATCCCTGCAGATTGCCTAGTCTGTAACTCCCGTCCACACCAGCAAACTAGCTGTCGGACTCTGCGGACCCTAGCTCCCGTTCGCACGCTCTTGCACACGCAATTCTCCACTCCGCATATCCCCAAGCTAGCAATTAAGGCAACATCACTTCTACTGAGCTTGGCGAACTGAGAAAATAGCCCGCACTCCACTGCGCGATCTCCCCGGACTGAGCCATCCTGGACTTGGTTCAAAACTCACCAAGTCCAGTCCACTGGCCACAAGGGCCAATCCGCACTTACTGGCGGACACTGGATCTAGCCCGCTATACCGGGCGAACTCTAGCTTCTGTCCGCACTGACCGGCGGTCTCCGCGGCTTCCACTTGCCGCTGCACCAGAGCAAGAACAAAGCAACTGCCAAACCGGTCTGCCGAGCTCCAGTTCATCAGTCCGCTTCATGCCGGACTCCGCGAATATAGTTTCTATCCGCTGGGTTACTTTCTGGGATTCAACCTCCTGCTGAGTATACACTGGCCTGACAGACCGCTGCTGCTGTCCGCGTAGTCCGCGAGCACAGACCGCCTAGGCCGCCATAGAACAAACCGCCTGCAACATCCCTGCCGACTTAGCAGTCCGCCAACCCTGTCCGCGTAGTCCGCGCGGATGGATTGCCCAAGCCTTCCATTCACCCACTTTCACTTCACAGATTTCAACAGATATCAGTTCGCTCGGGTTCTCCATTTTAACCGCTATAACCGATTTTATTCTAATCAAAGGAAAGCCCGACGCAGGAGTGACATTTAGATGCGGCGGGCGAACTCTGGTGTTGCCGCTACCAGCGGCCTCTCTCTTCCTCTTTCTCTTCTCGGTCTTATCCGATTGTCTTAACCTCTAGTAACCAACTATCCAACAGTTCCTCCAGCCTCCATTCTACTCACAGAGCCCGGAGGCGAATTTATCAAGATGCATTTTGTTAAATTAATCTTTTCGCGCGACAAATAAGTAAGCATAACCGTTGGGATATAAATATTTGTCAGCCATCATAGAAAAAATAGGCAGAATATGAAATATCATTTATATTATCAAAACATATGTCCTATACCCGCGTGGTTTACAAAAAATCTCACCGCCAGGTCCTATAAAGCAGAAAAATTTACACAACTTTAGTCGTCTTTTTTTGAGGCTCTGAGTCGCCCGATGCGGATGAACTCGAAGAATTGCTTGATTTTGTGGAACCCGAGCCCGCGGATTCCTCTTCGCTCGAGCTGCTGTCTTTCTCAGAACTTTTATCTGCATCAGCCTCAGCGGGTAGATCTTGTTCGCCCACCACTACAACATCTTCCAAGATTTCATCTATTGCAGCCCTTGCCACTTCATACCGCGTAGTTTCCACCTCGTGGGATGTAGGGAACAACTCATCAAAGGAAACCTTTTTATGTTCGGCTTTGAATGCTTGCCTCTCCCTAAGGATATCTGTTGGGTCCATTGCCCACAATGTTCCCTAAATTGGATTTGAAGAGACATCTCCATCAACACTAAGAGCATAGTTGTATTTGATGTTGTTTAAGCTCATCATGTGCAAGATGCTCCATGGAACAAGTCTAGACAGGTGGTCTAAGTGATGTGACATATGTAGGATGTTCCATGGAACAAGTCTAGACAGGTTGTCTAAGTGATGTGACAAGTAGTCACAAAGTGAAGATGTTGGAAAGGCAAGAAGTAGCCTAAGTGGCCAAGACATGTAAACTCTTACCTATGTTGTGAGTTGATAGAAATTTGCCTAAGTCCACAGGCGTTAAGTGATGAAGACACATTCAACACCATACAACAAAAAGGTTGTGAGTAGAACTCAGTTCAGGGATTCGTCGAACTGAGTTCAGAGTTTGTCGAGCTAAGTTCAGAGTTTGAGACTCTGAGTTCGTCGAACTTAGTTAAGAGAAATCGTCGAACTGAGTTCAGAGATCGTCGAGCTAAGCTCACCATTCGTCAAGCTAAGTTCAGAGTTTGAGACTTTGAGTTTGTCGAACTCAGTTTTGAGAAATCATCGAACTGAGTTCAGAGATCGTCGATCTAAGTTCAGAATTCGTCGAACTGAGTTCAGCATTCGTCAAACTCAACTCAACTTTCCTTGGGATAAGTTCGTTGATCTTAGCTTGAAATTCGTCGAGCTCAGTTTGCAGTTCGTCGAGCTCAACTTACAAATCATCAATCTCCGCTCAACACTTATCGAGCTAAAGCCGGAAAAAATGACTTAGGCAAAAAGCGCTGAGACCGCTGAAAAGATCAGAGTTCGTAGAGCTTAGCCCACAGCTCGTCGAATGCTACTCAACACTTGTCGAGCTAAAAACATGAAAAAATTGACTATGGCAAAAAGCACTGAGACCGCTGAGATGAAAGCGTTGAGATAACTGAGACAGTTGAGAAGCTCAAAGCAAAAGCGCTAAGAGAAATGTTGGTCTCAGTAAAACCGCTAAGACAAGAGTTGGTCTTAGAAAAACTGCTAATACAGGAGTTGGTCTCAGCATAACCGCTGAGACAAGAGTTTGTCACAGCTGAGAACAAGAAAGTGCTGAGACAAGTTTAGCAGAAAAATGGTTAAGGAAAAAGCGTTGAGTGGAGATTGCTCACTCAACGCTGTCGACGTCTAGTGAAGATAAAATTTTGTCTAAGGGGTTTGGCATTGAGTGATGCTCACACACTCAACGCCAAGTAATAGATAGCTGAATAAGCAAGTTGGCATTGAGTGAAGCTGATTCACTCAACGCCTAGAAACTAATTTATAATCTAAGTGTTTTGGCGTTGAGTGAAGATTACTCACTCAACGCCATGAGACAGAAAATCTGTCTAAGTGTTTTGGCGTTGAGTGATGCTTACTCACTCAACGTCGATGCTAATGATGTTTGATTTTTGGATAAGTCCACAGCTGATGACGTCAGCAAGTCGACAAGTCAATAAAATTCAAATTAGTGGCGGGATGGCTACAGTATGCGACAAATGTTGCCGCAGACCTAATATACGGCAGTTGACGTTAAAGCAAGTTGCTGTCGGCCATTAATTATATGGGGCCCACTACTCAAAGTGCCGTTGGGTCAAATATCAATAAAAGAAAAGAGGCGTACAAAAAAAAGAGCAGTTCAGGGAAAAGGAAAAAGTTAGTTCTTCTTCTCCACCATTGTTGTGGAGCTGAGGAACAGGAAGCTCAAGTTTACAATACAGAGAGCAAGTTAGCTGTTGGAATTAACATCTTCAACAGCAAGATAGCTCGTGTCATTCTCACCTGAACCAGCAAGCAAGCTTAGAAGGATTCTCTGAGCAAAAGGTAGTAGCTTGGGCCAACCCTTGCTGCAGGTGCTTCATAGTCTCAGCCATCAAACCTAAAGAAATTTCACTTGGGGAGCTGTGAGGAAGGAGATAGGACTGTGCAGTTAGCTCAGTTTAGGACGAGGCAGAGAAACAGATCCGCAAGTTCTTCCAGCACATCTTCATCCTTGTTGCTGTGAAGAAAGGAGTTGAGCTGGGACTCTTCCAGCTGAGGTAGCAGTATGATTTATTGCAGTTACTTCTCTAGCTCCAGCTGGATAGAATCCCTGGTGCTGAGAAGAGAAAGTTAGGTCTAAGTTTTTTGCTTAGTCTAGAGAGAGGTAGACTTAAGAATTAAATTTCTGTATTCATTAGTTGGATTGAGTTTACCTCAGTCAGGAAGCTCGACACTGATAAACATCTCTTATGTCAAGCATTACCACCAACCCACCTTCATCTTGTAGGATTCAGTTTATCTGAATCTGAGCTGTAGGGCATATTATGCCTGAGTGGTAGGTGACTAATTAGTCACTAAACTGTAAGTGCCCTGCTGGGGTACTGAGGTAGGATCCAAGTGTGGATCTAAGCTATAGGGCTTAATTGCCTGTGGTAGGAGAGTGTTGCTCTCTGAGTGTAGGGCCTTTGTGCCTGAGGTAGGTGACAAGTTTGTCACTGAGCTGTAGGTGCCTGGAGGGGCACTGAGGTAGGTACCTGGAGTGGTACTGAGCTGTAGGAGTGCTACAACACTTTAAGAGTAGGGCCTTGTGCCTGAAGTTGTATGGCTGAAAAGCCTGAGCTGTAGGCCTTAAAGATAAGACTATAGTAGGTGGCTTCAGGGTCACTGAGTGTAGGAACACTGCAGAACTCTGAGGTAGGATCCTATGCGGATCTGAGGTAGGGCTATCCTCCCAGCCTAAGTGTAGGGATTAACAGCCTGAGGTAGGTGGTCTGCTGACCACTGAGTTGTAGGCCCTTATGGCTGAGAAGTAAGTCTTGGAGGAGACTTAAAGATCCTGATGGATCTGAGGTGTATGCTCTTTGGAGAAGTTTAGAGGAGTTATGCCTAGTCCAACAAGTTAGTTGGATAGGTGAGAGGAAAATTAGATGTACCCAAATGGGAAAGTGGATATTCTTGACACAAGAGATGTTTCTCTGTGTCAAGCTTCTTGAATGAGATAAACTCAGCCCAACAATGACTACATGAATTTATTTCTTGAGTCTACCTTCACTGAACTAAGAAGTACTTAGTCCTAACTACTTCCACAGCAACTGTAAGACCCTATATTTTCTTTAAAAACCCTGGGGTCTTAGGCCCAGAACTGCCGCTTTGCGGTGACACCTTTGCACCCGGGAAGATCATCACTACAAAACGCCGATCATGCCAGCCAAATCGATCACAACTGTAGCAAAATAGTAAGAGGCAAGTCCACAGAAATCACATATATTTAGTAAATAATCTCCACGAAGGGAGTGTCCATAGATGTAATAACTGTACTAAAAACTTGGGCTCATGCCCAGTACATCAAGTCCTCGCTACATATCTCTCATTGCGGAAGCAAAACTAATATAACTACTAGTGATCAGGACTCACAGTCCCTGCCGTCTGAACTTCGGTACTAGACTGCCCCATCTCCAAGCGTGCCGACATCCGGGGCTGCTCCTCCATGCTGGGTTCCACGGTCCCCTAAAATGATGTGGTTTGAAAACCGTTAGTCTAAAAGACTAAGCCCTATAATCCCCCGCCCCTTCCCCCATGGCTCCTAGGCACCGAGCTGGGAGAAGGAAAGGAGAGGACATGAAAGTGGAGAATAACAAATATAAGCAGGTGGCAGAACTAATCTAGCAGTTCTATGGTATATAAGACAAAATGAAGGTAAGAAAGATTGAAAAATAAAGGTAACCTTAACTTATATGAAGACATATAAGCCAAGGGATCTTTTGCAGGGCTCCTATCGTATAAAAAGTCTCATACCAATTTATACGATATGGTGTCGGTTTTCTAGCAAGCGTATATATATAATATTGAATAAAAACCTTAACTTATAAGCACACTCGTACGAACTTATATACCAAGGGGTCGTTTTGCAGGGTCTATTGTATAAAACGTCCCATACCACTTATACAATAGGTGCCGGCTTATATGCAATGATTATGCTATGAAATATAATTATGCCATGATGTGAACATGCAAGGTCAACGTATTGGCGTCGGTGCATCGACCCTCCAATACCGTAGACCCACCACCTTATACCTTATGCACATGCAACCTTATGTATCAGCTACCGAGCCAAGGCTCCCCGGACCATCCCGTCTATCATAAACAACAACCGAGCCAAAGCTCGTCGGGCCAACCTGCCCATCACAGATAACAACCGAGCCAAAGCTCGCCGGGCCAACCTGCCCACCACCAAATCCACTGAGCCTACAACTCGAGTGACCCAACCTACCACCCCGAGACATAGAGGTGAGTGAAGGTGAAACCTTAGTTTTACTAGTTACTCTTGCATTCCAATTTTGCCTACAGTTTAGGTTTAGCCCAGGACTGCCCAAGGTATTCCCCGTGAAGGGCTCTCGAAGGCACTAGGAACTACGATGAGATTACGCCCAAAGCTCACTTTCGCAAGACACTTACTATTATTTGTTGCTATCAAAATTCCCAAACACTTACTTGTTTTACCAGATCTAACCCTAAAGTATTTGACACTTCCTTCCCACGGGAAAGGCGATCTTTCGTCGATCCCGAACACCACTTATCACTAGCCAATCCAACACTCTACTCATCCTATCCCCCAATAATGAACTCATTTATTTGTTTATCCAAATCAGCAAAATCTCTAACCCCACCTCATGTGCCCAAATTCATATTCCAACATAATTTCTGCAATTTTACTATATGCAGACCACGATAAACTATATGGCGTTTAAAATGGGAGGTACACCAAAATATTCATCAAGTACCCTTATAATAATTAATGGAGATCTGTCATGACCTTTTTAGCCTAAATCCAGAATTTCATAATTTTACTAATTTATCTGGTAATTTATTTAATTATTCTATTAATCCAAAAACACCAAGTTGAACATGAAGTACCAATTTCAGACAAGAAAATGCTCCACAAAATTTATGATAAATTTAATTTGACTATTTAACATAAAATCCAAAGTGCCCCAATTTTTCAGCAAGATTTAAGCCCTCAGTTCTAATTTTAAATATATTCTACAATAAATCATTTTAAGAGATAAATACAGCAAACATACTTCTACAAATTCTGAGAAAATTCAAGGATAATTGTAAAGACATATAAAAGCTCTGAGTCAAGTTTCATAGATTATTATGAAGTAATGAGCCCTGAACAAATTATTGAACTATTTTCCAAATTAATGAGCTTGTGAACTAGGTACTGCAAATATGTATTAATTTTTTTTAATAAAATTCATACATAAGCTATAAGGTCTAAAATTCCCTCTGCCAAATTTTCATGAACTTCCAAAGGGCAGTGGTATCATAATATCCAGATAAATAAGTAGGGCTAACTCATGCATTTATAAAGGAAGTACTATAATTGTTGTCCCAAAATTCTCAATTAAATTACCAGAGGTTCAATCTATCCTTATGACCACACTACCCAAATTTCATTATTATTCAAGGAGTTTTACTAACCTATTCTAGTACTACAAAGTTTGTGCCCTAAACTAGGGTTAGGGTTTTGTGGGACCTACCCTTTTCCAAATCCCCTAATATTTTTACCAGAGGGATTTAGATACCCTAGCACCATCTCTATTAAATTTCAATTTCATTCAAGGTCTTTTGACCTCATGCCCTTCACAAGACACAAAAGCCCTTCCTTAGGGTTTGGTCTTAGGTCTTAGGGCAAAACAATTCCAATCTACCCCATCTTCCATGTGGAGGTGCTAAAAGCCATGCCAAGTCAGTGGCCCCAATTTCAACCTCTGTTGAGGTGATTTGGACACTCAAAACCCAAAGTGCACTTTTTTGACCAAAATACCCTTATTATGACAAGGCTAGGGTTTGTATGATTTCAATTCAAACCACCTCCAAATGAGATGAAATTTTAACCAAAGCTTTACAATGACCCCAAGCACCACTCACCAAAATTTGGGTGAGTTTGGAGGTCATTTGGTCCCTAAATTAAATTACCCTAAAGAAATTAAATAATTCCAAAAACGATAGAAAAATTATCCCCAAAAATTCTCATTTTTGGGCAGGACCTAGATATGGACTAGGTGACTCTCTCTCCAAATTTCAAGCCATTTGGTTCGGAGATGAAGTGTGGGCACCCATTTTAATTTCTGCCTAGCCCTAGGCATAGACCCCACCAAAATGGGTGCTCTAGTCAAACCAGGCACCAAAATTATTTCAAACCAATTTTGCAGTAAACTAGACCCACCAGGCTACAAATTATGTGTTGACCATTTTCTATGAATTAGAATCTAAGTATTTTTAGCAATAAAAAACATTAAATGGATAAAGTGTGAAAGTGAAAGTTAGATCTGATATACTCTAGAGGGGGGGGGGGTGAATAGAGTATGGTGCTTGCTAAAAACTTTTTACAACTGTTGTTGTATTCCTAAGTGAACAGGGAAGCAAATAACATAAGGTAAATCTAAACACAAAACAATCACAGATCAATCACAAAGCAAACACAAATAATCACAAAGCAAACACAAACCACAGCCAGAAACAAAAGAAAGACAAGCAACCAGATGACACAAGGAGCTATAGTGGTTCCCCAATCAACCTGGGTACATCCACTCTTCTACCAACCTAGGTAGGAATCCACTGTAGGATGAGTTGATCAGGTGTCCTGGGCACCAATGAGCTTTGATAAGGTGCTCAAAAACCAAACCAGATTTTTTGATCAGGTGTCTTGCCACCACTGAGTTTTGATAAGGTCTCAGAAACCAATCACAAACTTTTGAAGGGAGTTTGAAAAACCCTTTACAGCAGAGAGAGAGCGAGGGATGAGATGATCTTCTCTGTCAACAGTCAGAGAGAAGATAGTGGATGTTGTCAAAGCTCCCCTTGAGATCTTGAGTTGTTCAGGAAGTGAAGCTTTGCAGTAGGGTGATAGGCCTTCAGATGATTTGATCTCCAGCAAAAGATGATTTCAGCAACAGCTAAAATGTGAGGTGTCTGGAGTCTTGAATGATGATGACCTTTAAACACTTGAATCAAGAGAGATCTGAAAATTTCAGTTAGTTGATCTCCTTTTGTGATGTGTGTTCTTGCATGAATTTTTTTGAGACTGAGAATGTCTGCGACTCTCTTTCTTTCTCTTGTGTAATTGTTGTTGTAAGAGTTGTAATTCTTGTTGTTGCAGAGAATTGTTGTTGCAGAATATGTGTGTCAAAAAAAACCTTGAGAAGAGAATGAAAAACTGATGTTTTATTCCTTAGGTCTGAATAGAATATTTCTCTGTCCAAGATAGCCGTTAGCCTGTCATAAATGACTTCCTTAACTGCATTTGTCTTCTAGAGGGAAGTCCAAAAAAACATTCCTTGAAAATTCCTTGAAACTTGCTCCAGATTAATTAAAAACGGCTACAAGATCCTTGACATAAATGCTGAGAATAATTCCACAACTGTCTGAATTTGAATCTTGAAAAACGTCTAACTCTTCAGAAAAACGTCGAACTGAGCTCCACTATCGTTGAACTGAGCTCAGAGAGTGAATTTAGATAGAAACAGAGATCGTCGATCTGAGCTCAACTATCGTCGAACTGAGCTCAGAGATAGAGAATCAAACTGGAGTCAAGATCATCGATCTGAGCTCGAAGATCGTCGAATGGAGTTCGACGACTCGTTGAAGTTGAGCTCAGAGATCGTCGAATGGAGTTCGACGATTCATCAAAGTGAGCTCAACGATCGTCGAATGGAGTTCGACAATTCGTCGTACTGAGCTCGACGAAATGACTTAGTCTCCTGAACTGAAAAAACCTGGTCTTGAGGGCAGCTTTCAAACCTAACTACTAACCCTTAGACTTAATTCTAATTGACCTTTAGATCTATACAAGGAGGTCAAAACAGATTTCCTAAGGACATAGTGATCCTTGCCCAAATCAGTAATAGGGTGTTCCAACAATCTCCCCCTATTTGGGTTAGGATTACTATTTACAGATATTGGAAAAAATAAAAGCATACAAAGCAGAACTATAATAAACAAGACATTGCAGAATCACAGATATTATCTCAGATAGTCAGAAAACAAAATATACTGTCACCTTACAGAATCATTCTTTTTCCTTGCTCTTTATAAGTACTATTTCTCTGTTGGGATTGAGAGCTTCTTTCTTAGATCTTCTATCATCAGCTACACCTAAAGAGGTTTGTTGCTTTGGCCTGGGCACTACAGCTTTTGGATGTAGCTTCATGTAGCTTTCTGAATCAAAGAATTTACTGGATGAGTATCTTTCAAGTTCCTTTTTCCTTTGATCTGATAATGTAGTGATACTGGAAGTATCTTTTCCTTGTTCTCTGGCTTTCTTGATTTGATCTACAGCAGCCAATTCTTTCATCCTAGCTGTCCATGAAGTAGGATTGTTTTCTGGATCCTCAAAAGGAACTAGAGGCTCATATCTATTTGAAGGATTATCTGGAGGAGCTCTGGAAGAGACTAGTTCTTTCAGCTTATAAGGAAAGGGACTAGAAGTTGTGTCAGATGAACCTTATCCTTCCCTTTGGTAAGGATGTTTCCTGGAATATCCTTTAGAATAAACTTGGAATTCTCTTTGATTTCCTCTGTAATTTCCTCTTCTTGACTGGTAGCCTCTAGATTGACTTCCTCTGTATTGGGATCTTCCTTGAGGTTGATAAGAGGTTTGGCTTCTGGCAGAAGGTTGAAATGCAGAACTTCCACTTGCACCTGCATCAGGTGAAGGAGGAGGAGGAGGAGGATTGAACTGGGATGATCCTTTATCATATTTTCTCTTCTTCTTCATAGCTTTCAATTGATTTTTGGAGTATTGCATCCAATATTCTGTGATAGGGCAATTATGCAGTATATAGTATGGAATGTCATTTGTGTCTTTCACTTTTGCTGGGGGAACTCTCTTCATTGCTTTGCTTCTGGCCTTCCTTTTCCTTGCAATTGTAGCAGAGGAATCATCTGAATCAGTCCTAAACTAATCACTATCTGAGCTTTGATTATCATATAATGCATCAATCCTTTTGAGATAATCTGTCTGTTGTTGAGATTGAGCAGAAGTAATAACAGAGACAACAACAGTAGCAGCAACAACAACAGGAAGAGGAATAGAAGTAGCACTGGCAGAAGCAGCAGATTCAGATACAACATTTTCAGCAACAGGAACAACATCAGCAGTAACAGCAGGCTCAAAATCAAATGCCTCTGTCATATGCGTATCCTCAGATACTAAAACAGCAGTAACATAACTAACAGAAATATCAACATAGGCAGTAGGTGCAGCAGTAGTAAGAGCAATAAAAACAGAAGGAGCAGCAGTATATAGGGAATTTACAAAAGAATGTATTAAGCTGGTATCACAGCTGGAAATAGGCACAATGGTCTTAGAGAGATCTTCAGATTGCTGGACTGCAGTGTGCTGGACTGGAAGACAGTTGAAATAAGCAGAATCAAAAACTGATAACAGTGACCTGAGGTCCACTGTGATAACTGCAACTGGAGGTACTGGAGCTTGAGCTTGGACTGAAGATACAGCAGCAGCAGACAATCTTTCAACTTCAGTAGGCAATCTGTTAGCTTCATAAGGCATCTCCCCTTGCCTAGATTCAGTGACAACTGGATAAAGGCACCCATAAGAAGGGATTGCCTGAGTAGGAAGAATGGAAGAAAGCCTGTCAGACAGTTCCTGAACTGTTTTAAGAAGAGGAGCCGCAGAGGTCTCCAGCAAGAGGGATAGTCTGGGAGCTATCAGCTCATAGAGCCTGTCTGCCAGAGATGGAAGATCTACTTGCTCAATATGGACTTGATTAGAGGTAGGAATTGAAGGTGGAGCAACAGGAGATGTTGGTGGAGAACTTGTGGATGGTGGAAATGAAGGTTGAGAGATGGGAATTGTGGAAATGGAAGATAGTGGAATGGAAACAGATGGTGTGAAGGATGGTTGTGCAATGATATCCTGAAGTAGTTGTTGATATGAGGTGGATGAAGATTGGGGCCCAGTAGGGGATGAGGGAGAATCATCCATATAGGAATCATCTATAAGGTTGAAAGATGGAATGTGAGATGATGTGTCAATATCTAGGTGTGGGTATATATGTAGAGGATGGAAGAGTTCTTCTGTGAGTTGCGGAGTTGGAGAAGGAATTGAAGTTGGAGATGGGGTGGAAATTATGATGGTGGATGTGACTATGGTAGATGCAACAGGAGGTGGAGGAGGAGAAGAAGAAGCAGGCAAGTCTTCTGCAGGGGCAGAAACCTGAGGGGAAGTGACTGAAACAGTCCTTGTGCCTGAAGTAGAAATGCCAGAAGGCCTGCTGGGCTTCACAATCTGCCTGTCCCATTTTCCAAATAGGGCACAGGTGAGCCTCTTGGAGGAATTGATGTGCATCCCACTGGAAACTAGCAGTGCATGGCATCTGTTCTGAAGAAACAACCCTAATATCCTTCCAAAATTGACAAAATTCTTGTTGATCTTCTTCTTAATCAAGTCAAAGAAAATTTCTCCCCAGTTCAGTTGTTTCTTGTCCACAAGGGCACCCATCAAGCAGAGCTGATACCTGGATATGGTATCATGGGCTGAGTGTTTGGCCAACAATACCTTCCCAATAACATCAACTAGAAATCTGTACTCAATAGACAGATTTTTCTTCAGCAATTTGCTAGGGTTTGCATCTGAATGTCCCATTCTTTCAAGAAAATCAAAAAACTCATCTCCAGAAAGTTCAGCAGAGTCTTCTCCAGATTTTAATTCAAAAACCTCTGTCAAGGAGCAGGTGTTAGGGATACCTGGGTTCCTGAGATTGTTCCAACCACTGTATTCTGATCCTGATTGTGGGCAGTATACACCCATTCCTTGATCTCATCTGCAGATAATTTGATCCTGGTAGTCATTATGGTAACTAGCTTTTGTTCCTTGAAAAGTTCCGGAATATCTTTGAAAATTTGATCGCTGTTATTGAATGAGTCCATGTCGATATCAAAACCTGCATCAAATTTCATTGCGGCCAGGATTGCAACTGAGACTGCCACTGATTCCTACAAAAAATGAACAAACAAACGATCAAGTGTAGAGAAGTTTGGAGGGAAAGAGAAAATTTGCAGAAAGTATGAAAGCGCAAGGGGAGAACGATGGTCGAAAAATGAGTTTTATATTAGGGTTCAACGCAGAAAAGAAAAGATCGTTGAACTCTGTTCGACGATCTGGGCTTCTAAAGTGTTGAAGTATTAGACCGGGCAGCCTTGCGGTCTTGTCCAGCAGTTTGTTGACCGAGCGGTCTGGCGGTCTCACTCAGAAGCCTGGAGACCGGGCGGTCTATCGGTCTCCCATTGCGGCCTGTTCTTATCCTGCTGGAGTTGCCGAGCGGTTAACTCATTTGTCTAACCGCGCGGCCTATGCAGTCTCTTTTATTTCTAGCCGCTCAGTACTGTACATGTTTAGTCCCACATTGTTTGTTTGTACTCTCCCATATCTCCTCCATTCTATAAAATGGAGGTTATACCTTTGTAAATGATATCTTTTTTGGATAATAAAATTTCAATTATTCAAAATTCTATCTGTTTGTTCTTGCATATTCGCTACTTTTCACATGGTATCAAGGCACACGGTCTTTTCCTCCTGATTGTGTGCGCTCTCTGATTCTCGCGGCTTGTTTTCTGCTTTACGCGACCTGTCTTCGCGGCTTGCCTTCTCTTCTGTCCGCTGCCCTCTTCGCGGCTTGCCTTCTCTTCTGTCCGCTGCCCTGTTCACGCGGCTTGCTTCTCCTTGCTTCTCTTCTCATGCTGCTATTCGTCGCTGCGACTTGTTTAGTTGTCGCCGCACCCTGGTTCCTTCTTGCCTCTCCGGCTTCCTAGTCATTGCGGTCTGCTTCTGTTCGCTCGGCCTTTTCAGTCCGCGCGACCTCTTCCCCGCTGTGCCTTTGTCTGCTTCCTGGCCGCTTGTGTTCGCACGGATTCTTCCTTTTAAACCGCCGCGGTTTCGCGCGGGTTGCTCTCTTTTCCTATCCCCGCGGCTTCGCTTCTTCTTGTGCGGTTTCTTACTGTGTTCTATGACTACTTCCGGTCTAACCACCCCCGTTATCTCCACCACTCCTGCAGCTCCTTCTCCACCTCCTCCTTCGGGCAACCTTGGCACACTTTCTAAGCTTGTTGGCTCCAACTATCCCGATTGGAGCGTTTCTTTCACCTTCCTTCTTCGCTCTCAGTGCAAGCGTCATCACCTCACCGATGACCCTCCTCCTCGTAACTCTCCTGAGTTTGATGACTGGGATGCGAGTGATGCTCTTGTCCGCACTTGGCTGGCCAACAGCCTCTCTAATGAGTGCCTTCCCGTCATTCGCAATGATGAGACGGTCAAGGCCGCCTGGCTTCACCTCGCTGCTCTCTATTCTAAGGAGGGACAGGCGTCCCGCATTTATACTCTCTATGCAGACCTCTTCGCCCGCCCTTCCATGTCTCCTGCTACGGCTTATCAGCAGGTTCAGGCTCTTGGTGCTGAAATCCTCCAGAATTGCCCCTTCTCCGCGGACTTGGCCGAACATCACAAACACTTCCAGGAACTCCTGGTTGTTTGTTATCTTCTCCTTCTTCCCGATTCCCATGATATGATCCGCCAGCAGATCCTGGGTGAGGCGGAATCTCCTACTTTGGATGCCACCGCGGCTCGCATTGCCGCTGTTACTTCGCTGCTCCAGCGGCCTCTGTTGGCCTCCCCCCTTCCCAGGACTCCTTTGCTCACCAAGCTCAGAAGGGGGGACCTAGTGGCCGCGGCCACTCCGGGGGACGGGGTTCGTCACGGTTCCTCTGCTCTTACTGTGGTCGTACCGGCCATTCTGTTGACCGTTGCTGGCAGAAACATCCTCATCTTCGCCCTTCCGGTGATGCTCCTTCTTCAGCCTCCGCCTCTTCTCGACCGTCTGCCTCTATGGCCACGACGTCAGGTAGTGCCCACGTCGTTACCCAAGGTAAATGGCTGATTGACTCCGGTGCTACAAATCATATGACTGGCAACCCTCATTTCTTCTCCTGTCTTGAGACACATGACCGCTTACCCCCGGTTCGTGTGCCGGATGGTTCACCATCCCCGGTTCATGGGACGGGCATGGTTCAACTCACCCCATCGCTTTGCTTGGAGGACACTCTCTATATACCGAAGTTCCCGTGCAATTTATTATCTGTTACTACTTTATGCCAGCAACTTCAGTGCTCCATCTTATTCACTCCAACTACTTGTTCTTTTCAGGACCCGAGGACCCAGCGGATGATTGCTACTGGGACTGAGAGCAGCGGCCTCTACTTCCTCGACAATGTTTTCGCTCTGTCCGCCTACTCCTCCTCTCTAGATCTCCTTCAATGGCATCTTCGCCTTGGACATCCTCCTCCTCGGATTCTTCGACAGCTTCTGCCTCACTTACCTCCTACCAGTTCTCCGCTCAACTGTGATGCGTGTCAGCTTGGCAAACATCATCGCTCCTCCTTCTCACCGAAGCAAGGTCATGGCTCCTCTCGCCCGTTTGATCTTATTCATTCTGATGTCTGGGGTCCGGCTCCTACCCTCACTGTTGGTCGGGGTAGTTCCTATTTTGTCACTTTTATAGATGATTTTTCACGATGTACCTGGGTGTATCTATTAAAAGATCGCTCTGAACTCTTTTCTGTTTGGCAATCATTTTATTTTATGATTCAGAATCAGTTTGACATTTCTATTAAAGTTTTACGTTCTGATAATGCCAAGGAATATCTTAATTATGAGTTCTCCTCTTTCTTTCACCAACATGGTCTTCTTCATCAAACTACTTGTGTTTACACCTCCCAGCAGAATGGGGTGGCGGAGCGTAAAAACTGTCACCTGCTTGATGTTGCTCGTACTCTCATGACGCAGATGCACGTACCTCGCTCCTACTGGGGCTACGCTGTGCTCCTCGCCTGCTATCTCATCAATCGCCTTCTCTCCACAGTTCTCCACAGCCAGACCCCCTTCTCCATTCTCTACCCCCATAAGGAACCTTTTCCTCTCCCTCTCCGTGTCTTTGGCTGTACGGCCTTTGTTCATGCTCCCTCCGCTACCCGCGACAAGCTTTCCCCCGTTCCACCAAGTGTGTCTTTTTGGGGTACTCTACCACTCAAAAAGGCTATTGCTGTTTTGATCCCCTTCTACGCAAGCAATTTGTCTCCGCGGATGTGACATTTTTCGAGAATGCTTCCTACTTCTCTCCTACCTCCTCTCTTCCTTCTGATCTCTCCGTTCCCTCCACGCCTCTCGATGTCTCCCCACCTCTGTCTCCTCCTCCACCGTCTCCTTCCCTGTCCGTCTCCCCACCCACCCCTCCTCCCCCCTCTCCGACGCTGACTCTCTCTAGTCCCGGGCCAGCCTTCTCCGCCACGGACACTCCGGTCGCTAACGCACCCGTCGACCTGGATCTTCCCATTGCTCTTCGCAAAGGGGTGCAGGCGTGTACTCAACACCCGCTTGCGGCAGTTGTTTCCTATGATCGGCTTTCTCCTTCTCGCATGTGTTTTGCCTTGGCTATCTCTGCTACTTCTACTCCCCGCACCTACCAGGAGGCTCTTGCTCTCCCTCATTGGAAGTCTGCCATGGATGAAGAGATGACTACTCTTACTGAAAGGGGTACCTGGACCCTTATTCCTTCTCCCGTGGGCACTGATGTGGTTGGCTGTCGCTGGGTCTTCGTTGTGAAATTTCACCCCGACGGCACTGTGGATCGCTACAAGGCCCGGTTGGTGGCCAAAGGCTTCACTCAGACTTACGACATTGATTACTTTGATACTTTCTCTCCGGTTGCTCGCCTCAGCACCATCCGGGTTCTTCTCTCTGTGGCTGTTAACAGGGATTGGGCTATTTCCCAGCTTGATGTGAAGAATGCCTTTCTCTATGGCGATCTTCAGGAGGACGTCTACATGGAGCAAACTCCTGGGTATGTTGCTCCAGGGGAGACACGCATATGTCATTTGAAGAAGGCCATTTATGACCTAAAGCAGAGCCCTCGGGCATGGTTCGACAAATTCAGTGGCATTGTGGCTACCATCAGCTTTACAAGGAGTTCGGCCGATCACTCCTTATTCATTCGCAAAACGGCCTCGGGATTGGTGGTTCTGGCAGTATATGTGGATGATATTCTTCTTACTGGCGATGACCGAGATGGGGTGGACTTGACGAAGAAGCACCTCCGTCAACACTTGGTCACGAAGGATATGGGCTCCCCGAAATACTTTTTGGGGATAGAAATCTCTCGGAAACTTTACTCGTTGGTTCTCTCTCAACGAAAGTATGCCCTTGATCTTCTACAAGAAGCAGGATTGACAGGTGCCAAACCGGCTCGGTTTCCCATGGCTATTGGAGAAGAGAAAATGTGGATGGATGACTCGCCTCTTCTATCTGATGTCACAAGGTACAGACGTTTGGTAGGCAAACTCATCTATCTCACGGTGACTAGACCCGACATCGCCTATGCTGTAGGCAAGGTCAGTCAGTTTATGCAAGCTCCCAGGGAGTGCCATCTTCAGTCTGCCCTGAAGATTTTAGAGTATATCAAAGCAGCACCAGGCAAAGGGCTAATCTTTCAGAAGAATGGTCATCTGAGGGTTGAGGCCTACTCAGATTCAAGTTACGCGGATGACAAAGGCGATCATAAATCCACATCAGGTTTTTGTACCTTTGTTGGAGGAAATCTTGTGAGTTGGAAGAGCAAGAAACAGTCTGTTGTCTCCAGATCCAGTGCAGAAGCCGAATACCGGAGTATGGCATCAACCACGTGTGAGTTAAAGTGGTTGCGGGCTCTCATGCTTGACCTAGGGGAGGTCTATGACTAACCTCTTCCTATGTTCTGTGACAACAAGGCCGCCATATACATATCCAGAAATCCGGTCTTCCATGAGAGAACAAAGCATATAGAGGTTGACTGGCACTTCATTCGGGAAGAGATTTTGAAGAAACAGATCTGTACACCGTTTGTCACCTCTGACAAAGAATTGGCAGATATCTTCACAAAGCCGGTCTCTACTTCCTTCTTCCACATTTGTGACAAGCTGGGCATGATTGATATCTATGCTCCAGCTTGAGGGGGAGTGTTGAAGTATTAGACCGGGCGGCCTTGCGGGCTTGTCCAGCAGTTTGTTGACCGAGCGGTCTGGCGGTCTCACTCAGAAGCTTGGAGACCGGGCGGTCTATCGGTCTCCCATTGCGGCCTATTCTTATCCTGCTGGAGTTGCCGAGCGGTTAACTCATTTGTCTAACCGCGCGGCCTATGCGGTCTCCTTTATTTCTAGCCGCTCAGTACTGTACATGTTTAGTCCCACATTGTTTGTTTGTACTCTCCCATATCTCCTCCATTCTATAAAAGGGAGGTCATACCTTTGTAAATGATATCTTTTTTGGATAATAAAATTTCAATTATTCAAAATTCTATCCGTTTGTTCTTGCATATTCGCTACTTTTCACATAAAGGAAACTGAAAGGTCATCAACATCGTCGATCTCCGTTCGACGATATTGGAGAGCGTCGACCTCCGTTCGACGATAGTTTCAGAAAACAAAATCGTCAAGCTCCGCACGATGATCCCTGACTTGAAAAAGATAGTTTAGCACTATCTGAGAAGCGCTGAACTCTGGTCGACGATTTCGGAAGTCGTCGATCTCCGGTCGATGATCTGGGGGAAAATATTCAAGCGCAGTTCAGAGACCAGAAACATACTCTAGACACTAGAAAAATTAAGAAGTTTACCTAGTCTTGGTCATTTTTATATTTTTAAAATCTTGGTCATTATTTTAGACTTCCTCCATCTAACATTCCTAACTGATTCAGGAAGAATGTATGTTTCTTTTCATCCAAGGGTTTGGTGAAAATATCTTCCCTTTGCAAATCAGTTGGGATATATTGAAGTTCAATTTTATTTTTCTCAACATTATCCCTTAGAAAGTGATGCCTAATTTCTATGTATTTTGTCCTACTATGGAGGACTGGATTTTGTGCTATAGAAATAGCACTGGTATTATCACAAAATATTTTTGACTTCTCTAAGTTGTAGCCATAGTCTAGGAGCTGATTTTGAATCCACAAGATTTGTGAACAACAACTACCTGCAACCATATATTCAGCTTCAGCAGTTGAAGTTGACACAGATGTTTATTTCTTGCAAAACCAGGAGACAAGTCTATTACCAAGAAACTGACAAGTTCCACTGGTGCTTTTCCTGTCTATTCTTCATCCAGCATAATCAGCATCAGAAAATTTAGTTAAGTCAAATGCTGAATCTTTTGGATACCAGACCTAGATTTGAATAACTTTTTACATACCTAAGAATCCTTTTTACTAAGGTTAGGTGTGACTCTTTAGAGCTCACTTGGAATCTAGCACATATACATGTAGCAAACATTATGTCAGGTCTACTAGCTGTAAGGTACAATAAGCAGCCAATCATTGCTCTATATGTTATCTGATCAACAGGTTTCCCATGTTCATCAGCATCTAATACATCATTAGTAGGCATAGGTGTTTTCATACATGATGCTTCAGACATACCAAAATTTCTTAACCAATTCTTTTGCATACTTGGTTTGAGAAATAAATATGCCTTCAGCATGTTGTTTGATTTGCAATCCTAGAAAGAAGGATAACTCACCCATGCTACTCATTTCAAATTTAGAATACATTAGATTGGAGAACCTTCTGCACAAATTTGAATCAGTAGAACCAAAGATAATATCATCTACATAGATTTGTACTAGTAGGGTATGAGACTTATGGGTTCTAATAAAAAGAGTTTGGTCTACTCTACCTCTTATAAACTCATTTTTTAGAAGAAAGCATGCTAGGGTCTCATACCATGCTCTAGGAGCTTTCTTTAGACCATATAATGCTTTATGCAATTTGAAAACATAATCAGGATGAGTTGAAGAGATAAAACCTGGGGGTTGTCTGACATAGACTTCTTCTTTGATATCTCCATTGAGAAAAGCACTCTTTACATCCATCTGGTATACTTTGAAACCTTTGTGTGCTGCATATGCTAAGAAGATTCTTATGGCCTCTAACCTTGCAACTGGTGCAAAAGTCTGGTCATAATCTATCCCTTCTTCTTGAGAGTACCCTTGAGCAACTAGCCTTGCCTTGTTCCTTACAATGACTCCTTGATCATCCAACTTATTTCTGAACACCCACTTTGTTCCAACAATGGAGTGATCCTTTGGCCTTGGTACTAGTTCCCAAACTTTGTTCCTTTCAAATTGATGCAACACTTCTTGCATTGCAATGATCCAGTGTGGATCTTGCTCTGCATCTTGAATGGATTGAGGTTCAATTTGAGAAAGGAAGCAAGTGTGCATCAGGTTTTGGTTGACCTGATTTCTGGTTTCCACACCAGCTGAGATGTCTTCAATCACTTGGGAAATTGGATGGTCTCTTGATGTTACTAAATCAACAAGAGATGTTGATTGTTCACTAACCTGTGTTGTTGTTTCCTATGGTGGTACAACTGGCCCTTCAAGAAGTTTCTCTTCAAGATGTTGAATGTCTTCTTCATCTTCACTGCTTTCCTCTTTTTGAATAATTTGTAACCTGTCCAAGTCTTCTGTAAGAGAGTGTACCTGCAAAGGTTCTATGGTAGAAGTATTCTTCTTCTTGAAAGATATGTTAGATTCATCAAAAGATATATGAACAGATTCTTCAATTTTAAGAGTTGATTTATTATATACCCTATAAGATTTACTGATTATGGAGTATCCCAGAAACACTCCTTCATCAGCTTTAGCTTGAAATTTTGCTAAGTATTTCTTGTCATTATTATGAATATAACAAATACAACCAAAAATTCTAAAATAGTCTACTTTAGGTTTCTTCCCTTTGAGTAATTCATAGTGAGTCTTACCCTTCAGTTTATGTATTAAACTTCTATTCAACACATAGTTGGAGGTGTTCACTGCCTTTGCCCAAAAGGATAGAGGAAGATGAGCATCTGACAATAATGTAGTGGCAGATTCAATAAGGGTTCTATTTTTCCTTTCAACTACCCCATTTTGTTGAGGAGTTCTAGGAGCTGAGAAAGTATGCCTGATCCCTTCAGTCTGATAGAACTCTTGCATAAGAAAAGAATCAAACTCTGTCCCATGATCACTTCTGATCATGGCAATGTGAGTATTGAACTCACTCTGTATGCATTTGAGAAACTCTGTCAAACACTTAAAGTTATCAGACTTCTTCCTCAGAAAGAACACCCATGTGAATCTAGAGAAGTCATCTACAACCACTAAAGTGTAAGATTTCCCTCCTAAGTTTTGTACTGTAATGGGTCCAAAAAGATCCATGTGTAACAGATACAAAATCCTAGGTGAATCACTCTTATTAAGTGACTTGAAACTATTTTTGGTTTGCTTGCCTAATTGACAAGCCCTGCAGAGTCCTTCCTTCTTGTAGGGGCCAGAAGATAGTCCTCTAACAAGGTTGTCCTTGGATAGCCTAGCAATGGTTCTAAGGTTTACATGTCCTAATCTCTTATGCCATAACTCATTAGGTATACAAATAGAATTAAATAGGCAAATATCTACTTCTGTTGAAAGAAAGTCTACTAAATAGATGTTACCTTTCCTTTTACCTGTCAACACAGTTGTGTTGTCCTCTGATTTGATCTTGCATAAAGATTTGCTGAAAGTCACTTGATATCCTTCATCACATAGCTGACTGATGCTGATCAAGTTGTGTTTCAGTCCTTCCACACAGGCTACTTTCTTGAATGTGACTGTGCCAATCTGGACTGCACCATATCCTTTTGTCAGACCAAAGTTTGAATCACCAAATATTACTTTGGGTCCAAGCTTGGCTTTGAAGGATGTGAAATTGTCATTGTTTCCTGTCATGTGCTTTGAGCACCCACTATCCAGATACCATTACTGGTTTGATGTTGGATATGTCTTCACCTGCACATAAAACAATTTACTTGTTTTGGACCAAGTTTACCTTGGGCCTAGGTTGATAACCTTTAAATTCAGAAATAAATGACATCCCTGGTTGACTCTTATAACCTTCAGGATGATATCTCCTTGGAGGTAATATCCATTCAGTATAAGGGTTAAATCTTTGGGATGAAGGACCCCTAGGTTTGGATTTTGATTTACCTTTGAATAAGTTTTCAAAGCTCTGATCTCTGCTCGACGATCGCTGAGCTGAGTTTGACGATCTTGGGTCAGATCGTCGAGCTCCGTTCGAAGATCGACTGTGGCAGAGTTCAGGGTCTAGATATCGTCGACCGGAGTTCAACGATTTTGCCTGAGATCGTTGATCTGCATTCGACAATCGTCTAGCTCCTTCGACGATTTCTGTTGAACTCTTATTTTCTTAGGTAAGTCTGAATTTTTCCTAGCTACCTCTACAACTCCCTTACCATTATCAGAGATAAATTTAATTAGGGTTGTTAGAACTATAGGTTGGCTGGATGAAGCACCCAAGCCCAGTGTACTGTTGAATCTTGAGTTCATTGTGCTTGTGATGTCCATTAGTTTGATAATTCTCCCATTGAGGGATTCTTCAAACTTTTTGGCCTATGATAGCTCACTTTTCAGTGAGGCTATCTGCTCCCTACAACATTGCAACTCCTTAGAGATTTTGAGGTTTTCTGATTTTAAGGTACTGTGTTCAGATAATTGATTTCTGAGAGAAATGATTTCCTTCTCAGATTTTAATAAGTCTAAACATAGTGCTTTAAACTCATACTTAAAGTCCTCAGAATTAAAATCAAAAAAACTTATTACCTGGTCCTCTTCAAATTGAGTCTCTGATTCTGACTCTGACTCTTCTGCATCAGAATTGTGTTGTGAGGCATTGATAGCCATCATGCAGAATTCCTTTTCTTCAGCATCATCCTCATCATCACTTGAGCTGGATGGAGCTTCAGATTCTTTTTCTGTCTCACTTCAAGTTTCAGCAACAAATCCTTTCCTTGTGTGTTTGTTCTTGCTGGAGGAGGGTTTGCCATTGCTATTCTTCTTGAAGTCCTTATCTTTTCTTCTTTCTTTCTTGTCCTTTCTGTCCTTGTTTTTATTTTCTAGACAGTCAGACACAATGTGTCCTGGTTTCCTGCAACCAAAATATATAATCTCTTTGTTTTTTGATTTATCATACCTTGGCTTGTCATGCTCTTTGTATGATCTTTTCCTGAAGTCCTTTCTGGCCATTTTGTAAAATATTTTGGCCAGTAGACTTAGCAATTCCTCATTGCCTGTGACCTTGTCTTTAGGCTGATCTTCAGTGGCTTTGAAAGCTATTGACTTTTCCTTTCTTGTGGCTGGTGAGGCAGTCTTCTGCTCTTCTTCTCTATTCTTAATGAGCAGCTCATAAAACTTGAGTTTGCCCAAGAGAGCTTCAGTGGTGATCTCATTTAGACTTCTGGCATCCTTGATTGGCCAGATCCTTGAGTCCCAAGTGCTTGAGAAGTACATTAGGATTTTATCATTTAGCTCAGTCAATGAGATCTCTTTGTCCAAAGTTTTCAGCTCATTGACTATGAGACTGAGTCTATTATACATGTCTGCTACTGACTCAGCTTCTCCTTTCTTGAAATTCTCATATTGGGTTATGAGGTGAGATCTTCTGTCTTTTCTCTCATCAGCTAATCCTGAGACTATTTCAGATAGCTTGTCCCAGATGTCCTTTGCTGAGTTGCATTCAGCTACCTTTTGGAATACTCATCAGACATAGTCTGGGCTAGAATGTTCATAACCTTTGCATCAGCCAATTTCCATTTCTTTATTTCTGCATCTGTTCCTGAAGGAGGTGGAACAACACTTGTGCTTGTATTCTCTGGAGGTCTTGTACACACTGTCAAAACAGAATTGAAAATGTCCTCATCAATAGAGTTCATGTACAGTCTAATCCTTGCCTTCCAAAGTACAAACTTAGACAGATTGCACACTGGAGGTCTGGTGATAGCATAATCTTTGTTTTGGGCCATGTTTTGTGAAGAAATAATCCTAATAACAAACTTAAACAAGCAGATCTAACTGGAGGAATCTTTGGGTTCAGGTGTCAGCCTGTGCAACCACTGAGATGTGGTATTTTTAACAAACCTGGATCTGATACCAATTGAAAGTGCAAGTTAGATCTGATATAATCTAGATGGGGGGTGAATAGAGTATGGTGCTTGCTAAAAACTTTTTACAACTGTTGTTGTATTGCTAAGTGAACATGGAAGCAAATAACATAAGGTAAATCTAAACACAGAACAATCACAGATCAATCACAAAGCAAACACAAAGCAATCACAAAGCAAACACAAACCACAGCCAGAAACAAAAGAAAGACAAGCAACCAGATGACACAAGGAGCTATAGTGGTTCCCCAATCAACCTGGGTACATCCACTCTTCTACCACCCTAGGTAGGAATCCACTGCAGGATGAGTTGATCAGGTGCTCAAAAACCCAAAGTCAAAGAACAGCTGGTTGAAATGGGAGTGCACTCCCCTTATCCTAGTGAATTGAATGTGGGGTTGGGGAAGGGGAAGGATGAGCCCCAAAGTCTTTCCTCTTTACTCCCCTCTCTTTCTCTCTCTTTCATTTGAAGCTTTTTTCTCTCCTACTCACCAAGCCTGAAATTTGGCTTCTACCTAGCCTAATGGCAGCCCACATGTTCATGTCATCCACTAATACAAGGTTAGCACAAGTCAATTGGGCTTGGGCTTGAGTTAGCCAATTTGGGCTAGCTTGACCTAAACCTTGACTAGGGTTGACCTTGGTCAATTTGGTCTTTGAGGTTGCCCCTAATGGGTCCTTGGTGACCCATTAGCCTCCCCTAGGGTCTAGGTAGGGTTGACTTGGCCCTTTGGAGGTCACTTGACCCTTAATCGGGGCACTTTGACCACTTTAGGGCGAGAGTTTACTTGGGTCAACTTAGCCTTTTTGGTTGACCCCAATGGGTCCTTGATGACCCATTGGCCTCTCTCTAGGGTTAGGAAGGTATGTTTGGGGTCCACTTGGCTAAGGGAAATTTAATTGGTTCTGTACAGGTCAGTTTGACCCATTTAGGGTTAGGGTTGAATTGGGTCAACTTAGCCTCTTGGGTGGACCCCAATGGGTCCTTAGTGACCATATAGACTACTCAAGGTGTTATGGGTGTTGTGGTGGGGTCATGGACTCAATTTGAAGCCCAAATATCAAACCCTAAGTCTAGTGATGAGGTTGTGTTATAGGCAAACCAAGGTGATTTTCACCTTGGCCTTGTTCACGTGGTGTTGGGTATTTCATTCACATGAACCCAGATTTGATGAAGTCACCCTGGAACTAAGATGAATTAAGTTGTATTTGATGCTTGGTTTGAGCTATATGTTTGCAGGAGTTTCACTGGGAAGTGTAGACCAATGTCAGCCCACAGTGGGTCACTAAACACAGGAAATGTGCAATGTAATCCCTCATTGCATATTCCAAGGTGTTGACTCATGTGTGGTCTCTCTATTGGGATACACTTCATATTCAAGCTATTGGACTATGGGAAAGACATTGGAAGTTGGCTACTCTAGAAGAATCAATTTTTACCACATCAGAAAAATTCTAAGTGTTTTACTCGAGTAGTGCTTTCACCTACTCGAGTAGTCTGGGTATAAGTCACTCGAGTAGAGGAATCTTGTACTCGAGTAGACATAGTCATATACTCGAGTAGCTAAGTCACCCACTCGAGTAGACCAAGTTATATAATTGAGTAGCATGCTTATATACTCGAGTAGATCACTCTTTATACACGAGTGCCAGAAGGGTTTTCTCATCTAAATTTCTCTAAGTCATATACTCGAGTAAGTATACTCACATACTCGAGTAAATAGGTACATACTCGAGTAGTTCATTTTACCTACTCGAGTAGTTCTTGTGATACCCGTGTACCTTGCAATTTCCCTACTCCAGAATTTTTCTAAGTCTTTTACTCGAGTAGAACCTTCACCTACTCGAGTAGGTTACTTCCTCTCGAGTAGTTTAGTTCAACTACTCGAGTAGTTGCCAGCAGACCTCTTCAGAATATTTTTCTAAGTATTCCACTCGAGTAGGACTTCATGTACTCGAGTAGGTTATGTAATATACTCGAGTAGCTCTTCCAGTACTCGAGTAGATCCTCTATATACTCGAGTAGGTCTCTTAGTATACTCGAGTAGTTCTGTCTATATACTCGAGTAGTTGATCTCTATATACTCGAGTAGTCTGTTTATACTTACCCGAGTATGTTTCCCATCATATACTCGAGTAGCTATTCAACTACTCGAGTAGTTATTGACTTACTCGTGTAGTTGGCCATATATTTCCGAAAATTTTCTAAGTCATTTTTTCTAATGAGATTTTTCAAATCACGCGACATGATTGGTCCACGTGTACATCATTAAGACCGATTATGACCGTTAGTCTCTCCTATAAAAGGTCTTATCAGAAAATGACAAACCCTAAGTTTTTCTCAAAGCTTTCTTGTAAACTCTTTTTCGAGAAATATTCTTCAGCCGCCTCTCTCCGACTTTCGCGAAACGGAAGCCGCCGCCGCCTTCTTCTCCGGCCAAAGCTTCTATTTTCAGAGGTTTATTCTGAAGAAAAGTTACAGATCGAGATCGACTTCACTGATCACATTCTCTCTCGATTTCTGTAAAAGGAAGTAGATCCAGATCGAGGCCGAGACCTTCTTCACCGATTTCTGAAAAAGCTGAAAAGTTGAAAAGAAGAAGATCCTGGTCATTTCGTTCAGATCTGAGTGATTTACTGTTTGTATTCTTGTAAACACTTTATTAATTTTGTAGGAGAAATCTTCTCCGAGTGTAGGAGTTTTTCACTCCGAGTTTGTAGGAAGTGCTATCTTCCGAGGTGTAGATCTGTTTTGTTGGATCGAGTTTGTAGGAACTTTGTTCCGAGGGTAGGATCGATTTTTGATCCGAGATAGTGGAGTAGCCGAGCCTAGTTGATTGCTAGATCGGTGAGGGAAAGTGGATGTACCCAAGGTTGGGGAACCACTATACATCTTGTGTCGTCTGTGATATTGGTAGATATTTCAGTGCAATGCTCTAATTAATTTTTATTCCGCAAAAGACGCACAAACCACCTATTCACCCCCCTCTAGGTGATTTAGGTCGACAACAGTTTTCTTTCAATTGGTATCAGAGTGAGGTTGATCGTTAAAAGGTTAACACCTTGATCAGATCCAGATCTGTTGTCTGAAAAATTCTACTATAAAATGGACAAGGGCAAAGATTTCGCCAAGCTTCCTCTATGCAACAAAAACAACTTTCCCATGTGGAAAGAAAGGATAAAATTTTTCATGGAAGCTGTGGATCCAAGGATTTTCATGATCGTTGAAGAAGGTCCTTACGTTCCCATGACTGTGTCCACTATCGACCCTACCAAGAAAGTTCTCAAAAAGATAATGGATCTCGACAAAGACGAGATTGCACTTGTCTCTCTCGACAAGAAAGCTAAGAACATCATAGCAAGTGCAGTCGATGACTCGATGTTGCAGAACTTGATTCACTGTCAATCAGCTAAGGAGATGTGGCACTCCTTAGTCACTTTGATGGAAGGGACTGAAGAATTAAGGGATGATCGGAGATCCCTCCTCAATCAAAAATATGAAGCGTTCCGACAAGGGAACAAGGAAACAATTGCCGACACCTTCGAGAACTTCTTCAAGATTGTAAATGGCCTAAGGGTGTATGGCCGTGTCTTCACAAACGGAGAACTGAACGACAAATTCTTGCGATCCCTAACCAAGGAATGGGATAACAAGGTATGTGCCATCAGGGAGTTCGGGAAGCTACCTGAAACGGACCCGCAAAATCTCTTTGGAAAGCTTATGTCCTATGAACTCCAAATCAATACAAGAAAAGCTGAAGAAGAGAAGGGCAGGTCTGCTCTAAAGGAGAAATCTGTCGCTCTGAAGGCAGACACCTCCAGAAAGACTAAGGCTGCCTCCCCCGCTCCAGCTCCAGAAGTTGATGAAGAAGAAGAAACATCAGAGCCCAGCACCTCAGGCTCTGAACTATCTGAAGGAGAGTTCTCCTTGCTCTCAAGGTAATTCAAGAAGTTTTTTAATAAAAAGAAACAATGGAAAGGCAAGGATGCCTCACACAGAAGATCGTGGCGCGATGACGATCGACAAAGAAAAGGCTCAAGCAGCCACGACAGGTATAACACTAAACAGAACAAATATGTTTCAACTGACATCATTTGCTACTGTTGCAATAAGCCAGGTCACGTCATTGCTGACTGCCCTCACAAGAAGAAGGAGGGTGGCAGAAGGGAAGACAAGAAATCCTCACACAACAGGAAGAGGAAAGAGAAGAGTCTCATAGCCAAAAGGAGCAAGACTCTTAGCGACTCCGACTCCTCAGAGTCAAGCGAAGAAGAAGAAGCTTACTTTGGGCTAATGGCTCAAACAGATGATGAACAAGAGCCCCAGTTCACTGGGAAGGTAAACTCTCACACCCCTCTCTCAGAGTCTGAAGTCTCTGAACATGATTGCGAGAGTAGCTCCTCTGACGATGAGTCAGAATTGATGGCCCAGTATAAGGAGTTAATCATGGCTTACAACAAATATCGTCGAGTCGTGAAGACTCAGGCTAAAGAGATCAAATCTCTAAAAGCCGAAGAGAGCAACTTGAGAGAGAAAGTCGTAAAGACTGACTCCCTCGAAGAAAACTTCAATAATGCTATTGAAGAATACAACAAGGCTCTCGAGCACCTTGACCTGAAGGAGAAGATCATCAAAGGATTGGAAGCCGAACTCGCGGCTGAAAGGAAACTTATTGAGAGTTTCTCTAAGCCCAAGACGGTTCTTCCATTCGTTGCTGAATTCTCAGCAAAGGCCAAGGGAGCTGGACTAGGCCATGAAGAAGCTCCTAGTAAATCCTCTAGGAGAAACAAGAACCAACGAAAAAATAAGGCCGCCAAAAAGGCCTCAGCCGAAGAAAAGGTAAAGGGCCCTCTGAATCAAACCACATTCAGAAAGGTCATCTTTCCAACAAATTAGTTTGATTTTGACTCATCATACAGGCACTTTGCTAGGCCTACTCATGTAGAGCCAAAGTCCCGCTATCAAGGATGGGCTCGACCCCGAAACTTTGGCGAAAGTGTCTTTAAGGAACCTTATGAAGAAGTTGTTCTTCAGAGCTATGGCCCTTTCAATCATGGGCATAACTTCAAGAACGCACCAAAGACAAAGCCTGCTGTAGAAAAGCCTATAAAGGAGAAGAAGCCATGTGATTGCCATCACCATGAGGCATCTTCCTCCAAAAATGCTACCCCTGCTAGACCAAAGCTCCAGAAGGTCAAGCAGGAGATCTTGAGGCAAAGGTACAACAGATTTGACTGTTGGTGCTATGGCAAGGTTGGTCACTTCGCCATAGATTGCTGGTTCAATTCCAGAAATGCTGCAACCCCTCATGTCAGCAATATGAGAAAGACCGCTCATAATGCCAACACTCGTAGGGGGAGCACTCTAACCCGAGACCAAGGACCCAAACGTGTTTGGGTTCCTAAGGCGGATTGATTGTGATTGCAGGGATGTCCAAAGGCCAACAAAATGCCTATCTGGTATTTGGACAGCGGATGCTCTCGGCATATGACCGGGATGAGAAGCCTCATTCAAAACTTTACTCCAGTCGTGAACGGACCAAAGGTCATCTTTGGAGGTTCAGACCGTGGAATTACTAGAGGCTATGGTATGATTACTAACAGCAATGTATCCTTCTCGGATGTGGCCTATGTTGAAGGATTGGAACACAATCTCATTAGCATAAGCCAACTCTGCGACAAAGGATACATAGTTGAGTTCTATGCTGATAAGTGCTTGATAAAATCCGTTGACAATATGGAAACGATTCTATCCGGCACTCGAAGTAGGAATATTTTCTGTTTAAATTTCATCTGTATAGATTCCTCCACACCAGTGTGTCTTTTGGCAAAAGATAGTGCGTCTCTTGGTGACCAATGGCACAAGAGACTAGCACATATTAATTTCAAAACAATTAATAAACTATTTTCAATGAACTTGGTACGTGATGCCCCAAATGTCAAATGCGTCAAAGACAGACCTTGTCATGCATGCGTAAAAGGCAAGCAAATAAGGGCTACCTTTAAAAGCACTGTTGGCAAAGACTCTAACAGATGTCTCCATCTATTGCACATGGACTTGTTTGGTCCACTGCAGATTAGAAGTTTGGGAGGCAAGGAATATACATTGGTAATTGTTGATGACTACTCGCGCTTTGCGTGGGTGTTCTTTCTGAAACACAAGTCAGATACCTTCGATATCTTTACCAATTTTGTCAGGCAAGTCCAGAATGAATACAACTGCTCCATAGTTAAAATCAGAAGTGACAACGGAACAGAGTTCAAATCTGGGGCCATGACAGAATTCTGTGAAGGCTTAAGTATATTTCATGAGTTTTCCTCTCCTCGTACTCCACAACAAAATGGAGTGGCTGAGAGAAGGAACATAACACTCATAGAGGCTTACAGGACCATGTTGAGTGATGCTTCACTACCGGAGTACTTCTGGGCCGAGGCCGTCAACACTGCATGCCACGTGCAAAATCGAGCACTCATAAACAAAGACCACAATAAGACTCCTTATGAACTTCTGAAAGGCAGAAAACCAACAATCTCTTACTTTAGAATCTTTGGCTGCAAATACTTCGTACTTAACAATGGGAAGTATCATACCACCAAGTTCAGCGAAAAGAGCTTTGAAGGTACTTTTGTAGGATATAATAGCCATAGTAAGGCATATAGGATTTTTAATAGAAAAACCCTGGTGGTGGAAGAATCGATACATGTTGTATTTGATGAGACGAGCTTGCTGCAAAGCAATCCGTCTAGTGTGCTCATTGAAGATGCAGGTGAAAAGCTGAAAGAAACTAGCTTGGATGATCCGTCCGAAGAAGAAGGCGAGAAGTTCATTAAGATCACCACTCCCACTCCTATTAGAGAGGCTGATGATCAAAATGAAGAAGTCATCCAGGACGAAGAAATCACTCCGGCGCTTGAAGATAATCCAGATGCAAGGACTCTAGAGCTCAGACATCTGAAGGATCACCCCATGGACCAGATCATAGGAGATCCCCGGGATGGTGTCAGAACTCGGAGAGGTACAACTAATGAGAATCTTCATTTGAGTTTTCTCTCACAGGTTGAACCAAAGAAATTTGAGGAAACAAACTCAGACGCATCGTGGATAATGGCAATGGAGGAAGAGCTAAATCAGTTCAAGCGCTGCAATGTGTGGATGCTGGTTCCAAGACCCAAGGGAAAGAACATCATTGGAACAAAATGGTTCTTCAGGAACAAGATGGATGAAGACGGGACTATCATAAAGAACAAGGCCAGACTCGTCGCTAAAGGCTATCGTCAAGAAGAAGGAATCGACTTCGACCAGACATATGCTCCAGTGGCCAGGCTGGAGGCAATAAGGTTGTTCCTAGCATATGCTGCCTTCAAAGGCTTCACCGTCTATCAGATGGACGTGAAGTCGGCCTTCCTAAATAGTAACTTAAAGGAGGAAGTGTATGTGGAACAACCTCCAGGTTTCGTTGATCCTAACTTTCACGATCATGTCTATTTTCTGCACAAGGCCCTATATGGTCTGAAACAAGCTCCTCGAGCTTGGTATGAAACGCTGTCTACCTTTCTACTTGAGAACAAGTTCACAAGGGGAAAGATAGACAAGACATTATTTCTTAGGGAAATAAAAGGCAAGATTTTGCTAGTGCAAATCTATGTCGACGACATTATCTTTGGCTCTACAGATAACAACCTCTGCAAAAAGTTCTCAAAACTTAAGCAAGGGAAGTTTGAAATGAACAGTATGGGCGAGCTGAAGTATTTCTTAGGGCTTCAAGTGAAACAATCTGAAGATGGAATTTTCATCTCACAGACCAAATTCACCAAAGTGGTAATTAAGAAATTTGGAATGGAGAACGCAACCTCTATGAGGACTCCAATGAGCTCAACTATGTCTCTGGACAAAGATGAAAAAGGGAAACCTTTTGATGAAACCAAGTACAAAAGCATAATTGGATCCTTGTTCTACCTTACTGCCAGTAGGCCTGACATAATGTTCTCAACATGTGTCTGTGCTAGATTTCAGGTGAACTCTAAGGAATCTTATTACGCTGCTGCAAAGTGGATCCTGAGATACCTTAAAGGCACACCAAATCTTAGCTTATGGTACCCAAGAAGTAATGACAGCGAACTAATTGGATTTTCAGATGCAGATTTTGCAGGTAGCAAAGACGACCGGAAAAGCACCTCAGGGACTTGCCAATTCTTCGGAAGAAGGCTAATTTCCTGGAGTAGCAAGAAACAGAACTGTGTCGCAATCTCAACGGCGAGTCAGAGTACATCTCTGCAGGCAGTTGTTGCGCACAATTGCTATGGATAAAGAATCAGTTCGAGGACTACAACCTGCAGTTCAAGGATATACCCTTGTACTGTGATTCCTCCAGCACAATTGCAATAGCCAACAACCCAGTCTCTCACAGCCGGACAAAACACATTGAGCTAAGGTACCACTTCATCCGGGAACATGTGGAGCATGGAGACATATATCTCCAATATGTGCCTACTGATAGGCAAGTTGCAGATATCTTCACAAAGCCACTGGACGAGACCAAGTTCTCGTTCTTCAAGACAGAGCTTGGGATGCTCAACAAGGAGGACTAAAGTAGGCTGAATGACTAAGAAGCAAGTATTTGCAAAAGGGTTAGTCACAAAATCCACTCTCTCTCCACTTTTTCAAAATTCCACTCGAGAAGTATGAGACATACTCGAGTAACTAAAGACCTACTCGAGTATATGAAAGAACCTACTTGAGTATGTGTACTGACCTACTCGAGTACCTATTGATCTACTCGAGTAGTTTCTGACCTACTCGAGTAAGTCAAGATCTACTCGAGTAAGTTTCTGACCTACTCGAGTAAGTCAATACCTACTCGAGTAAGTCTCTCACCTACTCGAGTAAGTCCTTATCTACTCGAGTAGCTTTTTTTACATACTCGAGTAGCTCCTGTCGACCTACTCGAGTAGCTCCTTTATCTACTCGAGTAGCCTACCTCTCTCTCGTGTCCTGATTTCCAGTTTTTCAAAATTTGTTCTATTCGCCAACCAAGGCTATATGCCGCCTCTTTCTTAAACTTAATTAGCAGAGATTAAGAGTTATATATATATATGAAATTCCGAAACATCAAACCTACTCGACTTCATTTCTATCTCTCGAGTACCCTGTCTCTTCGCCTACCCTGCCGACTCGCCTTCGCCGAAGTTGCAGAGCTCTCTGTCTCTCTCTCTAATTTCCTCCAGACAGTTGCATCCATGGCGACTTCTCACAAGATTGGCATGGGCTCCGAACTCGTCACCGACGGTATTGCAGAACTTTCCGACGATTTCCACAACCTCCTCATCCTCCTCGACATCGCCGGCCTCTCCTTCATACTCCAAGAACCCTGTCGCGTTCTCTTCCCCGTAGTTGCTGAATTCTTCACAAATCTCAAGGTTCGACGGAATGGCAAAGTCCTAAAATCTACAGTAAAGGGTTTGAAACTAAAGTTCACCAAGACCTCTGTCTCTCAACTTCTCCATTTACCGATTGTTGATGAAGAGGATCACCTTGTTGCTGAGGATTCCGACAGGACAGCGCTTTTCTGTGGCTTTTCCACTGATGCTCAATATTTCAAACGGTCAGATATGAATGCAGAAGGCAAATTCTTGGTTGATGTCATTGGAAAAATCTTACTGTGCAAGACTCACTCCATCAGAGAAATTCTCTCATACTTCTTTGATATAATGCAAGCTATTGTATGCCTCAAGACGTACCAATTTGGTATGTTGATTCTGGACAAGATAAAGGATAGCATAAAATCCCCCAACTACGCAAGAATTATATCTCTGCTCCTTCATGAAATCAATCATGAAGTTTTCAACTTCTCAAAAGGGACTCCTCTTCACCACATGAAGAAGGTCTCCATCTCTTCAATTCAGAGATGGGATCTCAAGCTCAAGAACTATGCCCAAGCTGCAAAGGTTTCAGAAATTTCAGAAGTTCCAGCTGCAGAGGACAGGACTCCATCTCCCTCTCCTCATCATGTGGCCAGCTCCTCTGGTGCACCAAGTGAGGGGGAGCCTGCTCCCTCTAGCCTAGTCAGGCCACCCTCTCCTCAGTTAGAGATTCCATCCCTACCTCATACTCCAAAGAGTCCAGCCACTTCCTCAGATCAAGCTCCTCAAGACACTCTTCTGTCCACAGCTGCTGCCATTGATGCCATGATTGCAGAGCTCACTGAAGATGTGCTTCCCCCTCCTCCTCTATCTCCTCCAGCTCCAACCACTGAACATCACAAAGACTTGTCTCCAGCACAGTCTCCTGTCCATTCTCCAGCCAGAACTCCAACACCTTCTCCTCCTCCTCCAGCAGATGAGCCAGACACCATCCTCATTTCTGATGAGCCTTCTCCTGAGCCAGCTGAGGCCCCTCTCAGAAACCTTGACTTCTCCATTCCCAATGATACAGAAGAACTGGATGCTGTCACTCATACCACCAGAGCTCTCAGCTCAGTGATCATTGAAGAAATAGCTCCCTGGGTAACTCCTCCTATCCCTACTGCTGCTCCCTCTACTGCTGCTGCTACAGTTTCCTCCTCCTTAGATTTGCTGTAAAGTATTACCATTCTTCTTCAAGAACAAAGACATTATTTTGACACCTCTCTAAAGGTGGTCACTCACAAGGTCACTGCTCTTGAAACTGAGATGAGCAGAGGTTTTGCTGAAATTCAACATAACACTGACAAACTAAAGTACCTGTTCCAACTTGGTGGTAAAGCTCTTGACCATACTATCACTAGTATTGGCAATGTCATGGAACAAGGTGTAACCTTGGCAAACAATCAGATTGAGCTAGATAAGAGGACTGAAGCCAACAAGATAAAGATATGTGAAGAGGTTGGAATCTTCAAAGATGACACCATAGAGACAGTATCTGTTGAAATCAGAAAGGGGGAGGGTTTGATAAAAGAACTCCAAGCCCAGATAGAAAAATCTAATGCTCAGAAGACAGTTGAATGGGAAGCTCATATAAAGACCATTAATGATGATGTGCTTGCCCAGATACAGAGTGTTAAATTTCACACCTATGATACTGCTGTCTGGATGCACAACCAGATCTTGCCAGATCTTGCAGTTGACCCAAACATCATTCCCCATCATCTCAACCCTCTAGACACAGATGTTACTGCTCCAGCTGTTCCTCAACAACCCACCTTCTCTCCCAGGCCTGTAGACTCAGTTGCTCCACCAGATACTTATGTTCCAGGCTGGGAAGACGATCCTGCTGATATATTCCTTCAAGCTCCTCCAGAGATCAGAACCAAGAAGAAAAGGAAATATGGTGAAGGCCCCTCTGCCAGCAGGACAGCTCCTCCTAAAGCACCTGAACATGTTGAAGCCTGGTCTCCAATTTCAAAGTCTCTCATCTTGGACACACTCAGGTTGGTCATGGATCACAATGAGAACAGGAACATGCACTACAGTTCCCAAGAATGGGAGTTATATGAGAAATCTATGCTGAAAAGGAAGATCCATGATAGAGAATTTGGGAGAAATAACCCTGCTGCTCCTCCAAGGCCTCCTAAGTACTTCCCAAAGCCATTCAGTTACCTAAGGAGACAACAAGAGAAGATGGATAAGCAGCAATCCCAAGCCCAAACCTAAAAAGATGATGAGAAATTGAAATGACTAATTGTAGACTTGATGGTTTTTGGAAACTTATATATATATATACAATTCTTCATTCTGTCTAATTATCTTTTTCATTATCCTTTGCTTACTCCAAGGTGTTGACTCATATGTGGTCTCTCTATTGGGATACACTTCATATTCAAGCTATTGGACTATGGGAAAGACATTGGAAGTTGGCTACTCTAGAAGAATCAATTTTTACCACATCAGAAAAATTCTAAGTGTTTTACTCGAGTAGTGCTTTCACCTACTCGAGTAGTCTGGGTATAAGTCACTCGAGTAGAGGAATCTTGTACTCGAGTAGACATAGTCATATACTCGAGTAGCTAAGTCACCTACTCGAGTAGACCAAGTTATATACTCGAGTAGTATGCTTATATACTCGAGTAGATCACTCTTTATACCCGAGTGCCAGAAGGGTTTTCTCATCTAAATTTATCTAAGTCATATACTCGAGTAAGTATACTCACATACTCGAGTAGATAGGTACATACTCGAGTAGTTCATTTTACCTACTCGAGTAGTTCTTGTGATACCCGTGTACCTTGCAATTTCCCTACTCCATAATTTTTCTAAGTCTTTTACTCGAGTAGAACCTTCACCTACTCGAGTAGAACCTTCACCTACTCGAGTAGGTTACTTCCTCTCGAGTAGTTTAGTTCAACTACTCGAGTAGTTGCCAGTAGACCTCTTCAAAATATTTTTCTAAGTATTCCACTCGAGTAGGACTTCATGTACTCGAGTAGGTTATGTAATATACTCGAGTAGCTCTTCCAGTACTCGAGTAGATCCTCTATATACTCGAGTAGGTCTCTTAGTATACTCGAGTAGTTCTGTCTATATACTCGAGTAGTTGATCTTTATATACTCGAGTAGTCTGTTTATACTTACCCGAGTATATTTCCCATCATATACTCGAGTAGCTATTCAACTACTCGAGTAGTTATTGACTTACTCGTGTAGTTGGCCATATATTTCCGAAAATTTTCTAAGTCATTTTTTCTAACGAGATTTTTCAAATCACGCGACATGATTGGTCCACGTGTACATCATTAAGACCGATTATGACCGTTAGTCTCTCCTATAAAAGGTCTTATCAGAAAATGACAAACCCTAAGTTTTTCTCAAAGCTTTCTTGTAAACTCTTTTTCGAGAAATATTCTTCAGCCGCCTCTCTCCGACTTTCGCGAAATGGAAGGCGCCGCCGCCTTCTTCTCCGGCCAAAGCTTCTACTTTCAGAGGTTTATTCTGAAGAAAAGTTACAGATCGAGATCGACTTCACTGATCACATTCTCTCTCGATTTCTGTAAAAGGAAGTAGATCCAGATCGAGGCCGAGACCTTCTTCACCGATTTTTGAAAAAGCTGAAAAGTTGAAAAGAAGAAGATCCTGGTCATTTCGTTCAGATCTGAGTGATTTACTGTTTGTATTCTTGTAAACACTTTATTAATTTTGTAGGAGAAATCTTCTCCGAGTGTAGGAGTTTTTCACTCCGACTTTGTAGGAAGTGCTATCTTCCGAGGTGTAGATCCGTTTTGCTGGATCAAGTTTGTAGGAACTTTGTTCCGAGGGTAGGATCGATTTTTGATCCGAGATAGTGGAGTAGTCGAGTCTAGTTGATTGCTAGATCGGTGAGGGAAAGTGGATGTACCCAAGGTTGGGGAACCACTATACATCTTGTGTCGTCTGTGATATTGGTAGATATTTCAGTGCAGTGCTCTAATTAATTTTTATTCCGTAAAAGACGCACAAACCACCTATTCACCCCCATCTAGGTGATTTAGGTCGACAACAGTTTTCTTTCACGTGGTCCTTTGAGCTTCTGATGGTTTTGTCATGACCTAGTCATGACAAAACAAAACTCTAGGGGTCTAGTTGTTTGAGGGATGTTACAGCAACAAGTATTTACTTGAGCTGGAAGTGACTTGCAGAGTGATGTTCTACCTCTTTCTGAACTGGGCCTGAAGCTTAGCCCTAACTACTACTTCACAGCACCAGGGATTTTTCCTGCTGGTCAGTGAAGTTACTGTAGCTAATTGCTGCTACCTGAGCTGAGAAAATCTCAGCTCTAACTTTGTAGACTAAGATAGCTCTGCCTTTTCTTCCTTTCCTAGGCTGAGGTGATTCAGCCCTGACTTTGACTCCTGAGGAATAGTCCCCTGAGTCTTCTTTCAGATCTCTGATTCTTAAAGCTTCTTCTCTTCACAGCTTCCAGATTAAGATCTTTAGGATGCTTGTACAGCTGGAACTGTGAAGAACTTGCAGAAAGGGTCGGCCCTTGGCTGCTTCCTCTTTCCTCAGAGAAATACTCTAGACTTGCTTGCTGGTGCAGATGAAGATTACACCAGCTATCTTGATGTTGATATCAACAGTGTAAATGTTTACTTTAGGATTGAAAGTGACCTAGAGGGGGTGAATTGGTTTAATTTAAATATGGTCCCCCTTTTCTTTAATCAGAGTACTACTTTAATTGAAATGATTTACTCAGATCAGATAATCAACAAAAACCAAACAACAAATAACTAAATTAACACAACACAACAAAACAGCACACACAGCACAATGCACACTGATTTATAGTGGTTCCACAATTTATGTGTACATCTACTTTCCCCCTTCGCCTATCTAGCAATGAACTAGATTCGACAAAACTCCTACTCTTTCCTTTACTCAGATCTATAGATCTTACAACTTAGAGCCCACCCGGCTCCTACAACTCAGACTTCTCAAGTCTTACCACTCAGATCACTAAGATCCTACACCTCAAGTTCTTCCCAAGAACTCTACCTGAGAATGAATCCTCACTCCTACTTCTCATGCAACAAATGCCCTACAACTCAGAGAATTTTCAACTTCTTCTACCTCAGGCAATCCTAGCTCTACCTCAGCCTTTATAACACAAGCTTACAACAATAAGAGAATAAATCTCCTCCAGTTAGATCTACAAACAAATCTTACAAATTGAATATAATAGAGAAATGAATCAGAAAATGTCACCCAGTATGAAATTTGAGTAACTGCTTCTTGATCTTATCTTGATGATTGTGCTTCCTTTGATTCTGACAAGATAGATCTAATAAAACCCCTCTTAGCTTTTCAAAGCTTCTTGAAGTAGAAAATTGGGTTGACCTTGGCTGGAGAGATGTTGTAGATGATTCTTGATCAGACCTCTCTCCACCTTCTAAATTGTAGCTGAAGCTTCAAGTTTGTGCTGCATCTTCTATATTTTTTGTTCTTCTTCTGTTTTTTTATCTCTCTTCTTCTGAAGACTGCATCCCTTTAAATAGGCTCTAACAGGAGTAACCGGCTGATCCGGTTAATAACTGACAGTTCTGACAGCTGTCTGTACCTCCGTCTTTGTATCTGTACTTAGGAAATAAGTCTGCTGAAGTGTTGAGACTTTACTGTTAAATATGTTGACATATGTCCTGGGTGTCGATATACTTCTAAATGTATCGACAAAGCTCTTCAACTTGTCTCGACACAACTTCTGTGGAATGTGTTGACACAAGTCTTGTGTGTCGACACACTTGTATTCAGTCTCGTTACAGATTGATTATAGTGTGTCGACACTAGTACTGAGTGTCAACAAAGTTATCTTTAGTCTCGACACAGCTTGAATAGAGTGTGTCGACACTAGTCCTGAGCGTCGACATAGTTGTCTTCAGTTTTGACCCAGTGTGTCGACGCAGCTTGAATAGAGTATGTCGACACTAGTCCCGAGTGTCGACACAGTTGTCTTCAGTCTCGAAACAGCTTAAATAGAGTGTGCGACACTAGTTTTGAGTGTCGATATAGTTGTCTTCAATCTCAACACAGCTTGAATAGAGTGTGTCGACACTAGTCCTGAGTGTCGACACAGTTGTCTTCAATCTCGACATAGTGTGTCGACACAGTTTTCCTTAGTGTCGACACTTTGTACTTAACTTTATTAACCTGCACATATAAACTTAACATCCATCAAATACAACAATGTGTATATCATTGAGCTGAGAAAACTTCTTCAAATCAAGTACATTGAGACCAATGTACTAAACAATCTCCCCCCTATTTGGAGAAGTCATAACCCAAATACAATGATATACAACAAGATACCATAAGATAAAGATAAAGACATTTAGACATACAGTGCAGTTCAGTAAGTGAATTATCACAGATAAACACACAAACTTAATGTAAAAGAGCAAACACGCAGCTAACAAGCAGCTAACAAACATGCAGAAATTTGAATAATTGAAAGTTTTATTATCCAAAAAGATATCATTTACAAAGGTATGACCTCCCTTTTATAGAATGTAGGAGATAGAAGAGAGTACAAACAAACAATGTGGGACTAAAAATTTACAGGGGTGAGCGGCTAGAAATTAAAGAGACTGCACAGGCCGCGCGGTTAGACAAATGAGCTAACTGCTCGGCAACTCTAGCAGGAAGAGAACACACCGCAATAGGAGACCGCTAGACTGCCCGATCTCCAATCTTCTGAGAGAGACCGCCAGACCGCTCAGACTACAAACAACAACAGTCTGAACACGAACCTGCTGGAAAGGAACCGCTAGACCGCGCGGTCAACAACCCGCCGGACTAGACCGCCAGGACGCCCGGTCTAATACTTCAACACTCCCCCTCAAGCTGGAGCATAGATATCAATCATGCCAATTCTTTGTCGGAGGTGACAAACAAAGTACAAATCTGTTTCTTCAAAACCTCTTTCCGAATGAAGTGGCAGTCGACTTCTATATGTTTTGTTCTCTAATGGAAGACCGGATTTTTGGATATGTATATAGCGGCCTTGTTGTCACAGAACATAGGAAGAGGATAGTCGTAGACCTCTCCTAGGTCAAGCATGAGAGCCCGCAACCATTTTAACTCACACGTGGTTGACGCCATACTCCGGTATTCATCTTCTGCACTGGATCTGGAGGCAACAGACTGTTTCTTGCTCTTCCAACTCACAAGCTTTCCTCCAACAAAAGTACAAAAACCTGATGTGGATTTACGATCACCTTTATCATCCGCATAGCTTGAATCTGAGTAGGCTTCAACCCTCAGATGACCATTCCTCTGAAAGATTAGCCCTTTGCCCGGTGCTGCTTTGACAAACTCTAAAATCTTCAAGGCAGACTGAAGATGGCACTCCTTGGGAGCTTGCATAAACTGATTAACCTTGCCTACAACGTAAGAGATGTCGGGTCTAGTCACTGTGAGATAGATGAGTTTGCCCACCAAACGCCTGTATCTCGTGACATCAGATAGAAGAGGCGAGTCATCTGTCCATGTTTTGTCTTCTCCAATATCCATGGGAAACCGAGCCGGTTTGGCACCTGTCAATCCTGCCTCTTGTAGAAGATCAAGAGCATACTTCTGTTGGGAGAGAACCAACGAGTCAAGCTTCCGAGAGATTTCTATCCCCAAAAAGTATTTTTGGGAGACAATATCCTTTGTGACCAGGTGTTGACGGAGGTGTTTCTTCGTCAAGTCCACCCCAGCTTGGTCATCACCAGTAAGAAGAATATCATCCACATACATTGCCAAAACCACCAGTCCCGAGGTGGTTTTGCGAATAAATAAGGAGTGATCGGCCGAACTCCTTGCAAAGCCGATGGTAGCCACAATGCCACTTAACATGTCGAACCATGCCCGAGGGCTCTACTTTAGGCCATAAATGGCCTTCCTCAAACGACATACTCTGGTCTCCCCCTGAGCAACATACCTAGGAGGTTGCTCCATGTAGATGTCCTCCTGAAGATCCCCATAGAGAAAGGCATTCTTGACATCAAGCTGGGAAATAGCCCAATCTCTGTTGATAGCCACAGAGAGAAGAACCCGGATGGTGCTGAGGCGAGCAACCAGAGAGAAAGTATCAAAGTAATCAACGCCATAAGTCTGAGTGAAGCCTTTGGCTACCAACCGGGCCTTGTAGCGATCCACAGTGCCGTCGGGGCGAAATTTCACAACAAACACCCAGCGACAGCCAACCACATCAGTACCCACTAGCGGAGGAACAAGGGTCCAGGTACCCCTTTCAGTAAGAGTAGCCATCTCTTCATCCATGACAGATGTCCAATGAGGAATAGCAAGAGCCTCCTGGTAGGTGCGGGGAGTGGCAGTAGTGGAAATAACCAAGGCAAAACACTTGCGAGAAGGAGAAAGCCGATCATAGGAAACAACTGCGGTAAGCGGGTGTTGAGTACACGCCTACACCCCTTTGCGAAGAGCAATGGGAAGATCCAGGTCGACGCGGGCCTCAGTGACCGGAGCGTTCGTGGCAGAGAAGGCTGTCCTGGGACTAGAGAGATGGCTGCGGAGAAGAGGGAGAAGGTGGAGTTGGTAGGACGGACAGAGGAGGAGACAGAGGAGGAGATGAGATAAGAGTGGAGACGTTGATAGGCGGGGAAGGAACAGAGAGAGACGGTGGAGAGGCAGAGACATCAGGAGGAAGAGGGGATTCAAGAGAGAAGTAGGATGCATTCTCGAAGAAGGTCACGTATACGGACACAAATTGTTTGCGCAAAACGGGGTCAAAACAACAATAGCCTTTTTGAGTGGTAGAGTACCCCAAAAAGACACACTTGGTGGAACAGGGGGAAAGCTTGTCGCGGGTAGCAGACGGAGCATGTACAAAAGCCGTACACCCAAAGACACAGAGAGGGAGAGGAAATGGTTCCTTGCTGGGGTATAGAATGGAGAATGGGGTCTGGCCATGGAGAACCGTGGAGGGAAGGAGATTGATGAGATAGCAGGCGAGGAGCACAGCGTAGCCCCAGTAGGAGCGTGGCACTTGCATCTGCGTCATGAGAGTGTGAGCGATATCAAGGAGGTGACGGTTTTTACGCTCCGCCACCCCATTTTGTTGGGAGGTGTAAACATAGGTGGTCTGATGAACAAGACCATGTTGCAGAAAGAAGGAGGAAAACTCATGACTAAGATATTCCTTAGCATTATCAGAGCGAAAGACTTTAATAGAAATGTCAAACGAGTTTTAATCGTATAATAAAAAGATTGCCAAACAGAAAAGAGTTCAGAGAGAGCTTTTAATAGATACACCCAGGTACATCTAGAAAAATCATCAATAAAAGTTACAAAGTAGGAACTACCCCGACCAACGGTGAGGGTAGGAGCAGGACCCCAAACATCAGAATGAATGAGATCAAACGGGCGAGAAGAGCCATGATATTGCTTTGGCGGGAAGGAGGAGCGATGATGTTTGCCAAGCTGACACGCATCACAGTTGAGCGGAGGACTGGTCAGAGGTAAGTGGGACAGAAGCTGTCGAAGAATCCGAGGAGGAGGATGTTCAAGGCGAAGATGCCATTGAAGAAGATCTGTAGAGGATGAGGAGTAGGCGGACAGAGCAGAAACATTATCGAGGAAGTAGAGGCCGCCTCTCTCAGTACCAGTAGCAATCGTCCGCTGGGTCCTCGGGTCCTGGAAAGAACAAGAAGTGGGAGTGAATAAGACGAAGCACTGAAGTTGCCTGCATAAAGTAGTAACAGATAATAAATTGCACGGGAACTTCGGGACATAGAGAGTGTCCTCCAAGCGAAGCGACAGGGTGACTTGAACCATGCCCGTCCCATGAACCGGGGAGGGTGAACCATCCGCCACACGAACCGGGAGCAATCGGTCATGCGTTTCAAGGAGAGAGAAGCAATGAGGTTTGCTGGTCATGTGATTTGTAGCACCAAAGTCAATCAGCCATTTACCTTGGGTAATGACGTGGGAACTACCTGAAGTCATGACCACAGAGGCAGACAGCCGAGAGGAGGTGTGGGTTGAGGAAGATGCATCACCGGAAGGGCGAAGATGAGGATGTTTCTGCCAGCAACGGTCAACAGACTGGCCGGTACTACCACAGTGAGAGTAGAGTAACCTGGACGAACCACGCCCGCCTGAGTGGCTGCGGCCACTAGGCCCCCCCCCGCTGATCTTGGTGAGCATAGGAGTCCTGGGACGGAGGGGACGACAACAGAGGACGCTGGAGCAGCGAAGTAACAGCGGCAATGCGAGCCGCGGTGTCATCCAAAGTGGGAGACTCCGCCTCACCCAAGATCTGCTGGCAGATCATATCAAAGTATTCGGGAAGGCGGAGAAGATAACAAACAACCAGGAGTTCTTGGAAGTGTTTGTGCTGTTCGGCCAAGTTCGCGGAGAAGGGGCGATTTTGGAGGATCTCTGTGCCAAGAGACTGAACCTGCTGATAAGCCGCAGCAGTAGACATGGAAGGGCAGGCAAAGAGGTCCGCATAGAGAGTATAAATCCGGGACGTCTGGCCCCCTTCGAATAGAGAACAGTTAGGCGAAGCCAAGCAGCCTTGACCGTCTCATCATGACGAATGACGGGAAGGCACTCATCAGAAAGGCTGTTGGCCAGCCAAGTGCAGACAAGCGCATCACTCATTTCCCAGTCATCAAATTGAGCAGAGTTAAGAGGAGGAGGGTCATCAGTGAGGTGATGACGCTCGCTGAGAGCGTAGAAGAAAGGTGAAAGAAATGCTCCAAGCCGGATAGTTGGAGCCAACAAGTTTGGAAAGCGTGCCAAGGTTTCCAGAAGGAGTAGGAGGAGGAGGAGCCGCAGGGGTGGTGGAGGTAGAGATAACGGGGGTGGAGAGATCGGAATTGTCCATAGAGAATGCAGGAAACCGCGCGAATAGAAGAGAAGCCGCGGGGAGAGAAAAAAGAGAGAAAGCCGCACGACTTAAGGAGGAGGCCGCGACACAAGAAGGAGACTGCAGCGAACAAGGATGAAACCACAGTGGGCTAAAGAGAAGAAGCGGCAATGGCACGGTGGCAGAACACCAGCGGCCAAGAAGCAGACCAAGACACAGGGAAAGAGGTCGCGCGAACTGAAAGAGGCCGAGCGAACAGAGAGAAGAGGAAGCAAGGGACCCGTGAGAACAGGACGAGAAGAGATCGAAGGAAGTCGCGCGAACACGGCAGCAACAAGGCAAATAAGCCGCTTGGACAAGCCGCACAGACAGAAGAGCCAAAGACTGAATCAGGTCGAATCTATCATTGGCTCTGATACCATGTAAAAGAGCAAACACGCAGCTAACAAGCAGCTAACAAACAGGCAGAAATTTGAATAATTGAAAGTTTTATTATCCAAAAAGATATCATTTACAAAGGTATGACCTCACTTTTATAGAATGGAGGAGATAGGAGAAAGTACAAACAAACAATGTGGGACTAAAAATTTACAGGGCTGAGCGGCTAGAAATTAAAGAGACCGCACAGGCCGCACGGTTAGACAAATGGGCTAACCGCTCGGCAACTCCAGCAAGAAGAGAACACATCGCAATAGGAGACCGCTAGACCGCCCGATCTCCAAGCTTCTGAGAGAGACCGCCAGACCGCTCGGACTACAAACAACAACAGTCTGAACACGAACCTGCTGGAAAGGAACCGCTAGACCGCGCGGTCAATAACCCGCCAGACTAGACCGCCAGGCCGCCCGGTCTAATACTTCAACACTTAATAATAATGCTGAGTAGAACATTAGGCAAATAATTTCAGTCCTAATTAATCAACACATGAAATGTAGAATAAGCCATAATTTCCTTTAATTGTTTATCTTAGAATTTACTATTACAAACTTTTTCAGAATAGTTACAGATCAAAATGTTCATATGAAATATAAAACTTAGAAAATCCGAAGGCAGCTCAGGTTCCTTAATAACTATGTCTTTCCCTGATTGTATCTTGGATTTCATTTCAAGCTCCTTGTCCTCAACAACTGCCTTAACTTTGGCTTCCTTAGCTTTAGCTTTTGCTATAGCTTCTTCCTTCAGCCTTTGCCTCTTAAAATAATGATATGGCTTTGGGTAATACTTACTGGGCTCTATGGATTTAGCAGGAAGCTTTCCTCTCTTCAAATCTTGCCTGAATTTCTGAATCACATCTTGCTGTTTCAAGTGTTTAGCTCATTCCTGTTCAGAATACCATTTCCCTCTGTCAGTAATATTAGCATTCACAGCTTTTCATGTAGTAAGAATGATTGATCTAGAGGTTGTACTTCATTGCTCAAAATCAGGTTTAGTCTCAGCCCGTTCTCTAAACCTTTTCTATGATAACTGAGCCTCAGTCTCTGGAGCAGTAGCAGGCCTGTCCACTTTCTCAAATATTACATTCTTATCTATGCCTTGAGGAGGAATATACATGTGGTGAACAGCTGCTTGAACAGACTCAAAATTGGCTGGGGCTGCAGGAGGAAATAATTCAGCAGGAGGTGCATGAAGTAGAGGTGGTTGTTGACAACCAGATTTAGGTGTTTGATCACCCTCATACCATAGGGGATGAAAGCCTAAAGTATCTCTGATATTGTTTGCAATCCAGGTAGCTTGTTCAGCACTTGCTTGAATCATGACTCTCTCCCCCTTTATGACTTCTCTCTCAATATGATCTCTTAGATCATTCTTTTGAAATCTGACCTGTCCATCAACATAATTGATACCTGTAGTCATGGTATTTTTAACCCTTAGTAAATTGTTGTCCAAAGTTTTGTAAGAATCTTTGATATCCTTAAGGAGAGATTCAGAATGACTTTGCAGTTTGGTATTAATATCTATGCCAGTAGAATCAATTTTGCCTTCCAAAGCAGTAGTTTGGGTCTTAATTTCTCCCAAGGTAGTTTCATGCATCACTATCAGATTCTCATTCAATCCGTTCTGATTTTCAAGGACACAACCTTGCTTGATTGCCACATCATCCTGTATTTGCTTGGCATCCTGTTGTTGCTTTGCTAGATAAACTACTGCATGAGCCCCTTTCTCAAAGAATGAAGTCATTTCAGTCTTCAAAAGATTAACTTCAAAACGTATTGACTTGATCTCTTGGGCTAGCTGAAATTGCAACTCTTTGTTGCTTTCATCCACATATTTTTCTAAATCTTGCCTTTGCTTATCAAACATAATCTGTAGTTGCATAAGCAAAGAGTTGTGATCTATTGTATGAGTAGATAGTGGTCGAGACTAAAGATATTGCTTGTAGCTCTTGCTCTTCTTCTTCATTGCAAAAAGTTTTCTTTTCCTCTGTTGAGTAGTGTAACGCCCCGAAACTCAAAGGAGCAAAAGGGGGACGTTTTGGGCCAGTTTAGGTTCTGGCAGCAGGCACACGGCCTGGGACACGGGCGTGTCCCAGGGCGTGTCAAGCCGTGTCGACACTTAGCCGCGAAGTCGTCGAGTTTGACTCGACGATTCATCGAGAGGGGGCACACGGCCTGCGACACAGGCGTGTCGCAGGGCGTGTCGACCTGTGTCGACACTTAGCCGTGAGTCGTCGAGTTGTACTCGACGATTCGTCGAGAATGGGCACACGGCCTGCGATACGGGCATGTCGCAGGGCGTGTCGACCCGTGTCGACGATCGTCCTGGGGAGTCGTCGAGATTCACTCGACGATCGTCGAGACAAGGCACACGGCCTAGGACACGGGCGTGTCCAAGGCCGTGTCATCAAGTCGTCGATCTTCCCTCGACGAAATTTCCCGTGTACACGGCCTGGGGTCCAGGCGTGTCAAGGTGACACGGGTAAGGACACGGGCGTGTCCTAGAACCCGTGCAGTGCTCGGGTTGAAAATGGGGAAAAATTATGGGGTACACGGCCGGCTACACGGCCGTGTGAAGTGGAACACGGGCGTGTCAGCTCGAACACGGGCGTGTTCGATACCCGTGTGAGGTTCCAGGAGATTCGATTTTGACGGCGAATGCGGCACACGGCCCTGGACACGGGCGTGTGCCAGGCCGTGTTCGGTCCAGATTGGGCATTTCAGCCCCGAATCAAAGCCGTTCGTTTCCTTGTTTTGAGATCCAACGGTTAGGGGATGTTCCTGAAGGGATATACCCGTGGGTTGACTTAGAAATCCATCACTTTTCTTCACTTGTTCTCTTTCTAAGTCCTTGGAGAGAGAGAAGAGATAAGGGAAGAAGAAGGAGCTAGATCCGCCATTGGAGGCGCTTCGGAGCTCCGAATCGCAAGCCGACTCCGGATCCACGGAGGCAACGCTAGTGCGGTGATTTCTATCCGATTACTTTTCGATGGCGCCAAAGAGGAACTCAAGGGTAACGATCCTCATCTTGAGCACGAATAGCTCTCTTTCCTAGCATAGGAAGCCCGCTCTCGCGAGTTTGCAGAGAGTTGGAGGCATTCCTTCGGGTAGATATGTAAAGTCCCCGTTGTTTAGAGTCCATATGCGAGAACGGACGTAGGCATGATGTGTGAAGCCTACCCGGACATGTTAGTCTGGATCGGTGATGTTGCATTGCATAAGGCCAGAGAAGACTCCGTGCTATTGGTTGTTTTTCGGGTTTTCTACGCGGTAGATTGCAGCAGGGAGCCTTGGGGACTAACCCAAAGGTGTACCGGAAAACTGGGCGAATACGAGATCTTGCCAACTTGGTGGCTTGAGAGCCAACTTGAACATATCGGGGTTATGTGACTTGTGATGGAAATGGGACTCGGTGGAAGTTTGACCCACGCAAATGGCTTAAATTGCCGTTGCGATGTAAGCACGGGTTAGATGGAACCGTACCCGTTCTATGTCGTTCGGTTAAAGAGACCTAAAGGCACGTGGAACTTACCGTTGGCGTAGAGTAGGGTCTTCGGCGGTCAATGGCTTAAATTGTCGTGACCCAGGCCAGGAAGACAAATTGCTCATAGGTTTGGCCGTCTAAGTGACGGTGGTGAGTCCGGAATGTTAATGGCTTTAATTGACGTGACATCGACCGGTTCACCGAGAATGTGCCCTGAGTGCACGGGGCGTGTGGTCGTACGAGCCAACGTCTGTGATGACATGGCTATGGTTATTTATATGGCTCGCTTATGCTAATAAAATGCAGGGAAAGAGCATCGCCGCCCCGAGTTGGGGGCGGGATCGTTATAATTTGGTCAGCATTGCTGACCGTTGCCTTGTTTTGCCACCGTGCGGTGGTTTGTTGCTTGCAGGTGCAGCTGGACCAAGCGGTCAATAGCGGGCTAAAGCCCTTTTTGCGAAGCCGGCCCTCGAAGGCCCAAATGGAAATGTTTATTGCTTTATTCATGTATGACCGGCCTGCGTGCCGTGGTTTGTAAAACATGTAATATTCAAGTGAAACATTTTGTAAGGCCTTAAGGCTTGTTTTGAGTATTTTGTAATAACATTCCTGCTTTGTACTAGTGGACATTCGTGCTTTAATGCTGGGTTATTTGTTTACAACCTTTTTAAACTGCTTCCGCTAGAATGCTCTGTGTAGGACGTTGAGATTGGTTGGATGGTTTCCATAAGTAACCACCCGGTCTGTCTGTGGTATATGGCGTCGGGCCCCGGCCGGACCTACTGTTATATGCTATGCGACGGATAGGGGGTGTTACAATTTGGTATCAGACTAATGGTTTTGGTCGGGCTTAAAGTGAATTCGTGGGCGAATTCTTTTTAAGGGGTGGTGAGCACATTGTGTGCGTCATCGTTATAATGGTAAAAAGAACCCATGAATGTCCACTTAGGAATGAAAATACTCGTGTTTGAGGAACCTGCGTGTTCCTATAATTGCTGTTTGCAATTTATTTGGTCGCTTAATGGTGTTTTGTACCACTATAGGTGACCAGAAGTGGTGTTGGGCCGTCAGAACGCCGAGTTTCTGAGGCTAGTAGTGCACCAGATGTTGCTCCTGCAACACCTCTGTCGGCTGAAAATATACGATTGGTGGCTGAGCCGAGGAGGGTGGAGCAAGTGGTTGTGGAACCAATAGTGCCAAGGAGGGCAACTGAGAGGCAGCTGAAGCATGTAATGAGCTTTAACCCTCCGTTATTCTCGGGGTTGGGAACCCCATCTCAGGCTGAAGACTGGCTCTCTAGGGTGAAGAGAGTCATGACGGCGACGGAGACGGAGGAGTGGCAAATGACCACCATCGCTACGTTCCTGCTGGACGGTGAAGCGAGGATGTGGTGGGAAGGATTGGAGCTGCATCATTTGAGAGGTAGACAACTGATAGACGTTCCGATGGAAGAGTTCTCGGGATTGTTCTTAGCAAGATACCTCCCTTCTACTCAGAGGATTTCAATGGAGAATGAGTTACTGAAGTTGGTGCAGGGTGAGAGGAGCGTGGATGAATATCTCCACGAGTTTACGCGGTTGAGTCGTTATGCTAGCTCCACCATCATGGATGAGGAGCGTAAGACTAATCGATTCTATGAAGGCTTGAGGGATGAGTTGAGACTGCTACTATCGGGGCCAATGACGCAGGGTTTCTTAACCTTGGTCAATACTGCCCGGTCCTTGGAGAAGGACATGAAGAGCGTGCAAGCGAAGAAAAGCTTGGGTGAAAAGAAATCTGAGTTCAGAGTGCCGACTACTTCAAAGTCCGGCTATCGGAGGTCTTTCAAGAAGCATAGGACTTCGGGTCCAGCTCCTTCTGGCGCTTCTGGGGCGACTACGGGTCGGACCCCGGGTGCGTGCTTTACATGTGGAAAGACGGGGCATTTCGCCCGTGAATGTTGGAGCGGACGTCCTAAGTCCGAGAGAAGGCCGGGAGTTACTTATGAAGAGAAGGGAAATGCGGTGGAGTCGACCGCATCCCATTATGCTCCGGCCCAACCAAGGGTCTATAATCTTGGCCAACAGGAGGCCATTAAACAAGCTCATGTGGTGACAGGTATGATTTAATTTATAGCAAGTCAATTCCTTTATATGCTTGTTATGCACATGTTACCTTACCACTACTTGTTTAGGATTTGTATTGATTTGTGAAAATCTGGCACGAGCACTCTTCGATACGGGAGCTTCACACTCCTTCTTGTCCGAAGGATTTATATCACGCATCGGAGTCCCTTCTTCGATGGCGAAGGACAAGTTGGATGTGTTGTTGCCCAATGGGTGTTCGATGCGAGCGGATAGGATCTGCGATGTTAAGATTCGTATTGGGGAGCAGGAGTTCGACCTGCGGGCGTCCTTACTTCTGTTGGTGGAGTTCGACGTCATATTTGGCATGGACTGGCTCTCGGAGCAGCAGGCCCATATAGATTGCGGTAGCAAGGAAGTTAAGCTGGGAGCGAGTCGTGAGACGACTTTTACGGGCTTAAAGGGGTCGAGCAAGACGTTGATGTCTGCTCTTCAGGTAGTGAAGGCGGTTCGTGCTGGAGCAGAACTATTCTTTACACTAGTGGAGGTGGCAAAGCCGAAGCCTGCGTTGGATTGTATTTCAGTGGTATCGGAATACCCTGATGTGTTCCCCGCAGATCTTCCTGGCGCCCCGCCTCAACGGGAGATAGATTTTACGATCGAGCTAGTGCCAGGTGCAAAGCCTGTGTCACGATCTCCATATCGGCTAGTGCCTAAGGAAATGGCAGAGCTGAAAGTTCAACTGCAAGAGTTGTTGGAGCAAGGGTATGTGCGCCCGAGTTCTTCGCCTTGGAGCGCACCGGTCCTCTTTGTTAAGAAGAAGGACGGAAGCTTGAGGCTATGTATTGATTATCGGGAGCTAAACAAGCTGACTGAGAAGAACAAGTACCCGATCCCCCGGATTGATGATCTCTTTGATCAGTTAGTCGGGTCGACGGTGTACTCGAAGCTGGATCTCAAGGCTGGGTACTATCAGCTGCGGATAAGGGAGAGTGATATCCCGAAGACAGCGTTTAGTATGAGGTACGGGCATTATGAGTTTACGGTCATGCCGTTTGGGCTGACTAATGCGCCGTTAGTGTTCATGGATTTGATGAACAGGACTTTCAGGGAGTACTTGGACCATTTCGTGATCGTCTTCATCGATGATATTTTGGTGTACTCGCAAAGTGAGGAGGATCACTTCAAGCATCTCCATTTAGTGTTGGAGACACTCAGGAGAAATCGGTTGTATGCCAAGTTCTCAAAGTGCGAGTTTTGGCTATCCTCAGTGGCGTTCCTCGGGCATATAGTGAGTGGAGAGGGTATTGCTGTGGATCCGGCGAAAATTGTTGCGATACGGGAGTGGCCTGAGCTTGCTACGGTAGCAGAAGTCCGGAGCTTTTTGGGGCTTGCCGGCTATTATAGGCGCTTCGTAGAGAACTTCTCGCGGATAGCGTTACCTCTCACTACTTTGACGAGGAAGGAGCATAAGTTTGTTTGGACGCCGGAGTGCGCACGAGCTTTTGAGGAATTGAAGTGTCGGTTGACCACGGCGCCTGTGTTGAGTTCGCCATGTGGGACCGAAGGCTATGAGATATATAGCGATGCTTCGGGCAGTGGTTTGGGTTGCGTGCTACTGCAGCACTGAAGTGTGATAGCTTATGGCTCGAGACAGCTAAAAGTGCACGAGAGGAATTATCCGGTCCATGACTTGGAGTTAGCGGCCGTGATTTTTGCCTTGAAGCTGTGGAGACACTATTTGTACGGTGTGAAGATTGATATCTACACCGATCACAAGAGCCTAAAGTATCTAATTGATCAGAAGGATCTGAATATGCGGCAGCGTAGGTGGATGGAGTTCCTGGGGGACTATACATTCAAGATCCACTACGTGCCTGGCAAAGGGAATGCAGTTGCGGACGCGTTGAGTCGCTGAGCCCCAGCTCAAGCCAATTGGCTATCGGTGCACGATGAGCGGTTGGTGCGGGAGTTGGAGGCGTTGGAGATTGTTTGTGTGGACAGACAATCAAGTGCTGAAGCAGTTCTGAATTGGACTGAAGTACAATATGACCTGGCTGATCGGATTCGGCAGGCTTTGGATATGGATGCTCATATGAAGCAGTTCATGATAGAGGCTCTGGATGGGTCAAATTCCCAATTCGTCGTGGAGGACGGATTGCTTTGGAAAGACGGTCGATTGTGCGTCCCAAGTGTGGGCAATTTACGGGTGGAGTTGTTGTACGAGGCACACCATACCAAGTACTCGATTCACCCGGGGAGCACAAAGATGTACCGTGATGTGAAGAAACTGTTTTGGTGGCCGGGTTTAAAGAAGGATGTGGCGCTATACGTGGCGAAGTGCCAAACTTGCGCCTTGGTAAAGGCGGAGTGCCAAAAGCCGGGAGAATTTCTTAAGTCCTTGCCTATTCCGGAGTGGAAATTTGACGACATCTCTATGGACTTTGTGCATGGTTTGCCAAGGTCGCAAAAGGGGAACGACGCCATTTGGGTTGTTGTTGATCGATTAACGAAGGTGTCGCATTTTATTCCACATAGGAAGGATGATCCGGTGGAGAAGCTGACAAAGCTTTATGTGGATGACATAGTACGGCTTCATGGTGTGCCCCGCAGCATCGTGAGTGACCGGGATGGGCGGTTCACGTCCAATGATTGGAGGCTTGTGCAGCAAATGTTGGGAACAAAGCTGAAATTCAGCACAGCCTTCCATCCACAAATGGATGGGCAGACCGAGAGGGTTAATAGAACCATGGAAGACATGCTTCGCATGTGTGTCTTGGATTTTGGAAAGCAATGGGAAGACCACCTTTATTTGGTGGAGTTCGCATACAACAACAGCTACCAAGCAAGTATTCAGATGGCGCCTTTCGAGGCCCTATATGGTAGAAGATGTCGCATGCCGTTGTCTTGGATAGAAACGGGTGAGTCAAAGTTGTATAAGCGATCAGAAGTAGAGGGTGCTACTTCTTTGGTGAGAACCATTCGGGAGAGGTTGCTTATCGCTCAGGACCGGCAAGCAAAGTACTATAATGCCAAGCACAGGAACGTGGAGTTCGCTGTGGGCGATTATGTATACTTGAAGATCAAGCCGTTCAAGGGTGTCTCGCGGGTGCGGCGATTGAAAAAGCTAAGCCCAAGATACCTTGGACCATTTGAGGTTCTGGAGCGAGTTGGGGAAGCGGCCTATCGGCTGAAGCTTTCAGTGGAGCTAAGTGGTTTACATGATGTATTCCATATTTCGGTGCTTCGGAAGGCGGTGCAAGAGCCTACGCAAGTGATCGCGGTTGATCAAGTACCGGTGGATAATGGGCTAATGACAAAGGTCAAGCCCGTGCGGATTGAGGACTCGGAGGTCAAGCGGCTACGCAATAAAGAGATCAGGATGGTCAAAGTCCGGTGGGACAATTGCGGTCGTGAGGAGCTCTCTTGGGAGAGAGAGCAGACTATGCTTGACGAATATCCGGAGTTGTTCCGCTCAGGTACAAATTTTGGTTTTGTACATGTCTTTCCTTTATGTAATTTCGTGGGCGAAATTCTTTAAGAGGGGGAGAGTTGTAACGCCCCGAAACTCAAAGGAGCAAAAGGGGGACGTTTTGGGCCAGTTTAGGTTCTGGCAGCAGGCACACGGCCTGGGACACGGGCGTGTCCCAGGGCGTGTCAAGCCGTGTCGACACTTAGCCGTGAAGTCGTCGAGTTTGACTCGACGATTCGTCGAGAGGGGGCACACGGCCTGCGACACGGGCGTGTCGCAGGGCGTGTCGACCCGTGTCGACACTTAGCCGTGAGTCGTCGAGTTGTACTCGACGATTCGTCGAGAATGGTCACACGGCCTGCGACACGGGCGTGTCGCAGGGCGTGTCGACCCGTGTCGACGATCGTCCTGGGGAGTCGTCGAGATTCACTCGACGATCGTCGAGACAAGGCACACGGCCTAGGACACGGGCGTGTCCCAGGCCGTGTCATCAAGTCGTCGATCTTCCCTCGACGAAATGTCCCGTGTACACGGCCTGGGGTCCAGGCGTGTCAAGGTGACATGGGTAAGGACACGGGCGTGTCCTAGAACCCATGTAGTGCTCGGGTTGAAAATGGGGAAAAATCATGGGGTACACGGCCGGCTACACGGCCGTGTGAAGTGGAACACGGGCGTGTCAGCTCGAACACGGGCGTGTTCGATACCCGTGTGAGGTTCCAGGAGATTCGATTTTGATGGCGAATGCGGCACACGGCCCTAGACACGGGCGTGTGCCAGGCCGTGTTCGGTCCAGATTGGGCATTTCAGCCCCGAATTAAAGCCGTTCGTTTCCTTGTTTTGAGATCCAACGGTTGGGGGATGTTACTGAATGGATATACCCGTGGGTTGACTTAGAAATCCATCACTTTTCTTCACTTATTCTCTTTCTAAGTCCTTGGAGAGAGAGAAGAGCTAAGGGAAGAAGAAGGAGCTAGATCCGCCATTGGAGGAGCTTCGGAGCTCCGAATCGCAAGCCGACTCCGGATCCACGGAGGCAACGCTAGTGCGGTGATTTCTATCCGATTACTTTTCGATGGCGCCAAAGAGGAACTCAAGGGTAACGATCCTCATCTTGAGCACGAATAACTCTCTTTCCTAGCATAGGAAGCCCGCTCTCGCGAGTTTGCGGAGAGTTGGAGGCGTTCCTTCGGGTAGATATGTAAAGTCCCCGTTGTTTAGAGTCCGTATGCGAGAACGGACGTAGGCATGATGTGTGAAGCCTACCCGGACATGTTAGTCTGGATCGGTGATGTTGCATTGCATAAGGCCGGAGAAGACTCCGTGCTATTGGTTGTTTTTTGGGTTTTCTACGCTGTAGATTGCAGTAGGGAGCCTTGGGGACTAACCCAAAGGTGCACCCGGAAAACTGGGCGGATACGAGATCTTGCCAACTTGGTGGCTTGAGAGCCAACTTGAACATAACGGGGTTATGTGACTTGTGATGGAAATGGGACTCGGTGGAAGTTTGACCCGCGCAAATGGCTTAAATTGCCGTTGCGATGTGAGCACGGGTTAGATGGAACCGTACCCGTTCTATGTCGTTCGGTTAAAGAGACCTAAAGGCACGTGGCACTTACCGTTGGCGTAGAGTAGGGTCTTCGGTGGTCAATGGCTTAAATTGTCGTGAACCAGGCCAGGAAGACAAATTGCTCATAGGTTTGGCCGTCTAAGTGGCGATGGTGAGTCCGAATGTTAATGGCTTTAATTGACGTGACATCGACCGGTTCACCGAGAATGTGCCCTGAGTACACGGGGCGTGTGGCCGTACGAGCCAACGTCTGTGATGACATGGCTATGGTTATTTATATGGCTCGCTTATGCTAATGAAATGCAGGGAAGGAGCATCACCGCCCCGAGTTGGGGGCGGGATCGTTATAATTTGGTCAGCATTGCTGACCGTTGCCTTGTTTTGCCACCGTGCGGTGGTTTGTTGCTTGCAGGTGCAGCTGGACCAAGCTGTCAATAGCGGGCTAAAGCCCTTTTTGCGAAGCCGGCCCTCGAAGGCCCAAATGGAAATGTTTATTGCTTTATTCATGTATGACCGGGCTGCGTGTCGTGGTTTGTAAAACATGTAATATTCAAGTGAAACATTTTGTAAGGCCTTAAGGCTTGTTTTGAGTATTTTGTAATAACATTCCTGTTTTGTACTAGTGGACATTCGTGCTTTAATGCTGGGTTATTTGTTTACAACCTTTTTAAACTGCTTCCGCTAGAATGCTCTGTGTAGGACGTTGAGATTGGTTGGATGGTTTCCATAAGTAACCACCCGGTCTGTCTATGGTATATGGCGTCGGGCCCCGGCCGGACCTACTGCTATATGCTATGCGACGGATAGGGGGTGTTACAAGTAGCATCTGCATCCTCAGAGTCAGAAGAACTAACCTCTTCAACTTGAGGTGTCTCTTTAGTTTTCTCAGTGATAGGGGCTAACTCCCCCTCAATTCTTGTACCTTCTTGATTAATAGGGATATTATCCACCGTAATATCTGCATGCTGAATTTCATCAACAGGTATCTCAATCTGAGAATCTGCAATTCTCTCTTCTTAAATATTTGTGTCTTTTGACATTGGAACTTCTTCTTCAGTCTCCTGTAGGTATGCTTCTCCCATCACTTGATCAGAGATTTCATGTGCAGAATCTTGTGAATTTTTTAGGTCTTGAACCACATCCATTATGATTGTTGTTGCTGTATCCATTGGCAATTCTGTGAGGTTCTCCCCCTCAGCTATTTCTTTTTCTGGGATGATCTCCCCCTGCACTTGTGCACTGGTTTCAGGGAATTGCCTAGGAGACCTGCCTTGGACTTTCTCTAGATTTTCATCTGAACTGAGGTTCACCTCTTCCTCAGAATCACTAGTGGATACTACTTCCTCTACCACTGATTTCTTACCTTTTATTTCCTTTTTCTACTTAGGTGCAGGAGTTTCCTTAATCAAGACTCTGTCCCACCTAGACAGGATTCTTAGGTCCATTCTCCTTATATAATTGATCTTAGTGCCATGTTTCTGATTGATGCAATCTGTAATGACTTTTACCAGATACAAACTAATTATTCTATCCATATTGGTCTTCTGAATTCCTTCTAAAATCTTCTCAAACAACACTCTATTCCAGTCAGTATTGATTTTGAAGATAATTCTAGTCATCAAATTAAACATGACATTAGAAATTCTGTCATGTGCTCCAATCTTGCAGAGGAGCACCTTTCGTACTATTTCTGACAGGAATTTATCTTGGGAATTCATTCCCTTTCTGTTGAAAGAATGTACAAAACTAGCGTTTGGAGGTAGTCCACACCAAACTAGTGCCTCAGCTGTCTTGGTTGAATCTAGTTCATTATCCTGTGAAATCTTGGAATCTTAAAGACTTTAGCCAGTCTTTTGATACTTACCTTTATCCTTACTCCATTAACAGTGGATTTTATCTTATCAGAGTTAGAGTTTAAGGAGGCATTAAAGAAAAATTCAGATACCTCTCTCTTCCAAATCTTGGTTGGTTCTGAAAGAAGATACTCCAACCCTGTCACATTCACAAGGACAATCACTTTGCTTATATCTTCAGAAGCGGTGTCGAATGCGTTGTGCACCAGTTCATATCCCTCGTTGATGTGATCGTCCATCTTTGGTGCCATTTTTGTTGAAAGATCTTGAGTTTGAAGGGTGTCGACTATGGATTTCTAGGTCTCGACACACAATGATTAGTATCTCAAGATTACTGGCGAGTGAAGTCGACAAAACCTAACACCTACTATTTATAGTATCAGTCTTTTGAAGGTGAAAAAGCGAGCTGCATTTAGTGATTTTCTCAATATTGAAAAATTTCTGGAGTCGACAAAGAAAACCTAAGCCGTCGAGATGTGTCGACACGTATTGGCACAAGGTTTATGTTTCTCGACACAGACCTAAAGGTCTCGACACAGACCTAAAGGTCTCGACACAAACTTGTAATGTCTCGACACACATCCTCTTATCATTGTCGACACACATCCGCTAATCAGTGTCAACACACAGTCACATGTCTCAACACACCTTTTCTACTAGTGTCGACACACGCTGTGGTGTCTCGACACACCTGTACTAATAGTGTCGACACACACCCTGGTGTCTCGATACAATTCTGTGACTTAGACAAATTCTGTGTTCTGACTTATATGTCCTGACTAATTAATGTAATTTTTTTTTAAATATTTCCATTCCTAATTAGTCATTCTTTTAAGTGTAATTATTTATTCAATATTCAACATGCCTAGTTCAAACTTAAAATAATTGAACTTACTTTCATCTAGGGTTTTTGTAAAGATATCAGTAACTTGTATTTCAGTTGGAATATGTTGTAAGCTAATATTTTCTTTTTCTACATTCTCTCTGAGAAAGTGATATCTAATTTCTATATGTTTAGTTCTACTATGAGAAACATGATTATTGGCAATAGAAATTGCACTAGTAAAATCACAGAACATAATAGATTTACTTAGCCGAATACTGTAGTCTAGTAGTTGATGTTGAATCCACAACAGCTGTGCACAACAACTTCCAGCATATATGTACTCTGATTCTACTGTAGAGATAACAACACTTGTTTGCTTCTTGCTACTCCAACTGATAAGTCTTTTCTGAAAGAAATTGTACTTAATCACCTAAAGGGGGGTGAATAGATGACTTAAATCTTTTTTAACTTTTCAGGCAGATTGCAGATTATATCACAGAGTTATAACTGCTTCTTCACAGCAATCAATCAGCAATCACAGAATAGACATGCACACAGTGAACACACAGATTTATAGTGGTTCCCCAAGGTTTGGGTACATCCACTTTCCCCCTTTGCCTATCTAGTAGTGTACTAGATTCAGCCAAACTCCTCCACTATATCTCAGATCCTCAGATCTTACACTCAGAACCCCAAATGGTTCCTATAGCTCAGGCCCAAGGCCCTACAACTCAGTCTTCTCCAAAGACCTACACTCAGCCACAAGGCCTACACTCAGCCACAACAGGCCTACACTCAGAGAAATAGATCTCCTACACTCAGGCACACAAGCCCTACCACTCTGCTTTTATAATTGCAGGCTTACAACTCAGATCCCTAAGGATCCTACAAGAAATTTAAAATACAAATATATACCTACAACTCAGAAAAAGAGAGATGAGTTGATAGGTTCTTGATGAGTTCTTGAAAGAACTCTATTGAGATCAACCTCACTTGGCTTTCTTCAAAGCTTCTTGAATGTAGAACACAATAGGATTGATTCTCTGCAGCTGATCTTCAATCACTGCAACTTAAGATTCAGAACTAGGTTTGAACCCTTCTTCACAGCCTGGTTCCAACGGCTGTCTTCTTGGAAGGAGGTCTCTCTCCAACTACTTAGATCTTTACTTGAAATGATTCTTCAATGAATTGCTAGATCTTCTTCTCTTTTTCAATCTCTTAATCATCTCTTTTTGTTGACAGTATAAGCCTTTATATAGGCCTTCTTCATGGTGACCGGCTGATCCAGTTCCTAATAGCTTTCTGACAACTCTGACAGTTGCAGTAGACCGGCTGGAATGGCAGCTGTCATGTCATCCAGTCACTTCTTGAAATATCTGTAACTGTCTGAAAGTGTCGAGAGAGTCTTTCTTTAAGTGTCGACACTTATAGACCAAGTGTCGACACAAGTAAACTAAGTGTCGAAACTAGCCTTCAAGGTGTCGACACAACTCCTTGTGTTGTATAATTCACTTCTCGACACAGCTTCTTCATCATGTGTCGACACTGATATTGTGTATCGACACAACTTCTTGTTCTTCAGTACTTAGTTGAATTCTTGTAAGTGTCGACACAACTCCTTTGTGTCGACACATCTTCTTGTGTTGAACTTTGTTCACTGTCGACACATCTTCTTGGTGTCGACACATGTCTTCTGTATTGATACTTGCTGAGTGTCGACACAGCTCCTTGTGTCGACACAGCTCCTTGTGTCGACACATTCTTCTTCTGTTGAGACTTTGATGAATGTCGACACATCTCCTTTTGTGTCGACACTTGTACTTAGAATTTTGTTGAACTTTGCTGAGTGTCGACACAGCCTCCTAGTATCGACACATTCTTCATGTATTGAGTCTTCTGCTGTGTGTCGACACATTCTTCATTGTGTCAACACTTTGTTCATGTGTTGAGTCTTCTGCTGTGTGTCGACACATTCTTCATTGTGTCGACACTTTCTTCATGTGTTAAGTCTTCTGCTAAGTGTCGACACATTCTTTATTATGTCGACACTTATACTTAGACTCTGCTGAAATTTGCTGAGTGTCGACACAGCCTCCAAGTGTCGACACTTCCTGATGTAGACACAGTTCCTCTGAGTGTCGACACTGCTTCTAAGTGTCGACACTTCTTCACTGGACATTTCTTCATTGAGTGTCGACATAGCCTTCATGTGTCGACACTTTCTGTCTGGTGTCGACTCTGCATCCCTGGTGTCGACACAATTACTCCAAGTGTCGACACTGCTTCTCTGGGTGTCGATACAAGTCTTCTTAAGTGTCGACACTTTCCTTCTGGGTGTCGACACATGGACTTAGAAACTTTTCAGCTTTCCCTGCAAATACTTAACCTGCACAAGGCAACTCAAAATACATCAAATACATTTTGATGTATATCATTGAGTAGGGTGAGGCTTCTTCAAATCAGGTACATTTGAACCAATGTACCCAACAATCTCCCCCTATTTGGAGAAGTCATAACCCTTAGTCAATGATATACACCATACATAACAAAATTACAGAATGATGTAAAACAGGATTATGCAATCAGTGAAAGTACATAAACATGTATTAAACAAAACATGGACACACATATATCTCAGAACAATTATGTAATAGATTTTTCACACATCACATTGTTCTAACAACTTTGTCATATTCATTATACAAAAGTTTACAGAGTGTTTAAAATCAAAAGATTACAACTGTAAACTAAAGATAATTCTATTCTATTTTTGCTCAGCCTCCTTAATAACTATGCCCTTCCCAGACTGTATCTTTGCTTGCACAGGGGATTCAGTATCTTCAGCAGCAGCAGGCTTCGTGCCTTTAAGATCCTTTTTCTTCTGCTCTTCAGTCTTGATCTTTTGTCTTTCAAAGTAATGATATGTCTTTGGAAAGTACTTGCTAGGCTCCTGTGCATTAGGAGGTAGCTTTCCCATCGTAGCCTTTCTCCTGTATTGCACAATGGCTTCTTGCCTAGACTCATGCTTTCTCCATTCTAGTTCAGAATACCACTTGTTTCTGTCTTGAATATTATCCTTGGCAGCCTTCCATGCAGTTAAGATAATATTCCTTGAAGTGGGGCTCCACTGTTCAAAATCAGGCCTTTGTTCAGCTTGCTCTCTGAACCTCTTCTTAGACAATAGAGTCTCTTGTTCTTTTAGCAACAAAGCTTCTTGTTCTTTCAGTATAGCCTCTGGAACTGGCTGAACCACTTTTTCTATGATGACATTTTGCTTTCCCTCAGGTGGGCTATACATTGATTGTATATCTGCATGTATCATATCAAAGTCTGGTGGAGGGTAAATAACTTGAGCCACTTCAGCTTGCTCCCCTCCAAGATAAGCAGGATTAATCCCAGACTCTGCTACATTGTCATCATCACACAATGGAGGATATCCAAGGGTGGCTCTGATGGAATTGGAAATCCATTTTGCATGATCAGAGTTGGCTTTGACTAACACCCACTCCACATTTATGACTTCTCTTTCCATGTGATCCCTTAGATCATCTTTCTGAAACCTTATTTGGGCATCCAAATAGTTTACTCCATCCTTAAAGTAAGGTTTCAACCTTTGGAGTTTTTCAGTGATCAGCTTCTGAGAATCTTGAATTGCAGAAGTTACAGCAGTTAGGCTCTCTTGCAGTGCTTTGTCAAATTCCTCTTTGGCAATGGTTAGGACTGCATTCTGGGCAGTTGCTATATTCTTTAATTCAGTTACAATAGCATTGTGAGAAGCTGTCAAATTATCATTCATTCTTATTTGATTCTCCAGAACATAGCCTTGCTTTACTTCAAGTTTATCCACTTGAGCTCTGATTTTCTCTTGATGTGTAGCCAAGTACACCACTACATTCCCTCCCTTGTGGAAGCAGTCAGTCATCTCCTTCTTATTTAGATTCATCTCAAATCTGATGGACTTTATGTCTTGAGCAAGATCAAACTGTAGAGACTTATGCCGCTCATCCATATATGTTTCTATTGCTTTCCTTTGAGCTTTGATTTTCTCTTGATATGTAGCCAAGTACACCACTGCATTCCCTCCCTTATGGAAGCAGTCAGTCATCTCCTTCTTATTTAGATTCATCTCAAATCTGATGGACTTTATGTCTTGAGCAAGATCAAATTGTAGAGACTTATGCCCCTCATCCATATATGTTTTTATTGCTTTCCTTTGCTCATCAAGCTTTATCTGCATTGCAACCATAAGAGAACTGTAATCTACAGATGGTGCTGGCTGTGATGTAGGCTGTGGTGCAATGGTTTGTAAAGCCTTTTTGTAAGTTTGGCTCCTTCTCTTAAACACTTGGAATTTCCTCTTTTTGGCTCTGGCAGCCTCTTCATCTTCAGATGCAGATTTACTAGCTATATCAACCCTGTCCTTAGGGCTTGGAGGCAAATCCTTCCTAGGTAATTCCTCAGCATTCTTAGGCTTTTCAGTCTCTTTGCTTGCAGTTTCTTCTAGAATCTCCACTTGCTCCCCCTCAACTTGGGCCTTCTCCCCCTCAGCAGCAGCACTTTCCTTCTCAAAGTCTGTTTGGAGGAGATCAGGGAAAAGTTCTTCCAAAGTAAACTCTTGTTGATGAGGGGGTGGAGAATTCCTGATCTCATCAACTACTTGATTAGATACTGCTTGATTTGCAATAGATGTGTCCTCCATGACAACATCTTGTGGTTGGCTATGTGTTGGAGTTTGCTGATTAACATTATATAATGAATCAGACAAAACATCATCCTCAATAGGGAAGTTTAATTTATTGATGTCAGTGATTACCTCAAGTATGGTGTGGGTTGCTTGTTCACTTTCTAGTGGAGTTGGCTCTTCCACTAGTAGAGGCTCCCCCTGGATAGAATCCTGGTGAAGTGGGCTAGCCTGTGGTAGCTCCCCCTGCCTTTCTGCATCATCTTGTTTAGCTGGAGACTTCCCAGCATTTCCAGTTTCTTGTTCATCATCTAGTGTAAAGACAACATGCTCTTCAGAGCTACTAGAGGAATCGTGAGCCACAGGGGCTGTCTTCTTCTTCTTCTTTAGGGGTGTTACTTTCTCATCGGATAATGTGAAATGTGATGGTAATGGGACTCGGGAGAAGTTTGACCCGCGCAAATGGCTTAAATTGTCGTTGCAACGTGAGCACGGGTTAGATGGAACCGTACCCACTTCTATGTCGTTCGGGTTAAAGAGACCTAAAGTTACGTGTCACTTGTCGTTGGCATAGATGAGGGTCTTCGGCGGTCTATGACTTAAATTGACGTGACCCATGCCGGGAAGACAAAAATGCTCATAGGTTTGGCCGTCAAAGTGGCGGTGGTGAGTCCGGAATGTCTATGGCTTTAATTGACGTGACATCGACCGGTTCACCGAGAATATGCCCTGAGAGCACGAGGCGTGTGGCCATGCGAGCCAACGTCTGTGATGAAATGAATATATATAATGCTCGCTTATTCTAATGAAATGCAGGGAAGGAGCATCGCCGCCCCGAGTTGGGGGCAGGATCGTTATAATTTGGTCAGCATTGCTGACCGTTGCCTTGTTTTGCCACCGTGCGGTGGTTTGTTGATTGCAGGTGCTGCTGGACCAAGCGATCAATAGCGGGCTAAAGCCCAATTTGCGAAGCCGGCCCTCGAAGGCCTAATTGGAGTATTTACTGTTTTATTCATGTATGACCGGCCTGCATGCCGTGGTTTGTAAAACATGTAATATGAAGTGAACAATTTTGTAAAGCCTTAAGGCTTGTACTGGTGTATGTATAACATTCCTATTTTGGTATTAGTGGACATTCATGCTTTAGTGCTGGGTTCTTTATTGCAACCTTTATAAACTGCTTCCGCTAGAATGCTCTGTGTAGGACGTTATGATTGGTTGGATGGTTTCCATGAGTAACCACCCGGTTTGTCTGTGGCATACGGCGTTGGGCCCCGGCCGGACCTACTGCTATATGCTATGCGACGGATATGGGGTGTTACAATTTGGTATCAGACTACTGCTTTTGGTCGGGCTTAAACTGAATTCGTGGGCGAATTCTTTTTAAGGGGTGGTGAGCACATTGTGTGCGTCATCATTATAACGGTAAAAGAACCCACTTTTAGATGTGTCGACACCTTTTCTCTGAAGTGTCGACACCAATTCTCTGTCTCGACACAGACAACTCTGTGTGTCGACACAATTTTACTTAGCCATTTCTGTAAACTTATTCTAGGTTTATCATACCTAATTCAATTTTAAACCTATTGAACTTGGTTTCTTCTAAAGGCTTAGTATACATGTCAGCTAGTTGATTATCTGTATTAACATACTCCAGTGAAATATCTTCTTTTTCTACATGTTCCCTTGGAAAATGATATTTTATTTCAATGTGTGTAGTTCTACTATGAGAAACAGGATTGTTTGCAATAGATATAGCACTAGTAGAATCACAAAGTAGTGGTGTTCTACTTACTTGAATACCATAGTCTTTTAGCTGATGTTGTATCCATAGAAGTTGAGCACAGCAACTTCCTGCAGCCACATATTCTGATTCTGGTGTGGAGATAGCCACACTTATTTGTTTCTTGCTACTCCATGATATCAGTCTTCCACCTAGGAATTGACAGGTACTAGTTGTACTTTTCCTATCTTCCTTGCAGCCTTCAAAATCTGCATCTGAATAACCTGTCAGTTCAAAGTCTCTATTCCTAGGGTACCAAAGGCCTAGATAATGAGTTCCTTTAAGATATCTCAGTATTCTTTTCACTGCTGTCAAATGAGGCTCTTTAGGGCATGCTTGGTACCTAGCACAGACATATGTAGCATACATGATATCTGGTCTACTTACAGTCAAATACAATAGGGAACCAACTATCCCTCTATACAAAGTCTCATCTACAGGTTTCCCTGCATCATCTTTGCTAAGAGACATACTTGACCCCATAGGAGTTTTCATGGTACTGGATGAATCCATACCATACTTCCTTATCAGTTCTAGGGTGAACTTAGACTGGCATATGGATAAACCATTCTCAGTCTGTCTAACTTGGAGACCCAAGAAGAACTTAAGTTCCCCCATACTGCTCATCTCAAATTGTCCTTGCATTAGTTTTGCAAACTTTTTGCAAAGACTACTTTCAGTAGACCCAAATATGATGTCATCTACATATATTTGGACTAGTATGATCTTGCCTCTGGATTCCCTAAGGAATAGAGTCATGTCTATTTTCCCCCTTGTGAATTTATTCTCAATGAGGAAACTAGACAGAGTTTCATACCAAGCCCTAGGGGCTTGTTTTAACCCATACAAAGCCTTCCTAAGTTTATAGACATAATTAGGTTGAGTTGAATCAACAAAACCTGATGGCTGTTCCACATAGACCTCTTCCTTTAGATTACCATTTAGAAAGGCTGACTTAACATCCATTTGGTATACTTTAAATCCTTGATAGGTTGCATAGGCCAGGAACATCCTTATGGCTTCCAGTCTGGCTACTGGAGCAAAGGTTTGATCAAAGTCAATACCTTCTTCCTGTCTATATCCCTTAGCAACCAGTCTTGCTTTGTTCTTAATAATCACTCCATGTTCATCCATCTTGTTCCTAAAGATTCACTTGGTCCCAATTATGTTGTGGTCTTTTGGTTTAGGAACAAGCTCCCAGACTTTGCACCTCTTGAACTGATTCAGCTCCTCCTGCATTGCCTCAATCCAATGAGGGTCTAGGATGGTTTCTTCAAACTTCTTTGGCTCTACTTGGGATAGAAAACTAGAGTAGAGTACTGAATTTAGATTTCTGCTCCTTGTTTGTACCCCTTGTCTTAGATCACCAATGATTTGATCTGCTGGATGATCTCTTAGATGCCTATTAGCTGGAGGCATCCTGGCTTCAGGTTGAACTCCTTCAGTTTCTTCATCTTGCTGCACTCCTTGGTCTTCTTCTGCATTAGGTACATGTAGTACTCCCCCTGGACAACAGCCACTATCATCTACATACTGACTTGCAGTAGATCCTTCTTCAATAGTGAGCTTGTCCATCTTCTTAGTCACACCTGTGGAGCTGCAAATACTTCTAGACAACTCATTGTTGATAAGTCTAGCTTCATCAAATACTACATGTACTAACTCCTCTACAACTTGTGAAGACAAGTTGTAGACCCTATAATCCTTACTGTTGTTGTTGTACCCAACAAAGATCCCCTCTTAGGACTTGGCAGCAAACTTGGTCAAGTAAGACTTTCCATTGTTAAGTATAAAGCACTTACAACCAAATATCCTGAAATAGGATATGTTTGGTTTTCTGCCTTTCACAATCTCATAGGGGGTCTTATTGTGGCTTTTAGTAATGGTAGCTCTATTAATTACATGGCATGCAGTATTAACTGCCTTAGCCCAGAAATATTCTGGTAGAGATGTGTCACTTAATAGGTTTCTACCAGCCTCAATCAAGGTTCTATTTTTCCTCTCAGCAATTTCATTTTGCTGAGGTGTTCTTGGTGAAGAAAATTCCTGAAATATCCCAAATTCTTCACATAGTTTTGTCATACAATCAGACTGGAATTCAGTACCATGGTCACTTCTTATTTTGACCACTGAACTGTCTAACTCATTCTGAATTTGTTTGACAAAACTATAGAAGATACTAGGTGTTTCAGATTTCTGTCTAAGGAAGAACACCCAGGAAAACCTCGAGTAGTCATCTACAACCACAAATGTGTAGACCTTCCTACCTAGGCTGTGAACTGGCATAGGACCAAAGAGATCCATATGTAAGAGGTATAAACACCTCACAGCATCTTTGTTTTCAATGCTATTAAAGAGACTTTCTCATCTGCTACAAGACAAACTGGAGAACCATTATTCACACACATAATGTCTAGGCAATAGACATTTCTCTTTTTGTAACCTGTCAAAATGATCTCTTGATCATTTGACCTCCTGATATGACAACCATCTTTGACAAATGAGATGTCATATCCTAAATCACTCAGTTGACTTATACTAATAAGGTTATGTTTCAAACCTTTAACATAAGCCACTTGAGTAATTGTTATATGGGTGCTAGAAATGTTACCAAAACCCTTGATAATTCCTTTTTCAGAACCACCAAAGGTGACTTTAGGACCATCCTTGATAGTTGTGTAGTCCTTTAGCAATCCCCTAGTTCCAGTCATGTGTCTGGAACATCCACTGTCCAAGTACCATATTGGGGCATGGCTACTTGGACTTACATGCAAAACATATTAGTTGACCTTAGAACCCAAAGAATTCTTGGGTCCTTGGTGCTGGTTTGTTTGCCTCTTAACAAAGCTACCCGCAGATCTTCTAACAGGCAGTTTGCTACTCAACTTGGCACTAGAATTATGCCAACAGTCTATGGCAAAGTGGCCTACCTTGCCACAGCACCAGCACTCAAATCTATTGTACCTTTGCTTAGGTACATCCCTGGCTGTTTTATCTACAACTGTCTTGTTAAGAGCTGGGGCTTTGCCCTTATACTTGGACTTTACAGTCCTAGCAGGGTTAGTAAACCCCAATTCAGTTTTACCCTTGTGAGGTATAAACTCATCAATCAAAGGTAGAACAGACTTAGGTTTAGAAAACCTTCCAACAATGTCTATCTCCTTCTGAAGACTAATCTCCAGATTTCTGATTTGATCATTCTTGAATGTTATAATTCCCATCTGGATAACAGTTATGTTCTTCAGTCTGGCTATTTCATTTAACTTTTGATCAATCAGCTTCTCAAAGTTTGTTGCAGCCTCTTTGAGACTAGCAATCTCCTTAGCCTGACTCTTGGCCAAGGATTTGCTTTTATTAAAAGCATGCAACAGAACTCTATATTCATCAATCAACTGATGAATATCCCCTTCAGATTCAGATCCACTGGCATCACTTGATGCTGATGTAACTGAATTTGAACTAGCACTAGAAATTGAACTTAAAGAACAATTTTGTACCTGACTAGGTCCAGGCTAATCCTGGATTTTGTCACCTTCTGTTAAGGCCATCAGTCCTTTGCACTGAATGTCGTCTTTCTCATATATAGAGTTCATTATCTGGATGAACTCCTCTTCCTCTTCTTCAGCAAACAGTCCTATGTATGCTTCGGCTTCTGACTCAGTTTCTGAAGAAGATATGTCTGACAGGCTTTTGTTCTTCTTGGCAATAAAGTACCTTTTCTTCTTGCCCTTAAATTGAGTCTTTTTCTTATCTGTTGACTCTCTCCTCTTCTCTGGACAGTCAGCAACAACATGTCCTTGTTTGTTACAACAATAACAAACTATCCTTGAAGATGACGTTCTATTTGACTTGGACTTTCTCCTGTCTTTCTTTGATGACTTCTTGTTCTGATAATAGTCATCTTTTACCTGTGAAGTGAATGTCTTTGACCTCCACTGTTTCTTCTTTAGAAACTTCTGAAAGTGTCTTGTGAAGGCTGCAAAGTCTTCTTCACTCTCACTGCTTTCAGAGTTCCTGCATTCTGTCTCATCTGTCTCAGATCCAGCAACCTTTGGAAGTGGAGATGGAGACTTACTTTTGTATTTCCTGGTGGCTTCTGTCTTGAATGCCACTGTTCTTTCCTTATTCTCAATTCTGGTAGTTTTCTCCTCTTCTTTCCTTACCATCAACTGCATCTCATAGGATAGCAGTTTTCCAAGCAATGTTGGAGGAGGAATATCTGCTAACTTAGCCATTTCCCTTATGACACAGATCTTGGTGTACCAATCCTTTGTTAGGGACCTCAAGAACTTATCATTCAGCTCATAATTGCTGAAATCTCTTCCATAGGACATTAACTCATTAAATATCCTATAGAATTTCTTATAGCATTCTGTTATGCTATCAGACCTGCCTTATCTGAAGCTCTCATATTCTTGGTTTAACAAAGACTTTCTGTCCTGTCTCACTTCTTCTATACCCTCCATATACACTATAAGAGTATCCCACATCTCATTTGATGTCTTACAGTGTATCAAGTTCTGGAATGTAGCATCATCTATGACACTTACAATGATATTCTGAGCCCTCTTGTCCATGGTGGCCAGAATAATCTCATCTTTTGTCATTTCAGAAAAGTCTTTAGGTATTCTCTGATTTACATCTAATACTGAAACCTTCATAGGCACATATGACCCTTTTTTAACTATGATATATATTCTAGGGTCTGAGGCTTCCATAAATAGTCTCACCCTTTCTTTCCAGATGCCAAAAATCTCTTTTCTGCAAATGGGCAACTTCATGGATCCAAGTTCCTTATGATTCTCTGTTGAACCCATTTTCTTGATTTTCTTGATTCTGTACTTTACTTATTCTGAATCTGCCAACAGGATCTACTCAGACAGTTAAGTCCTTTTTGAGTAACCTGGCTCTGATACCACTTGAAAGAAATTGTACCTAATCACCTAGCGGGGGTGGGGGGGGGAGGTGAATAGGTGACTTAAATCTTTTTTAACTTTTCAGGCAGATTGCAAATTATATCACAGAGTTATAACTACTTCTTCACAGCAATCAATCAGCAATCACAGAATAGACATGCACACAGTGAACACACAGATTTATAGTGGTTCCCCAAGGTTTGGGTACATCCACTTTCCCCCTTCGCCTATCCAGTAGTGTACTAGATTCGGCCAAACTCCTCCACTATATCTCAGATCCTCAGATCTTACACTCAGAACCCCAAATGGTTCCTACAGCTCAGGCCCAAGGACCTACAACTCAGTCTTCTCCAAAGACCTACACTCAGCCACAAGGCCTACACTCAGCCACAACAGGCATACACTCAGAGAAATAGATCTCCTACACTCAGGCACACAGGCCCTACCACTCAGCCTTTATAATTGCAGGCTTACAACTCAGATCCCTAAGGATCCTACAAGAAATTTAAAATACAAAGTATATACCTACAACTCAGAAAAAGAGAGATGAGTTGATAGGTTCTTGATGAGTTCTTGAAAGAACTCTGCTGAGATCAACCTCACTTGGCTTTCTTCAAAGCTTCTTGAATGTAGAACACAATAGGATTGATTCTCTGCAGCTGATCTTCAATCACTGCAACTTAAGATTCAGAACTAGGTCTGAACCCTTCTTCACAGCCTGGTTCCAACGGCTGTCTTCTTGGAAGGAGCTCTCTCTCTCCAACTACTTAGATCTTTACTTGAAATGATTCTTCAATGAATTGCTAGATCTTCTTCTCTTTTTCAATCTCTTGATCATCTCTTTCTGTTGACAGTATAAGCCTTTATATAGGCCTTCTTCATGGTGACCGACTGATCCGGTTCCTAACAGCTTTCTCACAACTCTGACAGTTGCAGTAGACCGGCTGGAATGGCAGCTGTCATGTCATCCAGTCACTTCTTGAAATATCTGTAACTGTCTGAAAGTATCGAGACAGTCTTTCTTTAAGTGTCGACACTTATAGACCAAGTGTCGACACAAGTAGACTAAGTGTCGACACTAGCCTTCAAGGTGTCGACACAACTCCTTGTGTTGTAGAATTCACTTCTCGACACAGTTTCTTCATCATGTGTCGACACTGATATTGTGTGTCGACACAACTTCTTGTTCTTCAGTACTTAGTTGAATTCTTATAAGTGTCGACACAACTCATTTGTGTCGACACATCTTCTTGTGTTGAACTTTGTTTAGTGTCGACACATCTTCTTGGTGTCGACACATGCCTTCTGTATTGATACTTGCTGAGTGTCGACACAGCTCCTTGTGTCGACACATTCTTCTTCTGTTGAGACTTTTGCTGAATGTCGACACATCTCCTTTGTGTCGACACTTGTACTTAGAATTTTGTTGAACTTTGCTGAGTGTCGACACAGCCTCCTAGTATCGACACATTATTCATGTATTGAGTCTTCTGCTGTGTGTCGACACATTCTTCATTGTGTCGACACTTTGTTCATGTGTTGAGTCTTCTGCTGTATGTCGACACATTCTTCATTGTGTCGACACTTTCTTCATGTGTTGAGTCTTCTGCTGAGTGTCGACACATTCTTTATTATGTCGACACTTATACTTAGACTCTGCTGAAATTTGCTGAGTGTCGACACAGCCTCCAAGTGTCGACACTTCCTGATGTAGACACAGTTCCTCTGGGTGTCGACACTGCTTCTAAGTGTCGACACTTCTTCACTGGACATTTCTTCATTGAGTGTCGACACAGCCTTCATGTGTCGACACTTTCTGTCTGGTGTCGACTCTGCATCCCTGGTGTCGACATAATTACTCCAAGTGTCGACACTGCTTCTCTGGCTGTCGACACAAGTCTTCTTAAGTGTCGACACTTTCCTTCTGGGTGTCGACACATGGACTTAGAAACTTTTCAGCTTTCCCTGCAAATACTTAACCTGCACAAGGCAACTCAAAATACATCAAATACATTTTGATGTATATCATTGAGTAGGGTGAGGCTTCTTCAAATTAGGTACATTTGAACCAATGTACCCAACAATCTCCCCCTATTTGGATAAGTCATAACCCTTAGTCAATGATATACACCATATATAACAAAATTACAGAATGATGTAAAACAGGATTATGCAATCAGGGAAAGTACATAAACATGTATTAAACAAAACATGTGCACACATATATCTCAGAATAATTATGTAATAGATTTTTCACACATCACATTATTCTAACAACTTTGTCATATTCATTATACAAAAGTTTACAGAGTGTTTAAAATCAAAAGATTATAACTGTAAACTAAAGATAATTCTATTCTATTTTTGCTCAGCCTCCTGATAACTATGCCCTTCCCAGACTGTATCTTTGCTTGCACAGGGGCTTCAGTATCTTCAGCAGCAGCAGGCTTCTTGCCTTTAAGATCTTTTTTCTTCTGCTCTTCAGTCTTGATCTTTTGTCTTTCAAAGTAATGATATGGATTTGGAAAGTACTTGCTAGGCTCCTGGGCATTAGGAGGTAGCTTTCCCATCTTAGCCTTTCTCCTGTATTGCACAATGGCTTCTTGCCTGGACTCATGCTTTCTCGATTCTAGTTCAGAATACCACTTGTTTCTGTCTTGAATATTATCCTTGGCAGCCTTCCATGCAGTTAAGATAATATTCCTTGAAGTGGGGCACCACTGTTCAAAATCAGGCCTTTGTTCAGCTTGCTCTCTGAACCTCTTCTTAGACAATAGAGTCTCTTGTTCTTTCAACAACAAAGCTTCTTGTTCTTTCAGTATAGCCTCTGGAACTGGCTGAACCACTTTTTCTATGATGACATTTTGCTTTCCCTCAGGTGGGCTATACATTGATTGTATATCTGCATGTATCATATCAAAGTCTGGTGGAGGGTAAATAACTTGAGCCACTTCAGCTTGCTCCCCTCCAAGATAAGCAGGATTAATCCCAGACTCTGCTACATTGTCATCATCACATAATGGAGGATATCCAAGGGTGGCTCTGATGGAATTGGAAATCCATTTTGCATGATCAGAGCTGGCTTTGACTAACACCCTCTCCCCCTTTATGACTTCTCTTTCCATGTGATCCCTTAGATCATCTTTCTGAAACCTTATTTGGGCATCCAAATAGTTTACTCCATCCTTAAAGTAAGGTTTCAACCTTTGGAGTTTTTCTGTGATCAGCTTCTAAGAATCTTGAATTGCAGAAGTTACAGCAGTTAGGCTCTCTTGCAGTGCTTTGTCAAATTCCTCTTTGGCAGTGGTCAGGACTGCATTCTGGGCAGTTGCTATATTCTTTAATTCAGTTATAATAGCATTGTGAGAAGCTGTCAAATTATCATTCATTCTTATTTGATTCTCCAGAACATAGCCTTGCTTTACTTCAAGTTCATCCACATGAGCTTTGATTTTCTCTTGATGTGTAGCCAAGTACACCACTGCATTCCCTCCCTTGTGGAAGCAGTCAGTCATCTCCTTCTTATTTAGATTCATCTCAAATCTGATGGACTTTATGTCTTGAGCAAGATCAAACTGTAGAGACTTATGCCCCTCATCCATATATGTTTCTATTGCTTTCCTTTGAGCTTTGATTTTCTCTTGATGTGTAGCCAAGTACACCACTGCATTCCCTCCCTTGTGGAAGCAGTCAGTCATCTTCTTCCTATTTAGATTCATCTCAAATCTGATGGACTTTATGTCTTGAGCAAGATCAAACTGTAGAGACTTATGCCCCTCATCCATATATGTTTCTATTGCTTTCCTTTGCTCATCAATTTATCTGCATTGCAACCATCAGAGAACTGTAATCTACAGATGGTGCTGGCTGTGATGTAGGTTGTGGTGCAATGGTTTGTAAAGACTTTTTGTAAGTTTGGCTCCTTCTCTTAAATACTTGGAATTTCCTCTTTTTGGCTCTGACAGCCTCTTCATCTTCAGATGCAGATGTATTAGCTATATCAACCCTGTCCTTAGGGCTTGGAGGCAAATCCTTCCTAGGTAATTCCTCAGCATTCTTAGGCTTTTCAGTCTCTTTGCTTGCAGTTTCTTCTAGAATCTCCACTTGCTCCCCCTCAACTTGGGTCTTCTCCCCCTCAGCAGCAGCACTTTCCTTCTCAAAGTCTGTTTGGAGGAGATCAGGGAAAAGTTCTTCCAAAGTAAACTCTTGTTGATGAGGGGGTGGAGAATTCCTGATCTCATCAACTACTTGATCAGATACTGCTTGATTTGCAACAGATGTGTCCTCCATGACAACATCTTGGAGTTGGCTATGTGTTGGAGTTTGCTGATTAACATTATGTAATGAATGAGACAAAACATCATCCTCAATAGGGAAGTTTAATTTATTGATGTCAGTGATTACCTCAAGTATGGTGTGGGTTGCTTGTTCACTTTCTAGTGGAGTTGGCTCTTCCACTAGTAGAGGCTCCCCCTGGATAGAATCCTGGTGAAGTGGGCTAACCTGTGGTAGCTCCCCCTGCCTTTCTGCATCATCTTGTTTAGCTGGAGACTTCCCAGCATTTCCAGTTTCTTGTTCATCATCTGGTGTAAAGACAACATGCTCTTCAGAGCTACTAGAGGAATCGTGAGCCACAGGGGCTGTCTTCTTCTTCTTCTTTAGGGGTGTTACTTTCTCAGGAGTTTTTTGGCTCTGGCTAACAGCGCCCTGGTTGCCCCATGGCTAGCGAGACAGTCGTCGGTCGCTGAGCCTTCTCTGCCCAAGAAGAAGAAGAAGAGGGCGAAGGTGGTTCAGCAGGACTTGCCCCGCGAGAACAGGAGCCCGCCTACCCCAACCCCTAGCCGCGCGGACGGCCCCTCGCCGCGGAAGGTATGCTCGATTTGCCAATTATTGAAAACACCGGCTGCTCAGTAATTGAGGCGATACCTCTCGCAGGAGACGGTTCCCGATGCTGTCGCGTCCCCGCGAGAACCCCTGGATCCATCCTCTAGCCATCACGAGGATCAACCACGGGTTCCAGAGGTGGCCCCTCCACCTGACCCGAACACCGCAGGTAACGGTTCCCCTCTCGCCCTCAACTTAAATTTTTAAATGATGAACTGTTTTCTCACAGCGCCAGTTTTCGCACCGCCGGATCTCGCCACCCGGGAGAGCGGGGCGAGAGCTGCGAATCAGCCTGCCCTCGCGGTTGATTCCTCCCTACCGGTAGGAGGAAATACTGCCGAGTCCTCCGCGCCTTTGTTAGACGCCAGCCCTCCTGCGGGAGAGGAGACCCGCTCCCCCGCTCCCGACAAAGCCGGGATCACCATTCGCAAAGTTTACCCCCCGGAAAAGGAAAGCCAATCCACCTCCTCTTTGGAGCTGAGGGGGGGGGGGGGGGGGGGCTGGGCCTTCTCGCCTGCCGTAGACCGGGGGGCCTCGTCATGCTGCAGGTATATGGGAACTTTATCACAGCTAACCTTTAGCTCTCGCTAAAATAGGGACTCTTTTGACAGGGGACATGGGATCGCGGCTTGGAGCTGAGGTAGAGGAAGAAGAAGAAGAAGAAGAAGAAGAAGAAGAAGAGTAAAGAGAGGGAGAAGATGGCGAGAGCTCTCCCTTCCCTTCGTCTGACGAGATGGAGGAGATCCTGACCGGTGCCGGGAGCGCGAAAAGACGGGGGAAGAAGGTCGTCGCCGTCCTGTCGAAGCTCATCCGGCGAGAACGGGTCCGCGACCTTGCGGCAAAAGAGTTTCGCCAGTCAGTGGAGAAGAGGCTAGAGACCCTGGAGCGGGATTACCTTATCGGCGAGATGGACCGGCCGGGGGGAGCTACCATCGGATCCTCACCCGAGAGGTGCATCGAGCGAATCCGGGATCCGTCTCGCCGGGTTGACCTGGGATGCAGCGTTCTGTCGTCCTACTTCAACCCGCAGGCGCCACCCAGGACCAAGCTGCGGGACCGAGGAAAATGGCGGTGGGAGCAAGGGAAATGGCGTTGGGAGCCTTACTGAAGCGCGAGACCTCCCCTTCTCTTCCCCAGGCCTTCCCTTCTCAGATGTACCTTTATTTACTTGCTTAGAACTGTAACTAATAATTCTGCACTTATCGCTTATTTTTTATCCTATTCTCGCTCAGCGAGAGCAATAACTCGGTATTTATTACATTCTATTATTGTATGCATATGTATGTTATTTTCCCGGGCTCTGGGTTGGTGGGAGCTACCTTGCTTCCGCCGATCTTGCCTTTCGCATGTCATCTCGCCACGTTTGCGCAAGTTACTTAGTCAATCGGTCACTGTCAAACTCGGGCGGGAAAAACGAAGCGTCGCTGACCTAGGACGCGCCGGCTGTACCCCCGTCGTCTTTCTAAAAACAGCCATCATTATCACGGTTTTCTATAAATAGGGAAGCTCACCTACCACATTCATTTCTCCGATTCCAGTCTCTCTCCTCTTCTGTTACTTTCGCGGTCCCTCCAAAGCTCTCGCCTGTCTCCGCATCCTCCTTCCGCTCCCGTACCGTTCTCGCTCTCGCCTTCTTCTTGAAGCTTTCGCCTTCAAACCTTTTATTGCGATGCCGGGCGGAGGTGAGGGACGATCCAACTGCGCGGAAGCTTTTCAGAAGCATCTTTTCCCTTCCTGCACTCTCACCGTGGATGAGTTCAACTTAATCAAGACTCAACACGTTCCCGCCAGCTTTACCGCGCTGAACCCGGGCAATCACGACAAGGTAAACACCACAGGGGAGGGGGAGCTCGCCATCCCCATCGAGCACTTCGAGGTGGGCTTCCGCCTCCCGCTGTGGCCCGAGATGCGGCAGGCCCTCCGGTATTACGGGGTGGTCCCCGCGCAGCTGAACCCAAATTCAGTTGCGATTCTCGTGGCATTCATATGTTATATGCGGTCCGAGAGGATCGAGTTTAGCTTGTCGATCTTCCGCAAGTTGTTTACTTTCCGCGCGAAAGGAGGTGTGGTATTCTTCTCAGGGCAACTACTCAAGACAATCCGTCTCGCCAACAAGCACCATCACTGGGGCAAGAGGTTCATTTACGTTTCCGGCGACTTCGGGAACGTACCTCTCGCCCCCATCCAATACGAGGATGCCGCCTACAAGCCCCACTCTTTGGGCTCGCGCGAGAGCGCCCTCCTTGAGTTCTTTGGAACCAAGGACTTCGACGTCCTATACCTTCGGTGAGACGTCGATTCTCTCCTCCCTGTGCTTCCGGGAGAAGGTAGAGTCTCGCCTTTATCTTTCTTTTCCTTGTCTTTTCCAAGGTTGGAACTTAGTGTCATTGTTTTCGCAGGAGAGCGCGAGATCCCCTTATGCCAGCCTTTTGACGAGGCTCGTGCTGGAGGGAGTCAACCTCCTAAAGACCCGCTGGATCTTGCGAAGGCCGCTGCGCAAGCCTGCCGGAAAGAGTCGGCCCCTCCCCCTTCAAGTGGTGTCGTGAAGCGAAAGCCCGGTGCCCCCGCGCCTCAACCAATCAAGAGGCCCAAGACAACCGATACCGAGAAGGGCAAGGCCGTCGTGGTGCTGCCCGCCCAACCTCTCCCTGCAGGCCGCTCCTTTGAGGAGGTCTTGCAGGCCGTTAGCAAGATTGCGACCACCAGGGGCGGCCCTGAGACCCCTGCCGAGAACCCTCAGGCCCCTGGTGCCGTAGAGAGCGAGGGTGCCGCCGCTGGGACCTTCGGCCAGCCCCTGTCTGGAGAGGTGCCGCGGGGCCATTGCAATTTTGGTCTTGGCATGAGGTGCCTGGATGCGAAAAACAAGCCGCTGCTGCAGTGGGATCCTGACGCCAAAAAGGTCTCGATCTCGTCCCTCTTGTCAAGCTGGGCAGAGCGAGACGAGGTCACCAGCGAGGCTTTCGCCTTAGGCTACTGCCTCTACAGCCGGGAGGATGCTAGCATCTACGACAGGATGTCGACCCGGCTGCTGGCCTACGACTCTACTCGCGCCCTGATGCGTGGGCTGGAGCTTGCGCACATGTGTGCTCGCCGGAGCATCACAATAGACCGTAATTTTCAGGACATGTTCAAGGCTAGGGATGATGCGGTGGCTCAGGCGGCCACTCTGGCCAAGGAGCTGGCCGAGGCCCAGCAACTGCTATCCTCGCGCCAGGCAGAAGGGGTAAGCGAGATATTTCACAGCGCTTGCTCTCGCCACATTATCTCTTCTCTTTTATGCTAACCTTTTATTGCTCAGGATTCCGCCCAAGCCACGCTTCGCGAGGAGCTATCCCAAGCCCGCTACGACAATATTACTCGGTTTATGATATCGACAAGCTGCTCCAGGGGAACACGCAAGCTACAGTAAGGTTGACGCTGGAGACGGTGCGAGACGTCAACTGCTGGGATGGGAGGGGCAGAGACATCACTGCTCAACAGCTCGTTCCATGGCTTTTGGAGCCCATTCCAAAGCCCCCGGGCGCCCCTGATACCCCACCCTCGGATGTCCCGAAATCCCCTGCTGGGGGTGGCGAGACCTCCGGGGAGAGCCCCGGCGAAAGCTCCAGCGGGAGCTCAAGCGGGAGCTCTGAGGGGTACAGTTTGTCTCCTTGCGGGGCCCCCTTCTCGCTTTTCTTTTCGCCTCCATGTAAAGCGTGAGACGCCACCAGTTTGTTACTTATATATAATATAATTAATGCAAACGTTTTTATTTGTAAATATCTCGTCCTGTTATTGTGAATGTGCTCGATGTAATTGTCGTGGTCGAATGTTTCCTGCGTGTGCTTCCGCCGAGGCCCTTGGCCTTCCTAGGATAGCCTTCCTCAGCGATTGGATCAGCAAGAACCTGCTGCAAACTGCTAGCCGGAAGCGTGGCTCACAAACCCTTAGGACGGGACCGTGCCCTTTAGCCTGCGCGAGTCCCTTTAGGCCCGTCGCATAACGATTTCGCCTGTTTGTTCGAGAACATTAAGAGGAGCCTTCTTGGCGAAAGCCCCCCCCCTCTGCGAGACCTCTTTGGCGGGGACTTCCCTGTCGAGATCTATCCCTGCCGAGACCTTCCCTACCTTTTCCATTTTGTGGTCCCGATGCACTTCCTGCCTTGTCCAAACCAAGCCAACCAAACCGAACCTATCCCCCACAGGCGAGCCTTCGGACCTGCTAGCTGGATGAGAGCCTGCGCAGCGGGTCTACCTAGGGCCGAGCTGAGCTCGGGGTGCCGATGAAGTTTCCACAAACCTAACCTAACTTGCCCTAACCTATCCTAACCTATCCCCCCCAGGTGAGCCTATGGACCTGCCAGCTAGTAGGAGCCAGACAGCGGGTCTACCTAGGGCCGAGCCGAGCTCGGGGTGTCGATGAAGATCTCAAACCAACCAAACTTATCCCCCACAGGCGAGCCTTCGGACCTGCCAGCTAGATGAGAGCCTGCGCAGGGGGTCTACCTGGGGCCGAGCTGAGCTCGGGGTGCCGATGAAGTTTCCACAAACCTTCCCTAACCTATCCTAACCTATCCCCCCTGGTGAGCCTATGGACCTGCCAGCTAGTAGGAGCCAGGCAGCGGGTCTACCTAGGGCCGAGCCGAGCTCGGGGTGTCGATGAAGATCTCAAACCAACCAAACCTATCCCCCACAGGCGAGCCTTCGGACCTGCCAGCTAGATGAGAGCCTGCGCAGTGGGTCTACCTGGGGCCGAGCCGAGCTCGGGGTGCCGATGATGTTCTCAATCCAACCAAACCTATCCCCCTACAGGCGAGCCTTCAGACTTGCCAGCTAGATGAGAGCCTGTGCAGCGGGTCTACCTGGGGCCGAGCCGAGCTCGGGGTGCCGATAAAGATCTCAAACCAACCAAACCTATCCCCCACAGGCGAGCCTTCGGACCTGCCAGCTAGATGAGAGCCTGCGCAGCGGGTCTACCTGGGGCCAAGCCGAGCTCGGGGTGCCGATGACGTTCTCAATCCAACCAAACCTATCCCCCACAGGCGAGCCTTCGGACCTGCCAGCTAGATGAGAGCCTGCGCAGCGGGTCTACCTGGGGCCGAGCCGAGCTTGGGGTGCCGATGAAGATCTCAAACCAACCAAACCAATCCCCCACAGGCGAGCCTTCGGACCTGCCAGCTAGATGAGAGCCTGCGCAGCGGGTCTACCTGGGGCCGAGCCGAGCTCGGGGTGCCGATGACGTTCTCAATCCAACCAAACCTATCCCCCACAGGCGAGCCTTTGGACCTGCCAGCTAGATGAGAGCCTGCGCAGCGGGTCTACCTGGGGCCGAGCCGAGCTCGGGGTGCCGATGAAGATCTCAAACCAACCAAACCTATCCCCCACAGGCGAGCCTTCGGACCTGCCAGCTAGATGAGAGCCTGCGCAGCGGGTCTACCTGGGGCCGAGCCGAGCTCGGGGTGCCAATGACGTTCTCAATCCAACCAAACCTATCCCCCACAGGCGAGCCTTCGGACCTGCCAGCTAGATGAGAGCCTGCGCAGCGGGTCTACCTGGGGCCGAGCCGAGCTCGGGGTGCCGATGAAGATCTCAAACCAACCAAACCTATCCCCCACAGGCGAGCCTTCGGACCTGCCAGTTAGATGAGAGCCTGCGCAGCGGGTCTACCTGGGGCCGAGCCGAGCTCGGGGTGCCGATGACGTTCTCAATCCAACCAAACCTATCCCCCACAGGCGAGCCTTCAGACATGCCAGCTAGATGAGAGCCTGCGCAGCGGGTCTACCTGGGGCCGAGCCGAGCTCGGGGTGTCGATGAAGATCTCAAACCAACCAAACCTATCCCCCACAGGCGAGCCTTCGGACCTGCCAGCTAGATGAGAGCCTGCGCAGCGGGTCTACCTGGGGCCGAGCCGAGCTCGGGGTAGGACAAAACAAATGAATACGCCATACTATGAAAAAATTTGGCAACAGTTAAGAGAGTCACTCGATGTAGTATAATAAGTTTATTTTTGAAATACACGGTTACATCCTTCCCCCCTCAGGGGTAGAAGCGTTTTAGATCATCACCGCTCCAAGTGTGGCTTAGGGCCCTCCCCTCCACGTCCTGGAGGTAGTATCCCCCTGTTCCGAGGACTTCCTTCACAATGTATGGACCTTCCCAGTTCGGGTGGAGCTTACCCATGGGAGCCGACCTTCCTGCCGCGTCAACCTTTCTCAGCACCAGATCCCCTTCAGCAAACTGCTTGACCCTAACATGCTTATCAAAATGCTTGGCCATCCGTCGCTTGATCTCTTCTTGCCTGATAGCCGCCACGTCTCGCAGTTCCTCCACCATATCTAACGAGAGGCGCTGCCCCTCCTCATTCTCCACCCTTCAAGCCTCGTCTCCTTCGCCCGCGGCTGTGACTCGCGGGGACCGGACCTCGAACTCCACTGGTAGGACGGCCTCACACCCATGAGAGAGCTTGAAGGGGGTCTCACCGGTGGCCGTGTTTGGGGTCGTTCGCAAGGCCCACAGGACCGAGGGGAGCTGCTCCACCCAATTCCCCTTTAAGTTCTCCACCTTTTTCTTTAGTAGGTTTACAATGATTTTGTTTGCTGCTTCCACCTGGCCGTTACTCCGAGGGTGATGGACGGAGGCAAACCGGAGATCTATCCCTAGTTGAGCGCAGAAGCTGATGAACTCCTCGCTGGCAAACTGGGGGCCGTTATTGGTCACTATTGCTTGGGGCAACCCATGTATACAAATGATTTCCCCCCCAGCCGAAGTTCTTTATGACCTGCGAGGTGACCTTGGCTAAGGCTTTAACCTCTAGCCACTTCGAGAAATAATCGACCATGACCAAGAGGAACCTCCTCTGCCCACTAGCCGGAGGAAAGGGCCCAACTAAGTCCATTCCCTAGATAGCGAATGGCCACGGTGCCGTGATACTCCGGAGCCTCTGAGCTGCCAAGAGCTGAAGGGGGCGTAGAGCTGACATTTTTGACACCTCCTCGCAAACTCCATGACATCCTTCCTTAGGGTGGGCCAGAAGTACCCCTGCCTGACCACCCTTGCCCCCAGCGTCCTTCCTCCAGAGTGACTGTCGCACTCGCCAGAGTGCACCTCCCTTAATATCTTCGGGATCTCTTCTTCGGTCACACATCTAGCTAGGAGCCCTGACAACATCTTACAATGCAGGCCCCCCTCCATCAATAAGTAGTGAGCTGCTTTGCGCTTGAAGCTTCTCCCGACCTTGGTCCCCTCAGGCAGTTCACCGGTGGTCAGGAAGGTCACAAATGGATCCACCCACAATGGTTGCCGATCCACCACCATCAACTCTCCTTCCTCGATAGCCGGTCGGAATAGCTCCGTCAAGGTCCCTCCTCCCCGAGGTCCGAACTTGGCTAATCGATCGGCGGCTACACTTTCTTCCCTTGGAACATGTTGAATTGAGAATGACCGGAATCCTCCGATGATCGCCCTTACCTTGGAGAGGTATCTGATGAGGGTAGGCTCCCGAGCTTCAAACTCTCCCCGGATCTGCGATGCCACTACCTTTGAATCAGTGAAAACTTCCACATCCCGAATCTCCAGCTCCTTTGCCAGGCGGAGGCCGGCGATCACGGCCTCATATTCCGCTTGATTGTTGGTCACGGGGAAATGTAGAATGACCGCTTGCTCTATGGTTACCCCCTGAGGACTTGTCAATACCACCCCTGCCCCGAGGGAGTGCCTTCCCGAGGCCCCATCAACTATCAACTTCCATGCTTCTCGAGGTTCCTGCTCTCCCCCCTCGACTTCAACGATGTAGTCTGATACGAAGTCCGCCACTGCCTGTGCCTTGATGGAGAGCCTTGGGACAAAGGAGATGTCGAACTCGCTTAGCTCAATGGACCACTTAGCCAGTCTCCCCGAGTGCTCCACTCCTTCGAAGATCTTGCGAAGAGAGTGGTAGGTCACCACCCTAATCGAATGCGCTTGAAAGTACGGCCGGAGTTTCCTTGCCGAGATGACCAAGGCGTAAGCGAGCTTTTCCAGGATGGGGTAGCGAAGCTCTGCCTTCCTCAATATCCGGCTGATGTAGTAGATGGGCAGCTGCTTCTTTCCTTCTTCCCTTACTAGGACGGAGCTCACCGCCTCCGCTCCTACCCCGAGGTACAAGGTCAGGTCCTCTCCCTCCTTTGGGCTCTGAAGGAGAGGAGCCTGAGAGAGTTGTCTTTTCAGCCCTTGGAAGGGCTCTTCGCACTCGGTTGTCCATTTGAACCTTTGATTCCCTCGCAGCACCTTAAAGAACGAAGAACACTTGTCTCCTGCCCTAGAGAGGAACCTGCTTAGCCCAGCTAGCTTGCCTGTCAAGCGCTGGACCTCCTTGGCGTCGCGAGGTGACTCCAAATCCAGGATGGTCTTTACCTTGACCGGGTTGGGCTCCACCCCCGCCGGAGTCAGAAGATGCCCGAGGAACTTCCCGCGGCTGGCCCCGAAGACACACTTCAAGGGGTTCAGCCTCATCTTGAACCTTCTTAAGGTGGCGAATGTTTCCTCCAGATCTTGCAGGTGCGAAACCATGCACTTGCTTTTGATCATTAGGTCGTCGACGTAGAAATCCAAGTTCCTCCCCCTCTGATCCCGGAAGACTCGATCCATCATGCGCTGATAGGTGGCCCCTGCATTCTTTAACCCAAAGGGCATCATTTTGTAACTGAAGCATCCCTCCCTCGTGATGAAGGAAACATCCTTAGTATCGGGAGGGTGCATCCGGATCTGGTGATAACCTGAAAAAGCATCTAAAAAGCTCGTGACAGAAAAACCGACGGCTGAATCAACCAGCGCGTCGTTTCGAGGCAGGGGGTAGCAATCCTTAGGGCATGATTTATTTAACAAAGAAAAGTCAATACACATTCTCCATTTTCCTCCTCCCTTCTTTACCATTACCACAATGGAGATCCAACCTGGAAACTAGATCTCTGAGATGAAGCCCGCCTCCAGGAGCTTCTTGACCTCCTCGCATATTGGCTCCTCCAGCTTTGTTGCGATGGTCCTCATCTTCTGGCGTATGGGGCGAGTACGGGGGTGCAAGTTCAGGCGATGGCAGGCCACATCAGCGTCGATGCCCGGCATGTCCGCCGCGCTCCAGGCGAAGATGTCGACGTTGCCTTGAATGCAAGCCCGCACTTGCTCCCGGGCCTCGGGACTCAAGCCCCCGCTGACCCGCACCATTTGTACTTTCCTTGCGCTGGGGAAGACCTCCATCTCCACCACTTCTTCGGCCGGCTCCAGCCGCGAATGCTCCCAACCGGCCCTTGCCTCTTCCTCCAGCTCTAGCTCTCCTCTTTCTCCCTCCTCCTCGATCTCCATCACTTCTTCCAGCCCCTCCTGCTGCTGCTCGACTCCTACGCCCCTCGGGGCCTCTCCCTCAACTCCTCCTGCCGTTTGCTCTCCTACTTCCATCGCCCCATCCGGGCTCTCCTGCCCCTCGTCTCCCCGGACCACATGCACATCCCCTTGCAGCTTCTCAGTCTTCTCTTCTCCGACTTCCTCCCCAGCTATCTCTCTTGCCTCCTCTAGGTGTTGGAGTTACCATGGTGATCTGGAAGTGGTCAAACATGTAATCTCACTGCCAACGCGATATGAGCCTGCAGGGTCGCACATAAGAGATGTGGAGAAGTTAGATGATTGACTGTGTTGGTAAAGGTTACCAATCACCGACCTGAATGGGGTTATGGGCAAAGTGTTGCCTTAAAGAATCATCGGGTTGGGCAAATGTTGCCTTGAAGGACTGGTAAGAATAGTCGACCGAAGGTCGACGAGAATCGTCGAGAATGGTTCTCAGATTTTCGCCGATCGACGAGAATCGTCGAGAATAGTTCTCTGATTCTCGCCGATCGACGAGAATCGTTACTATGATTCTCGACGATCGACGAGAATCGTCGACCGCAGGTCGACGGTCGACGATTATAGTCCACCCCGCGTTCGGCGAGAATCGTCGAGCATTGTACTCTGATTCTCGCCGATCCTAGGTGTTTCTCGCCGACTGATTCTCGTCGAATCTGCTTGATGATTCTCGCCGATTGTCGTCGATTCTCGCCGATCGTCGCCGATTCTCGCCGACTGATACTCGCCGATTCTGGGACCCTATTTTTCTGGGAGGTCTGCGGATAGCGATTAACCTAAGTCTATTTATACCTTCGGTATAAAAGGGACACTTAGGGTTTTCGGGAATCATGCTTAAGCCTTTTGGCAGCCGATCGAATCGAATCCCGCGACGGAAGTGTTCCGCCGTTCGTTCGCTCTGCCGATCCCGAATCCCGCCGACGGAAGGGTTCCGCCGCCGTGCTCGCTCCGTCGACCACCTCTTCTCCGACGATCGTCGCTGGTGTTGCTCTTCCTGGCGCGGACCTAGCAGTCCGTGGAGTAGCAAGGTGCGATCTTTCTCCTTCCCGATTTTCCGTGCGACGGAAAGATCGGCGTTCTCCCGCTCGTGTGGATTTCTGCAGAGACGTGGATATTATTCCACGTAGAACTCGCCACTAGCAAGAAGACGAAGTTTGGAGCATCTCCGTTGAGTTGTGACTCAACGCCACCGAGGTAATTTTTGCCTAGTTGTATGTTAACTTCTTGATTCAATTATCATGGCCCGATCCCATTTCTTTTGGGTTTTCTTGATGTTTTTATTCTTCCGCTGCGTGCACAAGCGTTGTGCCATCCTCATAGAGAAACCCAACAGTGGTATCAGAGGGAGGTTTGCGGCCATGATTGTTGTATTGGAAGTTTTGTTATTCCAGTGCGTGTAAACCTAGGGATTTAGAAGTGTTCTAAATGTCTAGATTTAGTCTTGGTATCCGCCAAGAACTTCTGGAATTTCGTGGGAATTTCTAATTGTTAGAAATTGTAGTCTCCTTAGCAGTAACCATCCCTCGAGTTTGTTTTGGATTTTGAATCCAACATAGAGAGATGAGCTTGTCTACTGTTTTAAGTTGAGTTGTCTTTGCCTTTGTCCAATGCATGTAAATCTGAGGATTTGGAAGTTTCCGGATGTTCAGATTTAGCCCTTCCTTCTATCAAATGTTGATAGTGTCAGGTTGTGCACATAAGGGATGCATGTGGTTTTAGAAAAATTGTTTTTCTTTGGATGTGCACATGGATCAAATATTGATCATGGTTAATTGTTAACCTATAATCAAAATCCCTTCATCAAATATTAAGTGTTCGGATGCCTTCCGATGGATGACACTCTTCCTGCCTCGATCGATGAAGTGTGGGCTTGCCAAAGCAAGGTGCATTAATCTATCTTGGTAAAGGTGCGAGCGGATAATTGTGATATCCCACTGTCGACATCGGGTCCAGCTTAACTAGGTGACCTCAAAGGTTGAGTGCCTAGAGGCATAGGATTGGCATGCACCATATGATGGATGCGAATAAGGAGTTATTCACCAACCATACAAGAATTACATGAGGATGCAATTGGCAAGCGTTGCCTACCTAAATAACCGCATCATGAGAGGAAAGCCAAAGCTGACTCATTGTGTTGGTGAAATACGGATCTTGTCCACTAAGAGAGTAGCTCGCATGAACTCTCCGAATTGTTAGTGAGGGCTATCATTTCGAATAAAATAGTGGGAGTGTTTTAATTGAAGTCCAAATTAAAATAAATTGTATTTGAAATTTTGGTACTGATTTTATTCTGCATAAATTTTTGTAGAATTCCATGGCAAGTGTTTCACACTCCACTTTGTCTCTGAGAGCCATCCTTGAGAAGGATAAGCTCAGTGGGACAAATTACATGGACTGGTATAGGAACCTGAGAATTGTTCTCAGGCAAGAGCGAAATCTCTATGTCTTGGAAGAAGAAGCCCCCGAGGTGCCGACCGGGAACTCTTCCCGTGCTGAGAAGGATACTTATAAGAAGTATACTGATGATGCTTTAGATGTCGAATGCCTTATGCTTGCCACTATGAACTCTGAGCTTCAGAAGCAACATGAGAGCATGGGGTGCAAGGAGATTGACGAGCATCTCAAGAAAATGTTTCAAGGGCAGGCTCGTCAAGAGAGGTTCGACATCACAAAAGCGTTGTTTCAGTGCAAGATGGGAGTTCGAGACTCAGTAGGGACTCACGTACTCAAGATGATTGGTGAAAGATATGGTACCTAAACACCTAGAGGGGGGGGGGGGTGAATAGGTGACCTAAACCTTTTTAAAACTTTGTTGGCAGCAAAACAGTTATCTCACAGATTTCTACAGCTAACAGCAATAACAAAATATAATCTGCTAATCCACAGCACAGCACAGCACAGCAGACACACAAATTTATAGTGGTTCCCCAATCTTTGGGTACATCCACTTTCCCCCTTCGCCTATCTAGCAGTGTACTAGATTCGGCCAAACTTCTCCACTATCTCAGAACCCAACTAGGTTCCTACACCTCAGGCCCAAAGCCTTACACTCAGCCACCAAGGCCTACACTCAGCCACCCAGGCCTACACTCAGCCAATCAAGGCCTACACTCAGCCAATTAAGGCCTACACTCAGAGTTCTTCAACTCCTACACTCAGGCAACCAAGCCCTACCCTCAGCCTTTATAATATAGGCTTACAATTCACTCAGATCCAATGGATCCTACAAGTTAAAATTGAATTACAATAACTGACTCTACAACTCAGAAAATAAGAGAGGAGTTGAGAGTTTCTTGAAGAGTTCTTGGAAGAACTCAGCTAGATCCAAACTGACTTAGCTTCCTTCAAAGCTTCTTGAGTAGAACTGAATTAGTCTGAATCCTCTGCAGTTGATCCTTGACCTCTGCTTCTTGAGATCCAGATGATTCTGAATCCTTCTTCTCAGCCTTAGTTCCAAAGACTGAATTCTTGATTGGAGCTCTCTCTCTCCAACTTCTTAGATCTGCAGTTGGACTGTCAGATCTTCTTGTGTTGATACTCTGTGTACCACTTTTCTGATTACTTGAATAATCTGATCAATTACTTCAAATAGCTTCAACAACAACAACAACTTATCAACTTGTCAACTTACTTTCTGTAAACAGTCTGTGCCTATTTATAGGCCTTCTTCATGGTAACCGGCTGGTCCGGTTCATAACTGACTTCTGACATCTCTAACAAGTGCTGTAAACCGGCTGGAACGGCAGCTGTCATGTCATCCAGTCAATTCTTGAAATTCTCTAACTGTCAGATAGTGTCGATACTTTCTGTTCTTAAGTGTCGACACTTATAGACCAAGTGTCGACACATGTTGTGTAAGTGTCGACACAAGTCTACAAGGTGTCGACACAACTCCTTGTATGTCTCGACACAGATTCTTCTTCAAGTGTCGACACTGAAATTAAGTGTCGACACAAGTACTTGATCTTCTGTAACTTGTTGAATTCTTCTAAGTGTCGACACATCTCCTTTGTGTCGACACATCTTCATGTGTTGAAACTGTCAAGTGTCGACACTGCTTCTTGGTGTCGACACAAGTCTTCAATTTTGTTTCTTCAGCTGAGTGTCGACACATTCCCTTAGTGTCGACACTTGTACTTAGAATATTTTGTAAACTTTTCTGTTCTTTGCTAAGTGTCGACACAGCTCCTTGTGTCGACACTTTCTTCAAGTGTAGAGTCTTCAACTAAGTGTAGACACATTGTGTTGGGTGTCGACACTTTCTTCAAGTGTTGACTCCTTTGAGTGTGTGTCGACACATTGTGCTGAGTGTCGACACATTCTTCATATGTTGACTCTGCTAATTGAGTGTCGACACATTGTGTTGAGTGTCGACACTTGTCCTTAGTCTCTGCAGAATTTTGCTGAGTGTCGACACAACTCCAAGTGTCGACACTTTCTGATGTAGACTCAGCTCTTCTAGGTGTCGACACTTCTGCTAAGTGTCGACACAGCTTTTCTGCATTCTTCTTCACTGAGTGTCGATACAGCTCCAAGTGTCGACACTTTCTGTCTGGTGTCGACTCTTCTTCTCAGGTGTCGACACAATTACTCCAAGTATCGACACTGCTTGTCTGGGTGTCGACACAAGCTTTCTCAAGTGTCGACACTTTCCCTCTGGGTGTCGACACATGGACTTAGAAACTTTTAGCTTCAGTCCAGTGAATACCTAACCTGCACAAGTAACTCAAACAAACATCAAATATATTATGATGTATATCATTGAGTTAGGTGAGGCTTCTTCAAATCAGGTACATTTGACCAATGTACCCAACAATCTCCCCCTATTTGGAGAAGTCATAACCCTTAGTCAATGATATACACCACTCATAATTAAAAATTAGAAAATGATGTAAAGCAGGTATATGTCAACAGGGTAAACTTAAACATGTAATAAAGCACACATGTATACTCATTAAACATTGCAGAACAAACAAGAAATAGACACATGCTTCTGAACAATCATGAGATATATTTATCAAAAATTGTTCTAACATTGTTTTAATACATTTCCATTGTTTTACAAAAATATTTCATATGTAAAAGATTACAACAATGTTTCTTAGTCTAATCTTAGTCTAGTTCTGATCAGGTTCTTTTATAACTATTCCTTTCCCAGCTTGTACTTTGGCCTTTACAGCAGCAGCAGCAGCAGGCTCAGTATCAGCAGTCTTCTTTCCTTTGAGATCGAGCTTATCAGCCTTGATCTTTTGCCTCTCAAAGTAATGATAGGGCTTAGGAAAGTACTTGCTAGGCTCCACAGCTGTAGGAGGTAGCTTTCCTAACTTAGCCTTCCTTCTATACTGGACAATGGCTTCCTGCCTAATCTCATGCTTCCTCTATTCTGCTTCTGAGAACCATTTGTTCCTTTCATGAGCATTATCCTTGGCTGCTTTCCAGGCTGTGAGAATGATGTTCCTAGAAGTAGGGCTCCACTGTTCAAAATCTGGTTTTTGCTCAGCTAGTTCCCTAAACTTCTTCTTTGACAGCCTTGTCTCTTCTTCTTTGTCCAAAGCCTCTTGCATAGCTGCTGTTATAGGTTGAACAACCTTTTCCAGAACAACATTAGACTTTCCAGCAGTTGGACTATACATTGTGCTGACTTCTGCATGAACCATGTCAAAATCTGGCGGTGGATAGATCACCTGAGCTACTTCCTGTTGCTCACCTCCAAGATATGCACTTTGAATTCCTGATTCAGCAACATTATCATCATCACACAGGGGAGGATAGCCCAGTGTAGCTCTGATGGAGTTAGATATCCATTTGGCATGGTCTGAGCTTGCTTTGACTAACACCCTCTCCCCCTTTATGACTTCTTGTGCAACATGATCTCTTACATCATCTTTCTGGAACCTGATTTGGCTGTCCAAGTACCTGATTCCATCCTTAAAATAAGGTCTAAGCTTTGTAAGCTGTTCAGAAATGACCTTCTGTGAATCCTTGATTGCAGTCTTGATAGCAGCAATTTTATCTTGAAAAGCTTTATCAAATTCAGCCTTTGCAGCAGCAGCAGATGTAGATGGTTCAGCAGACTTACTCTTCAATTCAGTGATTATAGCATTGTGTGAAGCTGTCAGATTGTCATTCATCCTTAGTTGATTTTCCAGCACATAGCCCTGCTTCAATGCTATATCATCTACTTGTACTTTTATTTTCTCTTGGTGTGTAGCCAGAAACACCACAGCATTTCCACCCTTGTGGAAGCATTCATTCATCTCCTTTTTGTTCAGGTTCATTTCAAACCTTATTGACTTGATATCTTGTGCAAGGTCAAACTGTAGGGACTTGTGCCCTTCATCCACATATGCCTCTATTGCCTTCCTTTGCTCATCCAACTTGATCTGCATGGCAATCATCATAGCACTATAATCAACTGTTGGAGCTTGTTGAACTATAGGCTGTGGGGCAATGGATTGCAAGGCTTTCTTGTAATTCTGACTTCTTCTTTTAAAAACATAGATTTTCTTCTTCTTGGCCCTAGCACTCGCCTCATCTTCAGAGGCAGAGGTGCTGGCAATCTCAACCCTATCCTTAGGGCTCTCAGGCCTCTCAGTTTGCACAACAGGTGCTTGCTCAGTTTCCAGCCTAATAGGCTCTTCCAGAACTGTCATGTGCTCCCCCTCAGCAGCAGCACCCTTCTCTTCAGCAGCAGCATCCTTGTCCATATCAAAATCATCTTGGTCTAGATTCAGAAACAAATCTTCCATTGTATATTCAGGAGGGGATGGAGCTGGAGATAGTCTTTGTTCTTCATCCACTGACTCAGGTACCACTTCTTGTTCAGCAGATTTGTCTTCTAAAACAACATCTGGAACTGGTTTGTCTAGCTGAGTTTGCTGATGGACATCAGACAAATCAGAATCTATTACAGAAAAATCTAAAGTATTGAGGTCAGTAAGTACCTCTTGGATAATGATTGTGGCTTGCTCACTGTCCAGAGTAGAGGGTTCTTCTACTGCTGGAAGCTCCCCCTGGCTTGGATCCTTATACTTGGGGCTAGCTGGAGGCAGCTCCCCCTGGATTTCAGCTGTCTCTTGAGGAGCAGGAGACTGCTCTGCAGCCACTTCCTCTTGACTATCAGGAGTGAAAACAACTTGTTCTTCACTACCTGAACTGCTGGAGGACTCCTGTGTCACAGGAGCTATCTTCCTCTTCTTCTTTGAAGGTGAATCTTTCTTAGAAACTTGCTTCTCTGGGGTAGGTATTTCCTTAGATAGTACTCTTTCCCACCTGGAAAATATCCTTTGATCCATCCTTCTCATGTGATTGATTTTAGTACCAGCAGCATTGCTCATTACCTCTGGTATTGTACCAGCCAGGTAGAGACTTAGTATTCTGCCCAGATTGGGCTTCTTCAGACTCTCCTTAATTTTCTCATACACAACCATTGACCAGTCTGTTTTTAGGTTGAAGATAATTCTGGTCATAACACTGAACATGGAGGCTGACACCCTGTCATGCCCTCCAGTCTTGCTGAGTATAACTTTCCCCACAATTTCAGACAGGAATTTTCCTTGGTTATTCATTCCTTTCCTGTTGAATACAGATCCTATCTTCATCTTAGGATCTAGACCACACCAGGTTAGTGCTTCCCTGGTCTTAGATGTAGTCACTTCCTCTTCTGCTTGAATTTTAGGTAGCTGAAGTACCTTTCTCAGAGTTTTGGGTGAAATCTTGACCTTGGTTCCATGCACTCTTGATTTGATTCTGTAACCTGAGTCATCTACAGAATCTCCAGTAAGGAATTCAAGAACTTCCTTCTTCCATATTTTGGTTGGTTCTGAAACCAAGTACTCCAATCCAGAATCGGTGACTAGGGTTACCACCGATTTGATTTCTTGATCGCCATCGTCGAACGCGCCACGAACCAGTTCATAGCCTTCATTGACATTCTCCTCGAGCTTGGGAGCCATTAGGGTTTGTAGAATTAGTCTTTAGAAAAGAGAAATGTCGACACAGTAGTTTGGTCTCGAAACTCTGAAAGCGTGTCGACAAACAAAGACAGAATCCTATTTATACCTTTCTGGTTTGAAGACGAACAGGCGGGATGGATTACTAAAGATGTGTCGACACTGGCAATAAGTGTCGACACTGACTTATAATGTCTCGACACTCATGTGTCGACACAAGTTTAGTCAACAGATTTTATGTGTCGACACTTGGTTATGTGTTGACACCACACTACTCGACATGTAGTCGAGACGTTACTTAGAAAATTCTGAGTAAAACTTAAGTGTCGACACCTCATTGGATGTGTCGACACCAACTCGACATGTGTCGACACTAACATTCTGAAGTGTCGACACCAACTTCCTAGATGTGTCGACACCATTTTCCCGAAGTGTCGACACTTACTATTCTGTGTCGACATAGACTTGTCTATGTATCGACACCTTTTTACTTAGCCAATTTTTAGTTCTGTAAACTTAGTCTAAGTTTATCATACCTAGTTCAATTTTGAACCTATTGAACTTAGCTTCTTCTAAGGGCTTAGTAAACATATCAGCTATCTGGTTATCAGTTTTAACATATTCAAGTGCAATATCATTTCTTTCTACATGCTCCCTAAGAAAGTGATATTTAATCTCAATATGTTTAGTTCTACTATGTGATACTGGATTATTAGCTATTGAAATAGCACTTGTAGAATCACAGAAAAGTGGAGTTCTACTTACCTGAAATCCATAGTCTTCTAGCTGATGTTGAATCCACAAAAGTTGAGCACAGCAACTTCCTGCAGCTACATATTCTGACTCAGCTGTGGAGATAGCCACACTAGTCTGCTTTTTGCTGCTCCATGAAATTATTCTTCCTCCTAGGAATTGACAGGATCCAGTAGTGCTCTTTCTATCTTCTTTGCATCCTGCAAAGTCTGCATCTGAATAGCCTGTTAGATCAAAATCTCCATTCCTAGGGTACCAGAGGCCTAGATAAGATGTGCCCTTTAGATATCTCAAAATCCTTTTGACTGCAGTCAAATGAGACTCTTTAGGGCAGGCTTGATACTTGGCACAAACACATGTAGCATACATGATGTCAGGTCTACTAGCAGTCAAGTATAAAAGGGAGCCAACTATCCCTCTATACAAGGTTTCATCTACAGGTTTCCCTGCATCATCCTTGCTAAGAGACATACTTGACCCCATAGGAGTCTTCATGGTGCTGGATGAATCCATACCATATTTCCTTATGAGTTCTAGGGTGAACTTGGACTGACAAATGGATAGACCACTTTCAGTCTGTTTAACTTGGAGACCCAAGAAAAACTTTAGCTCTCCCATACTACTCATCTCAAATTGACTTTGCATAAGCTTTGCAAACTTTTTGCAAAGGCTACTTTCAGTAGACCCAAATATAATGTCATCTACATATATTTGGACAAGTATGACTTTGCCTCTAGATTCCCTAAGGAATAGAGTCTTATCTATTTTCCCCCTTGTGAACTTATTCTCAATGAGGAAACTAGATAGGGTTTCATACCAAGTTCTAGGAGCTTGTTTTAACCCATACAATGATTTCCTAAGTCTATAGACATAATGTGGAAGAGTAGGATCAACAAAACCTGAAGGCTGCTCCACATATACTTCTTCCTTTAGATTACCATTTAGGAATGCTGACTTGACATCCATTTGGTATACCTTGAATCCTTGATAGGTTGCATAGGCCAAGAACATCCTTATGGCTTCCAGTCTGGCTACTGGAGCAAAGGTTTGATCAAAATCAATACCTTCTTCTTGCCTATAACCTTTAGCAACCAATCTTGCTTTATTCTTAATGATAACTCCTTGTTCATCTAACTTATTCCTGTAGATCCACTTTGTTCCTATCACATTGTGATCTTTAGGTTTAGAAACCAGGTCCCAAACCTTGCACCTTTTGAACTGATTAAGTTCTTCTTGCATTGCTTCAGTCCACTGTGGATCTTGTATAGCTTCTTCAAATTTCTTTGGTTCTATTTGAGACAGAAAACTTGAATATACTACAGCATTCTGATTTCTGCTCCTTGTCTGAACACCTTGTCTTGGATCTCCAATAATCAGCTCTACTGGATGATCTCTTAGATGCCTGTTGGCTGGAGGCATCCTTACTTCTGGTTGTACTTCTACAGCATCTTCATCATGCTGAGTTCCTTGTACTTCTTCAGCTCCTGGTACATGTAGTTCTCCCCCTGGATATAAGCCATCTTCTTCTACTTGCTGTCTTGCAGCAGGTACATCTTCTATGGTTAGCTTGTCCATCTTCTTAGTAAGACCTGTGGGGTTGCACACACTACTAGATAACTCATTGTTAATAAGTTTTGTCTCATCAAAAACTACATGCACAGACTCCTCTACAACTTGTGTAGTCAAGTTGTAGACTCTATAAGCCTTACTATTATTGTTGTACCCAACAAACACTCCCTCTTGGGACTTGGCAGCAAACTTAGTTAAGTAAGACTTCTCATTGTTAAGTATGAAGCATTTGCAACCAAAAATCCTTAAATAGGATAGGTTTGGTTTCCTGCCTTTCACAACTTCATAGGGGGTCTTATTTAACCTTTTAGTGATGGTAGCCCTATTTATCACATGGCATGCAGTGTTAACTGCTTCAGCCCAGAAATACTCAGGCAGTGATGTATCACTAAGTAGGGTTCTACCAGCCTCTATCAAGGTTCTATTCTTCCTCTCAGCAATACCATTTTGCTGAGGTGTTCTAAGTGAAGAGAATTCTTGAAATATCTCAAAGTCTTCACATAGTTTTGTCATGCTTTCAGATTGAAACTCAGTACCATGGTCACTTCTAATTTTGACCACAGTACTATTTAGTTCATTCTGAATTTGCTTGACAAAGCTGTAGAAGATACTGGGTGTTTCAGATTTCTGCCTTAAGAAGAACACCCAGGAAAACCTTGAGTAGTCATCAACAACTACAAAGGTATAGACCTTCCTACCTAAGCTGTGAACTGGCATTAGACCAAATAGATCCATATGCAAGAGGTATAAACACCTCACAGCATCTTTGTTCTCTATGCTTCTAAAGGTGGATTTGGTCTGCTTGCCCTTTTGACAAGCTGAGCAAATGCCATCTTTAACACACTTAACTTGAGGACCATTCCTCACTAACTCTTTGCTAAAGAGTTTGCTAATAGTCTTGTAGTTAAGATGAGCTAGCCTCTTGTGCCACTTGACACAATGAGAGACTGTCTCATCAGCTACAAGACAAACAGGAGAACCATTGTTCTCAATCATGATGTCTAGACAGTAGACATTCCTCTTTCTATATCCTGTCAAAATGATCTCTTGATCACTTGACCTCTTGATATGACAACCATTTTTAATAAATGAGATGTCATACCCTACATCACTTAACTGACTTATACTTATAAGGTTGTGTTTCAACCCTTTAACATAAGCCACTTGAGTAATGGTAACAAAGTTTGAAGAAATGTTACCAAACCCTTTGATGATTCCTTTTTCAGAACCACCAAAGGTCACTTTAGGACCATTTTTGATTGGAATGTAGTCCTTCAGTAGTCCCCTTGTTCCAGTCATATGTCTGGAACATCCACTATCCAAGTACCATGTTGGGGTATGGCCACTTGGATTCACCTGTAAAACAAATTAATGAACCTTAGAACCCAAAGTAAACTTGGGTCCTTGGTGATTGTTAGTTTGCAACATGACATAGCTACCTACTGGCTTTCCACCAGGTAGCTTGCTACTCCCATTGGCACTTGCATTGTGCCAACAGTCCAAGGCAAAGTGGCCAACTTTGCCACAGCACCAGCATTCAAACTTGTTGTACCTTTGCTTAGGTACAGACTTGGCTGTCTTGACTACAGCAGGCTTATTGAATATTGGGGCTTTGCCCTTGGACTTGGACTGATCCTGAATAGTCCTAGCTGGTTTAATAAAACCCAGTCCAGCCTTTCCTTTATGATGAACAAATTCATCAATCAAGGGTAGCACTGATTTAGGTTTTGAAAACCTAGCAACTAGCTCTCTTTCCTTCTGAAGATTGATCTCCAGTCTCTTAATTTGATCATTTTTATAGGTGATAGTTCCCATCTGAATCACAGTAATGTGTTTCAGCCTGGCTACCTCATTGAGCTTTTGATCAAATTTCTTCTCAAAATCTGTTGCAGCTGCCTTAAGATCAGCAATCTCCTTTGCCTGACTTTTGGCTAGGGTCTTGCTTTTCTTATAGGCTTGCAACAGTACTTTATATTCATCTAAGAGCTGATGAATATCTCCCTCAGATTCAGAAACACTTCCATCACTTGATGAAGATGAATCTGACTCTGAACTAGAACTGGAATCTGAACTTTGAGTTGGACTTTGTACCTGACTAGGTCCTGGCTGCTCCAGGATTCTGGTACTTTCAGTCAATGCCATCAGTCCTTGGCACTGACACTCTTCTTGTTCATAGATTGATTCCATGATCTGCATAAACTCTTCTTCTTCTTCAGCAAATAGCCCTATGTAGGCTTCAGCATCTGTCTCAGTGTCTGAAGAAGAAATGTCTGAAAGATTCTTCTCATTCTTTGCAACAAAGGACTTCTCCTTCTTTCCTTTGAAGTGAGTCTTCTTTTTGTCACTGGATTCTTTTCTTCTCTCAGGACAATCTGCAATAACATGACCCTGTCTATTGCAGCAGTAACACACTATCTTAGACCCAGTTGCCTTGCTAGTCTTTGTCTTTTTCTTGTCCTTCTTTGAAGGCTTCTTCTCCTGATACTGGACTTCTTTCCCTTTGGAAAATGAAGGTCTGGACCTCCACTGTTTCTTCTTCAGGAATTTCTGAAAATGTCTGGTGAATGCAGCAAAGTCTTCATCACTTTCACTGCTTGTAGATTTTGTGCTAACAGACTCATCAGATTCTGATTCAACTACCTCTGGAGGAGGAGTTGATGACTTAGTCCTGCCCTTTCTAGGTACTTCTGACTTGAAGGCAACAGTCCTTTCCCTGTGCTCAGTCCTTGTTGATTTTTCCTCCTCTTTTCTCACTGACAGCTGCATCTCATAAGACAACAACTTGCCAAACAGTGTGGGAGGAGGAATTTCTCCCAACTTTGCCATTTCTCTGATGACACAGATCTTGGTGTCCCAATCTTTGGTTAGGGACCTTAAGAACTTATCATTCAATTCATAGTTAGTGAACTCTCTTCCATAGGACATGAGTTCATTAACAATTCTATAGAACTTCTTGTAGCATTCAGTGATGCTATCTCCTCTTCCTTGCCTAAAGCTCTCATACTCTTGATTAAGCAAGGACTTCCTATCTTGCCTAACTTCTTCAGATCCTTCCATATACACTATAAGAGTGTCCCACATCTCTTTTGCTGTTTTACAGTGAATTAAGTTCTGGAAGGTGGCATCATCAATGGCACTTACTATAATGTTTTGTGCCCTCTTGTCCATAGTGGCTAGGACAATTTCATCCTTAGTCATCTCAGAGAAATCCTTTGGAGTTCTCTGTGTAGCATCCAAAACTGAAACCTTCATGGGCACATATGGCCCCTCTTTGACTGTGATGTAGATTCTAGGGTCAGAGGCCTCCATAAATAGCCTAACCCTTTCTTTCCAGATCCCAAAGATCTCTTTTCTGCATATGGGCAGTTTCATTGAACCCAATTCCTTGTGATTCTTTGAAGAACCCATGTTTCTTGATTTTCTTGAAACTGTGTTCTGACTTACACTGAATCTGCCAAACTGGATCTCCTCAGACAGTTAGTCCTTTTTGAGGAACCTCCCTCTGATACCACTTGAAAGATATGGTACCTAAACACCTAGAGGGGGGGTGAATAGGTGACCTAAACCTTTTTAAAACTTTGTTGGCAGCAAAACAGTTATCTCACAGATTTCTACAGCTAACAGCAATAACAAAATATAAACTGCTAATCCACAGCACAGCACAGCACAGCAGACACACAAATTTATAGTGGTTCCCCAATCTTTGGGTACATCCACTTTCCCCCTTCGCCTATCTAGCAGTGTACTAGATTCGGCCAAACTTCTCCACTATCTCAGAACCCAACTAGGTTCCTACACCTCAGGCCCAAAGCCTTACACTCAGCCACCAAGGCCTACACTCAGCCACCCAGGCCTACACTCAGCCAATCAAGGCCTACACTCAGCCAATTAAGGCCTACACTCAGAGTTCTTCAACTCCTACACTCAGGCAACCAAGCCCTACCCTCAGCCTTTATAATATAGGCTTACAATTCACTCAGATCCAATGGATCCTACAAGTTAAAATTGAATTACAATAACTGACTCTACAACTCAGAAAATAAGAGAGGAGTTGAGAGTTTCTTGAAGAGTTCTTGGAAGAACTCAGCTAGATCCAAACTGACTTAGCTTCCTTCAAAGCTTCTTGAGTAGAACTGAATTAGTCTGAATCCTCTGCAGTTGATCCTTGACCTCTGCTTCTTGAGATCCAGATGATTCTGAATCCTTCTTCTCAGCCTTAGTTCCAAAGACTGAATTCTTGATTGGAGCTCTCTCTCTCCAACTTCTTAGATCTGCAGTTGGACTGTCAGATCTTCTTGTGTTGATACTCTGTGTACCACTTTTCTGATTACTTGAATAATCTGATCAATTACTTCAAATAGCTTCAACAACAACAACAACTTATCAACTTGTCAACTTACTTTCTGTAAACAGTCTGTGCCTATTTATAGGCCTTCTTCATGGTAACCGGCTGGTACAGTTCATAACTGACTTCTGACATCTCTGGCAAGTGCTGTAAACCGGCTGGAATGGCAGCTATCATGTCATCCAGTCAATTCTTGAAATTCTCTAACTGTCAGATAGTGTCGAGACTTTCTGTTCTTAAGTGTCGACACTTATAGACCAAGTATCGACACATGTTGTGTAAGTGTCGACACAAGTCTACAAGGTGTCGACACAACTCCTTGTATGTCTCGACACAGATTCTTCTTCAAGTGTCGACACTGAAATTAAGTGTCGACACAAGTACTTGATCTTCTGTAACTTGTTGAATTCTTCTAAGTGTCGACACATCTCCTTTGTGTCGACACATCTTCATATGTTGAAACTGTCAAGTGTCGACACTGCTTCTTGGTGTCGACACAAGTCTTCAATTTTGTTTCTTCAGCTGAGTGTCGACACATTCCCTTAGTGTCGACAATTGTACTTAGAATATTTTGTAAACTTTTCTGTTCTTTGCTAAGTGTCGACACAACTCCTTGTATCGACACTTTCTTCAAGTGTAGAGTCTTCAACTAAGTGTCGACACATTGTGCTGGGTGTCGACACTTTCTTCAAGTGTTGACTCCTTTGAGTGTGTGTCGACACAGTGTGCTGAGTGTCGACACATTCTTTATATGTTGACTCTGCTGATTGAGTGTCGACACATTGTGTTGAGTGTCGACACTTGTCCTTAGTCTCTGCAGAATTTTGCTGAGTGTCGACACAACTCCAAGTGTCGACACTTTCTGATGTAGACTCAGCTCTTCTAGGTGTCGACACTTCTGCTAAGTGTCGACACAGCTTTTCTGCATTCTTCTTCACTGAGTGTCGACACAGCTCCAAGTGTCGACACTTTCTGTCTGGTGTCGACTCTTCTTCTCAGGTGTCGACACAATTACTCCAAGTGTCGACACTGCTTGTCTGGGTGTCGACACAAGCTTTCTCAAGTGTCGACACTTTCCCTCTGGGTGTCGACACATGGACTTAGAAACTTTTAGCTTCAGTCCAGTGAATACCTAACCTGCACAAGTAACTCAAACAAACATCAAATACATTATGATGTATATCATTGAGTTAGGTGAGGCTTCTTCAAATCAGGTACATTTGACCAATGTACCCAACAATTGGGTATATAGAGAACCTTGAAAGGTTGGGTTTTCCTCTTGGTCAAGAGTTGGCCACAGATCTGATCCTGCAATCGTTGCCGGACAGTTATGAGCAGTTCGTCTTGAACTACAACATGAATGAAATAGACAAGACACTGCCCGAACTCCTAGGCATGTTGAGAACTGCCGAAATCAACATGAAGAAGGCCAAGCCTGCCAGCCCCATACTGATGGTGCATAAGGGCAAGGGCAAGGCCAAGGGCTCTAAGAAGACGAAGGTGGGACCTAAGTCATATCTTGAGCTCAAGTCTTCTGCACTGATGAAAAAGAAAAGCACGGTGAAGGAAGGGAAATGCCACCACTGTGCCAAGGCTGGTCATTGGAGGAGGAACTGTCCTTCGTACATTGAAGGTCTGCAGAAATTGAAGGGAGGTATGACTTCCGCTTCAAATATTCACGTTATAGAGATAAACCTTTCTGCTCCTTCATCTTGGGTATTGGATACCGGATGTGGTTCTCACATTTGTACAAATGTGCAGGAACTGGAAAGGAGAAGATTGCTAAGTAAAGGGGAGGTGGACCTCCGCATCGGCAATGGAGCAAGAGTTGCTGCTGTAGCCGTAGGGGTTTACCATATTTCTTTGCCCAGTGGGCTTGTAATAGAACTAGATAACTGTTATTTTGTTCCGGACATAACTAGAAACATTATATCTATTTCATGCTTGGACATGATTGGATTTTCTTTTATAATTAAGAACAACTGTTGTTCTATATTTAAGAATGATGTTTGTTATGCTGTAGCCCAATTGTTTAATGGTCTTTATGTTTTGAACTTGGACCATCTGATCTGTAATGTTGAAAATAATAAAAGACTAAGAACAAATGACTCGAACCCTACATTTCTCTGGCATTGTCGTTTGGGCCATATCAACGAGAAGCGCATATCCAAGCTCTATAAAGATGGACTTTTGGACTCATTTGATTATGAATCATTTGAGCGATGTGAATCTTGTTTGTTAGGCAAAATGACTAAAGCCCCTTTCACTGGTTATACTGAGAGGGCTGAGGATCTCTTGGGTGTTGTACATAGTGATGTATGCGGACCCATGAGTTCCATGGCTAGAGGTGGGTATTTCTACTTTGTTACATTTACTGATGATTTTAGTAGATACAGATATGTGTATCTTATGAAGTGCAAATCCGAGACCTTTGAAAAGTTCAAAGAGTTCAAGAATGAAGTAGAAAACCAGTTGGGTAAAAGGGTTAAAGCACTCCGATCTGATCGAGGTGGCGAATACCTGAGTCATGAGTTCCGTGATCATCTGAAAGAGTGTGGTATTGTATCACAGCTCACTCCACCTATAACACCACAACATAATGGTGTGTCTGAGAGGAGAAATCGTACTCTGTTAGACATGGTACATTCGATGATGAGTCATGCAGACTTGCCTGTTTCCTTTTGGGGTTTTGCTTTAGAGACTGCTGCAATGACATTGAATCGCGCTCCAACGAAAATGGTTCTGAAGACACCATATGAGATATGGACTGGGAAGCATCCTAGTATGTCGTTCATTAAAATTTGGGGCTGTGAGGCATACGTGAGACGTCAAATGCCTGACAAGCTGGAACCCAAATCGGATAAATGTTATCTGGTGGGATATCCTAAGGAAATGAAAGGGTATTACTTTTACCTACCTTCTGAGGGCAAAGTGTTTGTCGCAAGGACTGGTGTCTTCTTGGAGAAAGAGTTCTTATCAAGAAAGACTGAAAAGGTAGAGCTTGAAGAAGTTCAAGAACCACATGTAGTGAATGAACCGGAATTGGATTCTGAGTCAGGACTACAAGATGTTGTAGCTAGAGAACCTACTCAGGGAACACAAGTCCTACGTAGATCTGGTAGACCAAAGTTTGAGCCTGAGAGATATGGATTTCTCGTGTCTCAAATAGGTAATGTGTTGCTTATGGATCATGATGATGAACCAGCAACCTACCAAGAGGCTATGAATGGACCGGACTCCGACAAATGGCTTGAGGCTATGAAATCCGAAATGGACTCCATGTATGCAAACCAAGTTTGGAACTTGGTGGAACCACCTGAAGGGGTACGACCCATAGGGTGCAAGTGGGTCTTCAAGAAGAAGACCGACATGGATGGGAATGTACAGACATTCAAAGGGCGACTGGTGGCTAAGGGTTTCAAGCAAATTCATGGTATTGACTATGATGAGACCTTTTCCCCTGTTGTCATGGTAAAGTCCATAAGGATATTGCTTGCTGTTGCTGCGTATTATGACTACGAGATCTGGTAGATGGATGTCAAAACGGCTTTCCTTAATGGAAACCTCCTTGAGGAAGTGTATATGACACAACCCGAGGGTTTTGTATCTCCAGATGAAGCCACTAAAATATGCAAGCTGAATAAGTCCATCTATGGACTAAAACAGGCCTCTCGAAGTTGGAATCTTCGTTTTGATGAGAAAATCAAAGAGTTTGGTTTCATCAAGAATGAAGATGAGCCTTGTGTTTACAAGCGAATCAGTGGGAGCATTGTTGTCTTCCTGATATTGTATGTAGATGACATACTGTTGATTGGGAATGACATTCCTACCCTGAAAGTTGTTAAGAACAACCTAGGGAATTGCTTTTCAATGAAGGATTTGGGTGAAGCGACTTACATACTCGGTATTAAGATCTATAGAGATAGATCGAAGAAGTTGCTGGGTTTGACCCAGAGTACGTACATCGAAAAGGTGTTGAAGCGGTTCAACATGCTTGAGTCCAAGAAAGGATTTTTGCCCATGTCTCATGGTATGAATCTCTCTAAGGACCAGTGTCCAAAGTCTTGTGAAGATAAGGACCGCATGAAGTTGATTCCATATGCTTCGGCAATTGGATCAATCATGTACGCGATGTTATGTACTCGACCCGATGTCTCCTTTGCTTTGAGCATGACTAGCAGGTATCAGTCAGACCCCGATGAGTGTCACTGGAATGCAGTCAAGAATGTCCTGAAGTACTTGAGAAGGACTAAGGATGTGTTCTTGGTGTATGGTGGGGAGGAAGAGCTCGTTGTAAGTGGTTACACGGATGCTAGCTTCCAAACTGATAGAGACGACTCCAAGTCTCAATCAGGTTTTGTGTTTTGCCTGAATGGAGGAGCTGTGAGCTGGAAGAGTTCCAAGCAAGAGACAGTTGCTGATTCTACTACAGAGGCCGAGTATATCGCCGCAGCTAAGGCGGCGAAGGAGGCTGTATGGATTAGGAAATTCATCGGCGAGCTTGATGTATTTCCTAGCATTATTGGTCCCGTAGTTCTCTACTGTGATAACAATGGTGCAATTGCACAATCTAAGGAACCTAGATCCCATCAGCGCTCCAAGCACATACTTCGGCGGTTTCATCTTATTCGTGAGATTGTCGAACGAGGAGATGTAAACATTTGCAGAGTGCCGACTGAGGAGAATATTGTGGATCCACTGACAAAGCCTCTCGCGCAGAGAAAGCATGATGGTCATACTAGATCGATGGGTATACGCTACCTAAATGATCAACTCTAGTGAGAATCTTGTGGATTGCATGTAAACTTGTATTTTGTTGGCCATTTGTTCATATGATGAACATTGTACCTAGTTTTTCTTTTACAATTAATGGCAAATTCTTTTATTATGAGTTTTTCTTTCTATATGATAGTTAAATGTTAACATAATAGATACCCTTAGAATGTTCGCTTCCATGGGACATCAAGTATGTGACTTGAATGTGAGAGCCTATGATTTATTTAAAGCTTCATTCTTAAAAGGTCCCTGGTCGAGTATCATCATAGAAGCTAAGGGTGATGATGGTACATGAAGGCTAGCACGTGCGTTGACTGATGACTGGTTCTCACAGGTCATGATATTGTGATATCAAGTCATCACGTGGGTACTTGTTAGTGAACAAGTTATACTGGACAGACCCAACCTGAGACTACTCTGTGGATTGTCATCCAATCGTGTCACGAGTAGGTCTCAATTGACAATGGTGTTGTGGTCCTTTGACCTGAAGTCACAGCATTCATCAAGTGAGGAAGAGCGTGCTTTGATGCCATCTAAAGTCTTCCTTGAGAAAGGTTGATGATAAGGGTGGTTGTTGGGCATGTTACGAATCATTTGGGTGTTTGTGTGTGAGCAGATATGGGATTTGTCCTTCTGTATGACAGGAGTTGCATCCATGGGCCCCTTGATGGAACTGGACTGAGAAATGCATGGTCATGCTTGGTTGAGTCAATATGTGATATTGGTCTCACCATTTTCTAGAAGTCCGTCCTGGATCAAGAAACTTGGATTGAGCTATTACGAGGGTGACACGGTCCATGCCTCTAGTTCTTTCCGGATGTAAGGGACAAAGACAACGCTGATATATTGGTCATAAAGGCTTATGAGTTATAAACTCTTATTGCTTGGGGAGCAATGATTCATTGCTAGATGCCACTCATTGTTTGTGAGGTTTTTGGTTTGATACTTTCAAGATCAAGTGGGAGTCTGTTGGAGTTACCATGGTGATCTGGAAGTGGTCAAACATGTAATCTCACTACAAACACGATATGAGCCTGCAGGGTCGCACATAAGAGATGTGGAGAAGTTAGATGATTGACTGTGTTGGTAAAGGTTACCAATCACCGACCTGAATGGGGTTATGGGCAAAGTGTTGCCTTAAAGAATCATCGGGTTGGGCAAATGTTGCCTTGAAGGACTGGTAAGAATAGTCGACCGAAGGTCGACGAGAATCGTCGAGAATGGTTCTCTGATTTTCGCCGATCGACGAGAATCGTCGAGAATAGTTCTCTGATTCTCGCCGATCGACGAGAATCGTTACTATGATTCTCGACGATCGACGAGAATCGTCGACCGCAGGTCGACGGTCGACGATTATAGTCCACCCCGCGTTCGGCGAGAATCGTCGAGTATTGTACTCTGATTCTCGCCGATCCTAGGTGTTTCTCGCCGACTGATTCTCGCCAAATCTGCTTGATGATTCTCGTCGATTGTCGCCGATTCTCGCCGATGGTCGCCGATTCTCGCCGACTGATACTCGCCGATTCTGGGACCCTATTTTTCTGGGAGGTCTGCGGATAGCGATTAACCTAAGTCTATTTATGCCTTCGGTATAAAAGGGACACTTAGGGTTTTCGGGAATCGTGCTTAAGCCTTTTGGCAGCCGATCGAATCGAATCCCGCGACGGAAGTGTTCCGCCGTTCGTTCGCTCCGCCGATCCCGAATCCCGCCGACGGAAGGGTTCCGCCGCCGTGCTCGCTCCGTCGACCACCTCTTCTCCGGCGATCGTCGCTGGTGTTGCTCTTCCTGGCGCGGACCTAGCAGTCCGTGGAGTAGCAAGGTGCGGTCTTTCTCCTTCCCGATTTTCCGTGCGACGGAAAGATCGGCGTTCTCCCGCTCGTATGGATTTCTGCAGAGACATGGATATTAGTCCACGTATAACTCGCCACTAGCAAGAAGACGAAGTTTGGAGCATCTTCGTTGAGTTGTGCCTCAATGCCACCGAGGTAATTTTTGCCTAGTTGTATGTTAACTTCTTGATTCAATTATCATGGCCCGATCCCATTTCTTTTGGGTTTTCTTGATGTTTTTATTCTTCCGCTGCGTGCACAAGCGTTGTGCCATCCTCATAGAGAAACCCAACAGTGGTATCAGAGGGAGGTTTGCGGCCATGATTGTTGTATTGGAAGTTTTGTTATTCTAGTGCGTGTAAACCTAGGGATTTAGAAGTGTTCTAAATGTCTAGATTTAGTCTTGGTACCCGCCAAGAATTTCTGGAATTTCGTGGGAATTTCTAATTATTAGAAATTATAGTCTCCTTATCAGTAACCATCCCTCGAGTTTGTTTTGGATTTTGAATCCAACATAGAGAGATGAGCTTGTCTACTGTTTTAAGTTGAGTTGTCTTTGCCTTTGTCCAATGCATGTAAATCTGAGGATTTGGAAGTTTCCGGATGTTCAGATTTAGCCCTTCCTTCTATCAAATGTTGATGGTGTCAGGTTGTGCACATAAGGGATGCATGTGGTTTTAGAAAAATTGTTTTTCTTTGGATGTGCACATGGATCAAATATTGATCATGGTTAATTGTTAACCTATAATCAAAATCCCTTCATCAAATATTAAGTGTTCGGATGCCTTCTGATGGATGACACTCTTCCTGCCTCGATCGATGAAGTGTGGGCTTGCCAAAGCAAGGTGCATTAATCTATCTTGGTAAGGGTGCGAGCGGATAATTGTGATATCCCACTGTCGACATCGGGTCCAGCTTAACTAGGTGACCTCAAAGGTTGAGTGCCTAGAGGCATATGGTTGGCATGCACCATATGATGGATGCGAATAAGGAGTTATTCACCAACCATACAAGAATTGCATGAGGATGCAATTGGCAAGCGTTGCCTACCTAAATAACCGCATCATGAGAGGAAAGCCAAAGCTGACTCATTGTGTTGGTGAAATACGGATCTTGTCCACTAAGAGAGTAGCTCGCATGAACTCTCTGAATTGTTAGTGAGGGCTATCATTTCGAATAAAATAGTGGGAGTGTTTTAATTGAAGTCCAAATTAAAATAAATTGTATTTGAAATTTTGGTACTGATTTTATTCTGCATAAATTCTTGTAGAATTCCATGGCAAGTGTTTCACACTCCACTTTGTCTCTGAGAGCCATCCTTGAGAAGGATAAGCTCAGTGGGATAAATTACATGTACTGGTATAGGAACCTGAGAATTGTTCTCAGGCAAGAGCGAAAGCTCTATGTCTTGGAAGAAGAAGCCCCTGAGGTGCCGACCGGGAACTCTTCCCGTGCTTCAAACTCTCCCCGGATCTGCGATGCCACTACCTTTGAATCAGTGAAAACTTCCACATCCCGAATCTCCAGCTCCTTTGCCAGGCGGAGGCCGGCGATCACGGCCTCATATTCCGCTTGATTGTTGGTCACGGGGAAATGTAGAATGACCGCTTGCTCTATGGTTACCCCCTGAGGACTTGTCAATACCACCCCTGCCCCGAGGGAGTGCCTTCCCGAGGCCCCATCAACTATCAACTTCCATGCTTCTCGAGGTTGCTGCTCTCCCCCCTCGACTTCAACGATGTAGTCTGCTACGAAGTCCTCCACTGCCTGTGCCTTGATGGAGAGCCTTGGGACAAAGGAGATGTCGAACTCGCTTAGCTCAATGGACCACTTAGCCAGTCTCCCCGAGTGCTCCACTCCTTCGAAGATCTTGCGAAGAGAGTGGTCGGTCACCTCCCTAATCGAATGTGCTTGAAAGTACGGCCGGAGATTCCTTGCCGATATGACCAAGGCGTAAGCGAGCTTTTCCAGGATGGGGTAGCGAAGCTCTGCCTTCCTCAATATCCGGCTGACGTAGTAGATGGGCAGCTGCTTCTTTCCTTCTTCCCTTACTAGGACGGAGGTCACCGCCTCCGCTCCTACCCCGAGGTACAAGGTCAGGTCCTCTCCCTCCTTTGGGCTCTGAAGGAGAGGAGCCTGAGAGAGTTGTCTTTTCAGCCCTTGGAAGGCCTCTTCGCACTCGGTTGTCCATTCGAACCTTTGATTCCCTCGCAGCACCTTAAAGAACGAAGAACACTTGTCTCCTGCCCTGGAGAGGAACCTGCTTAGCCCAGCTAGCTTGCCTGTCAAACACTAGACCTCCTTGGCGTTGTGAGGTGACTCCAAATCCAGGGTGGTCTTTACCTTGACTGGGTTGGGCTCCACCCCCGTCGGAGTCAGAAGATGCCCGAGGAACTTCCCGCGGCTGGCCCCAAAGACACACTTCAAGGGGTTCAGCCTCATCTTGAACCTTCTTAAGGTGGCGAATGTTTCCTCCAGATCTTGCAGGTGCGAAACCATGCACTTGCTTTTGATCATTAGGTCGTCGACGTAGAAATCCAAGTTCCTCCCCCTCTGATCCCGGAAGACTCGATCCATCATGCGCTGATAGGTGGCCCCTGCATTCTTTAACCCAAAGGGCATCATTTTGTAACTGAAGCATCCCTCCCTCGTGATGAAGGAAACATCCTTAGTATCGGGAGGGTGCATCCGGATCTGGTGATAACCTGAAAAAGCATCTAAAAAGCTCATGACAGAAAAACTGATGGCTGAATCAACCAGCGCGTCGATTCGAGGCAGGGGGTAGCAATCCTTAGGGCATGATTTATTTAACAAAGAAAAGTCAATACACATTCTCCATTTTCCTCCTCCCTTCTTTACCATTACCACATTGGAGATCCAGCCTGGATACTGGATCTCTGAGATGAAGCCCGCCTCCAGGAGCTTCTTGACCTCCTCGCATATTGGCTCCTCCAGCTTTGTTGCGATGGTCCTCATCTTCTGGCGTATGGGGCGAGTACGGGGGTCCAAGTTCAGGCGATGGCAGGCCACATCAGCGTCGATGCCCGGCATGTCCGCCGCGCTCCAGGCGAAGATGTCGACGTTGCCTTGCATGCAAGCCCGCACTTGCTCCCGGGCCTCGGGACTCAAGCCCCCGCTGACCCGCACCATTTGTACTTTCCCTGCGCTGGTGAAGACCTCCATCTCCACCACTTCTTCGGCCGGCTCCAGCCGCGAATGCTCCCAACCGGCCCTTGCCTCTTCCTCCAGCTCTAGCTCTCCTCTTTCTCCCTCCTCCTCGATCTCCATCGCTTCTTCCAGCCCCTCCTGCTGCTGCTCGACTCCTACGCCCCTCGGGGCCTCTCCCTCAACTCCTCCTGCCGCTTGCTCTCCTACTTCCATCGCCCCTTCCGGGCTCTCCTGCCCCTCGTCTCCCCGGACCACCTGCACATCCCCTTGCAGCTTCTCAGTCTCCTCTTCTCCGACTTCCTCCCCAGCTATCTCTCTTGCCTCCTCTAGGACCATCTCCTCTTCCTCAACAACCTCCTCTAGGGCCGCCATCTCTATCTCCAACTCTTCTGCCTCTGCCATCCACGAAATGGTGTTGACTACTGTAACGTAACATTGTCTTGCCACCTTCGGGTCCCCTCTTACCCTGACCTGCACCCCTCCCATTGTTGAAATTGAGGCATTGATGGAACGAGGAGGGGACACAGCGAAAGGCGCTGATGAGGGGGCGCCCAAAGATGACATTATAGCTGCTCGGGGCGTCCACGATCACGAACCTACAGTTACGTGACACGCCCCCAACCTTACGTGTAGCCCTACTCCCCCTTCTACCTCTTTTCTCTCTCCGGAAAACCCGAACAGAGGTCCGTCCGATGCCAAGACCCTCTTCCCTTCAACCCTCATCTCATCAAAGGCCTTCTTGAAGATGACATTTACCGAGCTCCCGTTATCTACCAGTATCCTCGAGACCGTATAGTTTTCCACCGCCGTCTGGATCACCAGAGCGTCACAGAATGGATCCTCATAGTCTGGCATGTCCTCTGATGAGAAAGTGATCTTTTCTTCTGGTGGGGGAACCTACGAGGTAGAGGCCATCCCCCTTCGGTACATGATTTGCAGGCTCCCCTTGCGGGTTGCCTCAATCCCCACTCCTCCGTGAATCACCCTGATTCCCCCCCCCCCGGGTCCCTACATCTACCCGATCTTCGCACCTATCTTCCGCCTCGCCCTGCTGCACCTCCACTATCCTCACCGGTGGATCTTGCCTCCCTGCTCCTCTTGCTTCTCTTAACTCTAAGAATTCCGAGCAGGTGGCCGTTGCGTGACCTTCCTCCTGGTGGAAGTCACAAAAGAGCAACGCCTCCCCGCCCCTTCTTCCGTCTCCTCTTCCTCTTCTACCTCCTCCCCGAGCTCCTCTAGCTGCTCCTCTCCATCTTCCCACTTCCATGGCCTCCTGCGGTGGTGGGGGACGACCCCTCGGCTCCTGCCTCCATGCCGGTCGGTCGAACCTCCGGGACTCCCGCAGGTTATCTCTCCCCTGGTAGCCTTCTCCGGGGCCCTGGGGGCGACCCTCCTGGGGCCTCCAACCTAACCGGTTGTTCGGCTCCCGGGCCCCCCATCCCTGCTGCTGCCCAAACCTTCGGGGCTCTTCCCTTCTCCTTTCTTCCCTTTGCTCCCTCTACTCCTTCTGTCTTCCCGCTGCTGGTTCCTTCACGTCGTCCTCTGCTAGCTTGGCCAACTTCCTGGCGAATGCTGGGTTTGCTCTCTCGAAGTCAATTTCCTTTGCCGCCCTCTCCATGAGCTCCTCAAAGGAGAGGGGTGGCACCCTCTTCAACTCCATGCTAAAAAATCCCGGTCTCAGCCCCAGGGTGAAGGCCAGCATCAGCGCGTACCCTGGAACCTCCTGGACCAGGAGGACCTCCTCCTGAAACCGGTCGACATAGTGACCCAGCGTCTCATCCGGCTTCTGCCTCACCGCAAACAGACACTCCGCTTCCTTCTTCCGCTTCTTCGAGGTTGAGAACCTCAACAGGAAACTTCTCCGCAGATCTTCAAAACAGTAGATTGACCTTGCTGGCAACTGGTGGAACCAGTCCCGAGCCTTCTCCTTCAACGTGATGGCAAATAGCCGGCACTTGAAGGCATCCGTCATCTGCCTTATTGATACAACGTCCTCAAACCACTGTACGTGATGTACCGGGTCATCCTTCCCCGAGTAGTAGGACATGTCGGGCTCCCGAAACCCCTCCGGTACCGGAGCCGAGATGATGAGCTCGCTAAATGGGCTCTAGCCTCCTGCCTGGCGAGAAGGCACGTCCCGCGGCCTCGGCTGACTGGCCCGATCCGCGAGACCGTGCCCCGGGAAGAGCTCCCGCACTGCCGCTTCCTTCTCGCCCAGATCCGTCAGCGCCTCCTTGCCTGGGCGCTGGCTCTGGCCTAGGAAGAGTTCCCGCGCCGCCACATCTCTCTCGCCAGCCTCCCCCGGGACCTCCTTTCCCGGGCGCTGCCCTGGGGCGTTCTCGCCCAAGTGCGGGACCTCTTCTATTGGGACCTGAGGGGTGGCCCACTCGCCTCTCGCCGAGAAGGCCAAACTGATTGTTTCAAAACCTCTCGCCTGAACTCATCCAGCATCCTCTTTGTCGCTTCCTCTCCCTGGGTGGGGGAGCCTCCATAACTTGACTCTTCACCTTCACCTCCATCCATGGGACAAAACTTAAGGCTTTCTTGTATCAGCTGCCTTCCACGCTCACCGCACCAGAACTGTTGAAGCCAAATATGACCTCAACTAGAGTTCGAAGAAAAAAGGGGGTGCAGCCAAAACCTACTTCTCCCAAGTCTCAACCCTCGACTGGATTCAAAGGACCTAAGACTGACCCAACAGCCTCAGCAGGGAGGTCCCACCTCACACCCGGAAGATCTCTGAGAGCTTCCCCTCCAAAGCCAAAGCTGGGCTGGGAGCTCCTCAGAAAGCACTGGAATTTGGGAGATAATGATAGCCTGCCTTCTAAGGAGCCCTTATGGGTCTATTTATAGCATCTTGCTGTCCTGAAATTACAGAAAAGCCCCTGGTTGGTCTGCCAATAGCCGAATCCCACTGTTTTTCTGAGGGTACTGAAGTAATTTCTCCTGAGGGCAATTAGGACATTCTACCAAAGGCCCTGGGCCCCCCCTCGGCGAGAGCAGAGTCGAGGACCTCCTGTCCAGAGCCTGGCGCGAACGCTCTCGCCTGCTTACAGGCGAGAGCCCTTTGAGATTGGAGCCTGGCGCAAGCGCAAGCGTTCTCGCGCCGGCCGCGCTCGACGATCTTGGCCCGCCGTTCTCCGTTCGATGATCCGGTTGCGCTCGCCGATCTTGGATCGACGATCTAGCGCGATCGTTCCCGCCTACTTTGGGCGAGATCTTCCTTAGGGCGGGAACTCCTTCGGCTAGCCCAACTATGACCATTGTGTCTCCTGGAATGGCTCAGCGAATATGGGGTTGTACACTGGAAAGTTCCAGAAGTGCTTTTTCTGTCTTCTTTACACCCTACAAAATATGCATCTGTGTACCCAATAAGTTCAAAATCACTATCCCTAGGATACCAAAGCCCAAGATTGGGTGTGCCCTTAAGATATATCAGTATTCTCTTAACAATAGTATAATGAGACTCTTTGGGGCATGCTTGGTACCTAGCACAGACACATGTTGAGAACATAATATCTGGCCTACTAGCAGTTAAATATAGGAGTAATCCAATTATGCCTCTATATGAGGTTTCATCAACTAGTTTTCCAGATTCATCCTTGTGTAATGACACTGTAGAACCCATTAGAGTTCTCATGGTAGAAAAATTCTCCATACCATATCTCTTAATCAACTCCTTAGTGAACTTAGATTGAGAGATGGATATTCCATCCTCAGATTGTCTAACTTGGAATCCCAAGAAGAACTTTAGCTAACCCATGCTGCTCATCTTAAACTTGCCTGAATAAGCCTTGCAAACTTGCTACACAGCATCTCATTGGTAGACCCAAATATTATGTAATCTACATAAATCTGGACTACTATGCTTGAACCTTTGATGTTCCTAAGGAATAGTGTCTTGTCTATCTTTCCTTTAGAGAACTTGTTTTCTATAAGAAAAGGTATAGAGGGTTTCATACCAGGCTCTAGGTGCATGTTTTAACCCATACAAAGCCTTGTGTAATCTGAAAACATAGTTTTTGTGTTTAGAGTCAACAAAACTTGGTGGCTGCTCTACATAGACTTCTTCCTTCAGTGTACCATTTAGGAATGCTGACTTTACATCCATTTGGTAGACTTTGTATCCTTTGAATGCTCCATGGGCTAAAAAAATCTAATGGCTTCTAGCCTAGCTACAGGTGCAAAAGTTTGGTCAAAATCTAATCCTTCCTCTTGTCTATATCCTTTAGCTACTAATATAGCTTTGTTCTTGACTATAACCCCATACTCATCTAATTTATTTCTATAGATCCACTTAGTGCTTATGATATTGTGATCATTAGGTCTAGGAACTAAACACCAGACTTTGTGTAACATCTCTCGGACAACTAGACCCCTAGGAGTGGTTTTGTCATGACTAGGTCATGACAAAACCCTAGGAAGCCCAAGAGGGCCAAGTGAACCTAGGAATGTAGGTGAGACCACTATGGTCTATAAATAGTAAATTTCTAAACCCTAGTTTAAGATGACCATGGGGCTTTACCAAGACTTCAAGACCCCCACCATGGTCTTATCAACCCATTGTAAGGTTCATTAGAGCCCTAAGGGTCCATTGAAGTCGACCTAGGGTGGCCAAGTTGACCTAGAACCACTCTAGGCCTAAATTGGGCAAGGTGCCCTAACTAAGGGTAGTGTGCCCTAGTAAAGCCCAAATAACCCTACCAGGGCCTTCCTAGACCTAAAGTGGGGTCAATGGGTCACTAAGGACCCATGGAGGGCAGTCAAAGTGTTAAGTTGACCAAAGTCAACTCTAACCCTAAATGGGTCAACCTGACCTACATAGGGTCAACTGACCTTCCCTTAGCTAAGTGGATCCCACTCATGTCCTCCTAACCCTATAGTAAGGTCAATGGGTCACCTAGGACTCATTGGGGTCAATCCAAGAGGTTACGTTGACCAAAGTCAACTCTAACCCTAAATGGGTCAAACTGACCTGCACAAGGCCAATTGAAGTTCCCTTAGCCAAGTGGACCCCACACATACCTTCCTAACCCTAGTGAGAGGCTAATGGGTCACCAAGGACCCAAGTCAACTCTAGCCCTAAAGTGGTCAAAGTGCGCTGATTAAGGGTCAAGTGACCTCCAAAGGGCCAAGTCAACCCCACCTAGACCTTAGGGGAGGCCAATGGGTCACCAAGGACCCATTAGGGGCAACCTCAAAGGCCAAATTGACCAAGGTCAACCCTAGTCAAGGTTTAGGTCAAGCTTGCCCAAATGGGCTAACTCAAGCTAAAACCCAATTCACTTGGGCTAACCTTGTATTAGTGGATGAAATGAACATGTGGGCTGCCATTGAGTTAGGTAGGAGTCAAATTCAGGTTTGGTGAGTAGGAGAGAGAAAAATCTTCAAGTGAAAGAGAGAGAAAGAGAAGGGAGTAATGGGGGAAGACTTTGGGGCTCATCCTTCCCCTTCCCCAACCCCCATTCAATTCACTAGGACAAGGAGTGCACTACCATTTCAACCAGTTAGTATTTGACTGGTTTGAGCCATGCTTCATCCCCCACCCACCATGGCCGAAAGTTTTGACTAAGGGGCCAATAATGGCAATGCATCCTACACCTACCTAACACCCCAACTTTCATTCTTAAAAGCTTCACTGGACTCCAGGGATTCAATTCCACCCACTACCTAAAGGTGCCAAAGGAGTTCACAGTGTTGTTGTAGAAATCCGACCACCACCACCACCACCATGACAATCCGGTGATCGGCAAGGCTACAGCCACCCACACAGGTCCTCCTCCACTTCTTCTTCCATGGGTAGTTCATAGCAATCTTTAGGGCCAAGGTTCGGGCTCAAGTGAGCCCGATCCAATTCAAAAAGATTCCTGGTTTTTCCATTATTTTGCACTTGTCGGGATCACCAGAAAAAGGCTCTCCGGCGGCTATGCCGCCGCCTGGCGACAACCACCACCTCAACGGAGGTGGTGGTGGCGGTGGCCGGCCGGGGAGGTGGCTGGATGGCCAGCGACAGCGAGTGGAAGATGCTCTAGGAAAATCCAATCCAGGCCGTCGACTGGAGTTTGAAGACAACCGGATGCCGTCCAAGGCGCGCCAAGATTCATGCTTTATAGAAATCAAACTATAGGTTTATGATTTACATTTTAATGATTCTATCACATATAATGTAATTAATGGTTTTAATTTTTACAAATACTTAGATGCTATTTCAGAGGAAATGGTCAACACATAAATTGTAGCCCTATGTGTCTACTTTAATTCAAAATTAGTTTGAAGCAATTTGGGTGCCTTCTTTGACCAGGGCACTCATTTTGGTAGGGTCTATACCTAGGATTAGGCAGAAATTAAAATGGATGCCCACCCTTTATCTCTGGTACAAATGACTTGAAATTTGGACAGGGAGTCATCCTAGTCTATATCTAGGTCCTGCCCAAAAATGAGAATTTGTGGGGACAATGTTTTTATAGTTTTGGAAATTGTTTAATTTATCTAGGGTTAATTAATTTAGGGACCAAATGATCTCCAAACTCACCCAAATTTTGGTGAGAGATGGTTGGGGTCATTTGGAGGTGGTTAAAATTTCATCACATTTGGAGGTGGTTTGAACTGAAATCATGCAAACCCTAGCCTTGCCCTAAAAAAGGCATTTTGGTCAAAAAGTGCACTTTGGGTTTTGAGTGGCCAAATCACCTCAACAGAGGTTGAAATTGGGGCCACTGTCTTGGCATGGATTTTAACACCTCTCCATGGAATATGGGGTAGATTGGAATAGATTTGCCCTAAGATCTAAGGCCAAACCCTAAGGAAGGGCTTTTGTGCCTTGTGAAGGGCATGATGCTAAAAGACCTTGAAAGGACTTCAAATTTGGTAGGGAGGGTGCTAGGGTAGATAAAGCCATATGATAAAAATCTCAGTGGATTTGTGAAAGGGTAGGACCCACAAAACCCTAACCCTAGTTTAGGGCACAAACATTCTAGTGCTAGAATAGGTTAGTAAAACTCCTTGAATAATAATGAAATTTGGGTAGTGTGGTCATAAGGATAGAGTGAACCTCTGATAATTTAATTCTGAATTTTGGATCAATATTCTTAGCACTTACTTTGTAACTCATGGTTTTGCCCTAATTAATCATTAGGTCATTATGATCCCACTGCCTATTGGAAGGTCATGAAAATTTGGTAAAGGGAGTTTTAGACCTCAATGTATATATAGGAATTTTATTAGAATTTTTGGATACATATTTGCAGTACCTACTTCACAAGCTCAATAACTTGAAAAATTGTGCAATGATTTGTTTAGAGCTCATTACTTGCAAATAAATTATGCAACTTGACTTAGAACATTTATATGTCCTTACAATCATCTTTAAATTTTCTCCGAAGTTTTGGAAATTGTTTTGCTGCACTTGCCCCTTAAAATTGATAAAAATAGTTTATATTCAAAAATTGATTTAGAGGCTTAACCTTACTAGAAAATGCGGAGTCTCTGGATTCTGTGTTAAATAGCCATCTTGAATTTATCATAAATTTGGTAGAGTATATACTTGTTTGAAATTGGTACTTCATGTTCAAACTTGGGATTTTTGGATGACTAGAATAATTAAATAAATATCAGATAAATAAGGAAAATTATGAAATTCTAGTGTTAAGCTAAAAAAGGTCATGACAGCCTTTTAATAAATATTATAGGGGTATTGGAAGAATATTTTGAGTACCTCCCATGTTACACATCATATAGCTTAAGAGGTCTGCATTTAGTAAAACTGCAGAAATTAAGTTGGAGTATGATTTTGGGCACATGAGTTGGGGTTAGTTGTTTGCTGGGTTGGATGAATAGAAATAAGTTCATCGTTGGAAGATGGGATGAGTAGAGTGTTGAATTGGCTAGTGTTAAGTGTACTCGGGGTCGACGAAACATCGTCTTCCCCGTAGGAGAGGAAGTGTCAAATACACTAGAGTTATATCCAGTAGAATATTTAAGGGGTGGGAGATGAGTAACAACCAATAAAAGTAAGTACCTTGTGAAAGGGAGCTTTGTGCATAATCTCATTGTAGCTCCTAGTGCCCTCGAGTGCCATTCACGGGGAATACCTTGGGCAGTCCTGGGCTAAACCTAAATTGTAGGCAAAACTGGAATGCAAGAGTAACTAGTAAATCTAGGGTTTACCCTTCACACACCACGATGCCTCGGGGAGATAGGTTGGGACACTCGGGTAGTAGGCCTAGTGGTTTTGATGATGGGTAGGTTAGCCCGACGAGCTTTGGCTCGGTTATGTTTTGTGATGGGCAGGTTGGCCCAGCGAGCTTTAGCTCGGTTGTAGTTTATGACGGACGGGATGGTCCAGGGAGCTTTGGCTCAGTAGTTGATACATAAGGTTGCATGTGCATAAGAATAAGGTGGTGGGTCTTCAGTATTGGTAAGTCGATGCACCGACGCCAATACGTTGACTCGGCAAGTGTGGTTTAGCACTTGGCCAATTAAGTCCGGTGCGCCAGCCGGCAAGAGTACGCAGGAGCTCCGCTAAGTGCTATAGCATTAAGGCATACGATTGGTCTGACTGGTAGTGTAATTACCGGTTTAGATGTGGGTGAGGCCCAACCCACCGCTTCTGTTTGCCACTGCGGAGGTATCCTGGGAGGTTCGGCTCCAGAAAGGGGGAACTAAAGGTCTGTGTACACAGAGTCGGGTGGGAGAGTTGCACTTGCATGATCACATCATGGAATAAATGTATTTCATAGCATAACCATTGCATATAACCCCGACACCTATTGTATAAGTGGTACGGGACGCTTTATACAATAGGCCCTGCAAAACGACCCCTTGATTTATAAGTTCGTGCGAGCGAGCTTATAAGTTAAGGTTTTTATTCAGAATTATATATATATGCTTGCTAGAAAACCGACACCTTATCGTATAAATTGGTATGAGACTATTTATACGATAGGAGCCTGCAAAACGACCCCTTTATTTATAAGTTCGTGCGAGCGAGCTTATAAGTTAAGGTTTTTATTCAGAATTATATATATATGCTTGCTAGAAAATCGACACCTTATCGTATAAATTGGTATGAGGCTTTTTATACGATAGGAGCCCTGCAAAAGATCCCTTGGCTTGTGTGTTTTCATATAAGTTAGGGTTACTTTCTTGTTCAAGTTTTTCACACCTTATTTACTCCGTATATACTATAGAACTGCTAGATTAGTTCCGCCACCATCTGTTTATTTGTTATTCTCCACTTTCATGTCCTCTCCTTTCCTCCTCCCCACTCGGTGCCTAATGGCCATGGGGGGGTGATAGGGCTTAGTCTTTTAGACTAACGGTTTTCGAACCACTTCATTTTAGGGGACCATGGAGCCCAGCATGGACGAGAAGCCCCGGAGATCGGTACGCTTGAAGATCGGGCAGTCTAGTACCGGAGTTCAGACGGCAGGGACTGTGAGTCCTGATTGATAGTAATTATATTAGTTTTGCTTCCGCGATGAGAGATATGTAGTGAGGACTTGATGTACTAGGCATGAGCCCATGTTTTTAGTACTTTTATTACATCTATGGATACTCCCTTCGTGGATTTTATTTACTATTTATGTGATTTATGTGGACTTGCCTTTATTATTTTGCTACAGCAGTGATCGATTTGGCCGGCAAGGTCGGCGTTTTGTTGTGATGACCTTCCCGGGCGCGAAGGTGTCAACGCAAAGCGGCGGTTCTGGGACTAAGACACCTGTATTTTAAGGAAAAAAGGGGTCTTACAAGTGGTATCAGAGCCAAACCTCGATCGAAAAGTAGCAGTCCACAACCCCTTGGTCACCCCCGCATGAGTTTAGTTTGGGGACAAACTAAGCAGCGGAAGTAGTGGTGTGCCTATAATGGGGATCACATGTAAATTTTCCATTATTAATTAGGATTGAATCGATTATTTACTATTCGCTTTTGTTACACGGCCCCCAGCACAGCCTACGCCACAGGGCAGAGTCCAGCAGACTCCGGATGTTGCACCACCTCCCCTAGTCCCCACTCTGTTCCTACAGTCAGATATGGAGGCTTTTAGGGTACAACAGGTTCCGGCTTCGCAGCCAAACCCGGGGGCCAACTGGCTGAGTATTTTCCGAGGACTTTCTCCCCCATCCTACTTGGGGACAGAGTCGGCCGTTCGGACGGAGGAGTGGCTAAACATTATGTATGAGATGCTGACTGGGATCCGGTGCCTGTGGGAGGAGAGGGTGACCTTGGTAGTCTCTTGCTTGGAGTCCCATGCCAAGAGATGGTGGAAGACATCGCTGGACACGACGTTTGCTGACAGAGAGGTTGCTGAGATAGCTTGGGGGGAATTCAGGGCCGCACTATTGGAGCATTTTGTTCTGCAGTCGGCCAGAGACGAGCTGGAGGATAGATTTCTACAGTTGAGACAGGGCAGCAAGACAGTGGTGGAGTATCATCAGGAGTTCAACCATGTAGCCCGGTTTGCGGACTCTTATCAATTGGATGAGGCAGGTTACACTAAGAGTTTCTATAAGGGTCTGCAAGAGGATTTGAGGGAGGCTCTGTTATTCGTGTCCGATGGGCCTATTCCTCGGATATTGGAGATGGCAAAAAGGATCGAGGCAGATTGACATACTAACCGAGGCCGGAAGCTGCCAACTGAGGATCAGGGCCGGGGAGCCAGAAATGATCAGCGACCGGGCCGCATCGCAGATGGGAGGAGAGTAGAAGACCAGCCTCGTCATGAGGTGAGACAGGAGCAGAGGGAACCAGTAGTGGTGGCCCCTCAACCACCCCAGATGAGGGAGGTGCAGAGACCCGAAGGTATGGCATATCCCCCACCAGAATGCTTCAACTGTCATCAGGTGGGCCATATCCGGAGGAACTGCCCCATGAGGGGGGCACCACCACCAGCACCACTGGCTGCCCCGCCAGCTTAATATTTTGGAGGCCGAGTACGTGGCCGAGGTCGTGGATACCAGGGCAGAGACCACAGGCAAGAGAGGGAGCAAGTGTATGCACTGGATCTTACTCAACAACGGAATCCGGAGCAAGTGATCACAAGTACTCCAGTTAATTTTAAGTTTTCTCATTCCTAGATAATTAGAGTTATGGATATAGAACTGATAAACTAGGAAAGAAAACCACAATTAGATTTCTAAGACGTTAAACTACCCCATGTATAGTCTTCATCAGTGCCTATCCCACCTATACGTTGTTCGATACGGGTGCTTCGCACTCGTTCGTGTTGGAAGCCTTCGTGGAAGGGCTAGAAGGCGTGGAGCGGTTCACTGACTTGATGATGAGGATACGACTACCAGACGGATCAAAGCTATTCACCACCGCTCGCTGCAACATGGAGGCAGAGATCGACGGAAAGATATTTGAAGCACCAGCGACGATCATGAAGATACCAGTCTTTGATTTGATACAGGGAATGACATGGTTGCACTGGAACCATGCTCAGATTGACTGCATGTCAAAGAGGATTACGGTGAGGCATGGGTATTCCTACATCCTCATTAAAGGTATTAAACCTATTCCCCCTCTCTTACTGTCATCCGTGCAGGTCGTCAAGGCCCACTTGCTGGGGGAGGAAGTCTATGAAGCGCGATTTAAATTGGCTGAGGCTAAGGATTCCATCTCGGATATCCCGGTGGTGCGAGATTTTGCCGACGTATTCCCAGAGAAGCTGTCAGGGCTACCCCCGCATCGGGAGCAGGACTTTCAGATACAGCTGGTGCCGGGGGCTAAGCCAGCATCTAGAGTGCCTTACCGGATGGCCCCGAAGGAGCTGACAGAGTTTCGGAGCCAGCTGCAGGAACTAGTGGAGGTCAGATTTGTCCGGCCAAGCTCTTCACTATGGGGAGCCCCAGTGTTGTTCGTCAAGAAGAAGGACGGGACACTTAGGTTGTGCATCGACTACCGAGCACTGAACCGACTGATGGTTCGGAATACCTATCCATTGCCAAGGATAGATGAGCTGTTTGATCAGCTGGAGTGGGCGCATTTCTTTTCAAAATTGGATTTGAGGTCGGGCTACTATCAGTTGCGGATCCAGTAGGAGGACATTACGAAGACTGCCGTCAGTAGCAGATATGGGCTATTCGAGTTCACCGTGATGCCTTTCGGGCTCACGAATGCACCGTCGGCGTTCATGAGCCTCATGAATCGGGTGTTTGATGCATATCTGGATGTGTTCGTCATTGTATTTATTAATGACATCCTCATTTACTCGAGGACAGAGGAGGAGCACACACGACATCTGACGTTGACCCTAGAGAGACTGCGGGAGCACCAGCTTTATGCGAAGATCAGCAAATGCCAGTTCTGGTTGAGGGAGGTGGATTTTCTAGGCCATATCATCAGTGGTGCTGGGTTGGCAGTGGATCCGGCCAAGATTTAGGCAGTTCGGGATTGGCCGCAGCTGAAGTCGGCCAAAGATGTACGGAGTTTTCTAGGACTTGCCGGTTACTACCGGAAGGTCGTGGAGGGATTTTCTCGTATTTCCCTTCCACTCACATCCCTGACAAGGAAGGATGTGCCCTTTGTCTGGACCACGCAGTGTGAGGTGGCTTTTAAGGAGCTGAAGGGTCGGCTCACCTCAGATCCTATACTTGCGCTTCCTTCGGGGAAAGAAGGATTCCAGGTCTACACCGACGCTTCCTACCAGGGCATGGGTGCGGTGCTGATGCAGAATGGTCATGTGATAGCATACGCTTCTCGGTAGCTAAAGAAGTATGAGCAGAACTACCCAGTTCATGACTTAGAGATGGGAGCGGTCATATTTGCTATAAAAGTCTGGCGACACTATCTGTACGGTGTCCATTGCGACATTTACTCCAATCACAAGAACTTGAGATACGTGGACACGCAGAAAGAGCTGAACATCAGGCAGAGATGATGAGTGGAGTATCTAGCGGATTACCAGTACGAGATGCACTACCACCCAGGGAAGGCGAGTGTGGTGGCAGATGCGCTGAGCCGGAAGGCCACAAACCCTGGAGCAGGAACGCAGTTTATAGCCTTAGAGTTGTGTTGGGTATATTGGTTCTAATGTACCTGATTTGAAGAAGCCTCACCCAACTCAATGATATACATCAAAATGTATTTGATGTGTTTTGAGTTTACTTGTGCAGGCTAAGTATTTGCAGGAAAGAAGAAAAAGTTTCTAAGTCCATGTGTCGACACCCAGAGGGAAAGTGTCGACACTTAAGAAGACTTGTGTCGACACCCAGGCAAGTAGTGTCGACACTTGGAGTCATTGTGTCGACACCAGGGATGCTGAGTCGACACCAGACAGAAAGTTTCGACACAAGGAGCTGTGTCGACACTCAATGAAGAAAGTGCAGTGAAGTAGTGTCGACACTTAGCAGTTGTGTCGACACCCAGTGAAACTGTGTCTACATCAGAAAGTGTCGACACTTGGAGGCTGTGTCGACACTCAGCAAAAGCTAGCAGAGACTAAGTACAAGTGTCGACACCCAGAACAATGTGTCGACACACAGCAGAAGAGTCAACACTTGAAGTAAGTGTCGACACCCAGAACAATGTGTCGACACTCAGCTGAAGACTCAACACTTGAAGAAAGTGTCGACACAAGGAGCTGTGTCGACACTTAGCAAAGATCAGCAAAGATCAACAAAATATTCTAAGTACAAGTGTCGACACTAAGGGAATGTGTCGACACTCAGCCAGAATCTCGACAGAAGAAGAAAGTGTCGACACCCAGAGCAATGTGTCGACACTCAACAAGTATCAACACTGAAGACATGTGTCGACACCAAGAAGCAGTGTCGACACTTAACAGATACAACACATGAAGATGTGTCGACACAAAGGTGTTGTGTCGACACTTAGAAGAATTCAGCAAAATACTGAAGTACAAGTACTTGTGTCGACACTCAATTTTCTGTGTCGACACATGCAAAAGAAGTAGTGTCGAGATACAAAATCTACAACACAAGGAGCTGTGTCGACACCTTGTAGACTAGTGTCGACACTTAGACAACTTGTGTCGACACTTGGTCTATAAGTGTCGACACTTAAAGACAGAAATTCTCGACACTTAAAGACAGTTACAGAATTTTCAAGAACTGACTGGCTGACTTGACAGCTGTCATTCTAACCGGTCTACAGCACCTGTCAGAGTTGTCAGAATTCAGTTATGGACCGGACCAGCCGGTTACCATGAAGAAGGCCTATAAATAGGCTTATGCTGTCTACAAAAAAGGTTGTTCAAATCATTGATCAAGTATGTTGGGTACATTGGTCTAAATGTACCTGATTTGAAGAAGCCTCACCCAACTCAATGATATACATCAAAATGTATTTGATGTATTTTGAGTTACTTGTGCAGGTTAAGTATTTGCAGGACTGAAGCAAAAAGTTTCTAAGTACATGTGTTGACACCCAGAGGGAAAGTGTCGACACTTAAGAATACTTGTGTCGACACCCAGGCAAGCAGTGTCGACACTTGGATTCATTGTGTCGACACTTGGGATGCAGAGTCGACACCAGACAGAAAGTGTCGACACAAGGAGCTGTGTCGACACTCAATGAAGAAAGTACAGTAAAGCAGTGTCGACACTTAACAGCAGTGTCGACACCTAGAAGAACTGTGTCTACACCAGAAAGTGTCGACACTTGGAGCTGTGTCGACACTCAGCAAAAGTCAGCAGAGACTAAGTACAAGTGTCGACACTCAGAATAATGTGTCGACACTTAGCAGAAGAGTCAACACTTGAAGTAAGTGTCGACACCCAGAACAATGTGTCGACACTTAACTGAAGACTCAACACTTGAAGAAAGTGTCGACACAAGGAGCTGTGCCGACACTTAGCAAAGATTAGCAAAGTTCAACAAATTATTCTAAGTACAAGTGTCGACACTATGGGAATGTGTCGACACTCAGCTGAAGTCTCAACAAGAAGAAGAATGTGTCGACACAAGGAGCTGTATCGACACTCAACAAGTATCAACATAAAGATGTGTCGACACCAAGAATCAGTGTCAACACTTAACAGATTCAACACATGAAAATGTGTCGACACAGAGGAGATGTGTCGACACTTAGAAGATTTCAGCAAAATACAGAAGATCAAGTACTTGTGTCGACACTCAATTTCAGTGTCGACACATGATGAAGAAACTGTGTCGAGACATAGTATCTACAACACAAGGAGTTGTGTCGACACCTTGTAGACTTGTGTCGACACTAACACAACTTGTGTCGACACTTAGTCTATAAGTGTCGACACTTAAAGACAGAAAGTCTCGACACTTTCAGACAGTTAGAGAACTTTCAAGAACTGACTGGATGACTTGACAGCTGCCGTTCCAGCCGGTCTACAGCACCTGTCAGAGATGTCAGAATTCAGTTATGGACCGGACCAGCCGGTTACCATAAAGAAAGCCTATAAATAGGCTCATACAGTCTACAGAAACTGTTGTTAGAAAGTGGTTCACAGAGTTGTTCAATTTATTGATCAAGTATCTAAACAAGAAGATCTAGCTGTCCAAGTGCAGATCTAAGAAGTTGGAGAGAGAGGGCTCCATCCAAGAAATCAGCCGTTGGAACTAGGCTGAGAAGAAGGGTTCAGATTTATTCTGGATCTTAAGTAGCAGAGGTCAAGGATCAACTGCAGAAGGAGTCAATCTTATTGAGTTCTACTTTCAAGAAGCTTTGAAGAAAGCTAAGTCAGATTTAATCCAGCTGAGTTCTTCCAAGAACTCATCAAGAAACTCACAACTCCCCTCACTTGTTTCTGAGTTGTTGAGTTATCATTTGTAAATTCATTTTTATCCTGTAGGATCCTTTGGATCTGAATGTTTGTAAGCCTGTAATTATAAAGGCTGAGTGTAGGGCTTGGGAGCCTGAGTGTAGGAGATTGGAATCTCTGAGTGTAGGCCTTTTGTGGCTGAGTGTAGGCCTGGGTGGCTGAGTGTAGGCCTTTGTGGCTGAGTGTAGGCTTTGTGGAAAAGCTGAGTTGTAGGGCCTTGGGCCTGAGGTGTAGGAACCAGTTTGGGTTCTGAGATAGTGGAGAAAATTGGCCGAATCTAGTACACTGCTAGATAGGCGAAGAGGGAAAGTGGATGTACCCAAACCTTGGGGAACCACTATAAAACTGTGTGTCTTCTGTGTGCTGTGATTAGCTGTGAATGCTGTGTGATTGTTGTGCTAAAGTAAATTAAAATCTGTGTTGTAAACTGAGTGCTGCCATAAAAAGTTAAAAAGAATTAAGTCACCTATTCACCCCCCCCCCCCTCTAGGTGTTTAGGTATTATATCTTTCAAGTCGTATCAGAGCCAGGTTCCTCAAAAAGGACTAACAGTCTGAGGAGATCCTGATTGGCAGATTCAGTCTAAGGTAAATTACAGATTCAAGAAAATCAAGAACCATGGGTTCCTCTGAGAATCACAAGGAATTGGGTTCCATGAAATTACCTATATGCAGAAAGGAAATCTTTGGGATCTGGAAGGAAAGGGTAAGGCTGTTTATGGAAGCCTCAGACCCTAGGATTTACATCACAGTAAAAGAGGGGCCATATGTGCACATGAAGATATCAGTTCTAGATGCAAATCAGAGAACACCAAAGGATTTCTCTGAAATGACAAAGGATGAGATTGTCCTAGCCACCATGGACAAAAGGGCACAAAACATTATAGTGAGTGCCATAGATGATGCAACTTTTCAGAATCTTATACACTGTAAGACAGCCAAAGAGATGTGGGATACCATTATTGTGTATATGGAAGGATCTGAAGAAGTTAGGAAAGACAGAAAATCCTTGTTATATCAAGAGTATGAAAGTTTTAGACAAGGAAAGGGTGATAGCATAACTGAGTGCTATAAGAAGTTCTATAGGATAGTGAATGAACTCATGTCTTATGGAAGAGAGTTCAGTAATTATGAACTAAATGACAAGTTCCTAAGGCCCCTAACTAAAGATTGGGACACCAAGATCTGTGCCATTAGAGAAATGGCTAAGTTGGGAGAAATTCCTCCACCTACACTGTTTGGCAAATTGCTGTCATATGAAATGCAGTTGACAGTGAGGAAAGAGGAGGAGAAATCAACAAGAAATGAACATAAGGAAAGAACTGTAGCTTTCAAAACAGAAGCCCCCAGAAAGTACAGGAATAAGTCACCAACTCCACCTCCAAAGGTAGTTGAATCAGAGTCAGATGAGTCTGTCAGCACAAAGTCTGAAAGCAGTAAAAGTGATGAAGACTTTGCTGTCTTCACTAGACATTTTCAGAAGTTCTTGAAGAAGAAACAGTGGAGGAGAAGGCCCTCTACTTCACAGGGAAAAGAAGACTTCTATCAGAACAAAAAGGCTTCAAAGAAGGACAGGAAGAGGACTAAATCTAGCAAGGCAACTGTTTCAAAAATAGTGTGCTATTGCTGCAATAGATAAGGCCATGTTGTTGCAGATTGTCCTGAAAAGAGAAAGGAGTCTAGTGACAGAAAGAAGACTCATTTCAAAGGCAAGAAAGAGAAGTCTTTTGTTGCCAAAAAGGAGAAGACTCTGTCAGATATTTCTTCTTCAGAAACTGAGTCTGATGCTGAGGCATACATAGGGCTGTTTGCTGAAGAAGAAGAAGAAGAATTCATGCAGATTATGGAGTCTATATATGAGCAAGAAGACAGTCAATGCCAAGGGCTAATGGCTTCGACAGAGAATGACAAAATCCTGGAGCAGCCAGGACTCAATAAGGTACAAAGTTCAACTTTAAGTTCAGTTTCTTGTGCCAGTACAGAATCAGATTCATCATCATCTAGTGATGAGAGTGTATCTGAGTCTGAGGAAGATATTCATCAGCTTATAGATGAATATAAAGTGCTGTTGCAAGCTTATAAGAAGAGCAAGTCCCTTGCCAAAAGTCAGGCAAAGGAAATTGCTGATCTCAAAGCTGCTGCAACAGAATTTGAGAATTTATTTGATCAAAAGCTTAATGAGATAGCCAGACTGAAACACATAACAGTGATTCAGATGGGGACTATCACCTATAAGAATGATCAAATCAAGAGTCTGGAGATCAATCTTCAGAAGGAGAGAGAGCTTGTTGTTAGGTTTTCTAAACCTAAGTCAGTGCTACCTTTAATTAATGAATTTGTTCATCACAAAGGCAAGGCTGGACTGGGTTTTACTAGACCTGCAAGGACTGAGCAGTCCAAGTCCATGTCCAAGGGCAAAGCCCCAACACTCAACAAGTCAGCTGGAGATAAGACAGCAAAGACAGTACCTAAGCAAAGGTACAATAAGTTTGAATGTTGGTGCTGTGGCAAAGTTGGCCATTTTGCAATGGACTGTTGGCACAATGCTAGTGCCAAAGTGAGTAGCAAACTGCCTATTGGAAAACCGGTAGGTAGTTTTGTCAAGTTGCAAACTAACAAATACCAAGGACCCAAGAATACTTTGGGTTCTAAGGTTCATTAATCTGTTTTGCATGTGAGTCCAAGTTGCCATGCCCCAATATGGTACTTGGACAGTGGATGTTCCAGACATATGACTGGAACTAGGGGACTACTAAAGGATTGCATTCCAATCAAAGATGGTCCAAAAGTCACCTTTGGTGGTTCTGAAAAAGGAATCATCAAAGGATTTGGTAACATTTCTAGCAACTTGGTTACCATTACTCAAGTGGCTTATGTTAAAGGGTTGAAACACGACCTAATAAGTATAAGTCAATTAAGTGATGTAGGGTATGACATCTCATTTGTTAAAAATGGTTGTCATATCAAGAGGTCAACTGATCAAGAGATCATTTTGATTGGTTATAGGAAAAGGAATGTCTATTGCATAGACATTATGGTTGAGAACAATGGTTCTCCAGTGTGTCTTGTAGCTGATGAGACAGTCTCTCATTGTGTCAAATGGCACAAGAGGCTAGCCCATCTTAACTACAAGACTATTGGCAAACTCTTTAGCAAAGAGTTAGTGAGGAATGGTCCTCAAGTTAAGTGTGTTAAAGATGGTATTTGCTCAACTTGTCAAAAGGGCAAGCAGACTAAATCCACCTTTAGAAGCATAGAAATCAAAGATGCTGTGAGGTGTTTATACCTCTTGCATATGGATCTCTTTGGTCCAATGCCAGTTCACATCTTAGGTAGGAAGGTCTATACCCTTGTAGTTGTAGATGACTACTCAAGGTTTTCCTGGGTGTTCTTTTTAAGACAGAAATCTGAAACACCTAGTGTCTTCTATAGCTTTGTCAAGCAAATTCAGAATGAACTAAATAGTACAGTGGTCAAGATTAAAAGTGACCATGGTACTGAATTTCAGTCTGATAGCATGACAAAACTATGTGAAGAATTTGGGATATTTCAAGAATTTTCTTCACCTAGAACACCTCAACAAAATGGCATTGCTGAGAGGAAGAATAGGACCTTGATAGAGGCTGGTAGGACCCTATTAAGTGATACATCACTACCAGAATATTTCTGGGCTGAAGCAGTTAATACTGCATGCCATGTTATAAATAGGGCTACCATCACTAAATGCCTCAACAAGACCCCCTATGAAGTTGTGAAAGGCAGGAAACCAAACTTATCCTACTTCAGGATCTTTGGTTGCAAATGCTTCATACTTAACAATGGAAAGTCTTACTTGACTAAGTTTGCTGCCAAGTCCCAAGAGGGAATTTTTGTTGGGTACAGCAATAACAGTAAGGCTTATAGAGTCTACAACTTGTCTACACAAGTTGTAGAAGAATCTGTACATGTGGTTTTTGATGAGACTAAACTTATTAACAATGAGTTGTCTAGTAGTGTATGCAGCCCCACAGGTTTAACAAAGAAGATGGACAAGCTTACTATAGAAGAAGTACCTACTACAAGACAGCAAGTAAAAGACAGTGGCTGTTGTCTAGGGGAGAACTATATGTACCAATTGCTGATGAAGTTCAAGGAGTACAACATGATGGAGATGCTGTAGAGGTTCAACCAGAAGTTAGGATGTCTCCAGCCAACAGGCATCTTAGAGATCATCCAATAGAGTAGATTATTGGAGATCCAAGACAAGGAGTACAAACCAGGTGCAGAAACCTGAATGCAGCAATCTACTCCAGTTTTCTATCCCAAGTTGAACCTAAGAAGTTTGAAGAAGCAATACTAGATCCACAATGGACTGAAGCAATGCAAGAAGAGCTTAATCAGTTCAAGAGGTGCAAGGTCTGGGAACTTGTTCCTAAACCTAAAGACCACAATATAATAGGAACCAAGTGGATCTACAGGAATAAGATGGATGAACAAGGGGTCATCATTAAGAATAAAGCAAGATTGGTTGCTAAAAGATATAGGCAAGAAGAAGGTATTGACTTTGATCAAACCTTTTCTCCAGTAGCCAGACTGGAAGCCATAAGGATGTTCTTGGCCTATGCAACCTATCAAGGATTCAAGGTTTACCAAATGGATGTCAAGTCAGCATTCCTGAATGGTAATCTTAAAGAGGAATTCTATGTGGAACAGCCTTCAGGTTTTGTTGATTCAACTCTACCTCCTCATGTCTATAGACTTAGGAAAGCTTTATATGGGTTAAAGCAAGCCCCTAGGGCTTGGTATGAAACCCTATCTAGTTTTCTCATTGAGAACAAGTTCTCAAGGGGGAAAATATATAAGACTATATTCCTTAGGGAATCTAGAGGCAAAGTTATACTTGTCCAAATATATGTAGATGACATTATATTTGGGTCTACTGAAATCAGCCTTTGCAAAAAGTTTGCAAAACTTATGCAAGGTCAATTTGAGATGAGTAGTATGGGAGAGCTGAAGTTTTTCTTGGGTCTCCAAGTTAAACAGACTGAAAGTGGTTTATCCATATGTCAGTACAAGTTCACCCTAGAACTCATAAGGAAGTATGGTATGGATTCATCCAGTACCATGAAGACTCCAATGGGGTCAAGTATGTCTCTTAGCAAGGATGATGCAGGGAAACATATAGATGAAACCTTGTATAGAGGGATAGTTGGCTCCCTATTATACTTGACTGCAAGTAGACCATATATCATGTATGCTACATGTGTCTGTGCTAGGTATCAAGCCTGACCTAAAGAGTCTCATTTGACAGCAGTCAAAAGAATATTGAGATATCTAAAGGGCACTCCCTATCTAGGCCTCTGGTACCCTAGGAATGGAGATTTTGATCTAACAGGTTATTCAGATGTAGACTTTGCAGGATACAAAGAAGATAGAAAAAGCACTTCTGGAACCTGTCAATTCCTAGGTGGGAGACTAATTTCATGGAGTAGCAAAAAGCAGACAAGTGTGGCTATCTCCACTGCAGAATCAGAGTATGTGGCTGCAGGAAGTTGCTGTGCTCAACTTCTGTGGATACAACATCAGCTAGAGGACTATGGATTTCAGGTAAGTAGAACTCCACTCTTTTGTGATTCTACTAGTGATATTTCAATAGCTAATAATCTTGTATCCCATAGTAGAACAAAACATATTGAAATTAAATATCATTTTCTTAGGGAGCATGTAGAAAGAGAAGATATTTTATTAGAATATGTTAAAACTGATAATCAAGTAGTTGATATATATACTAAGCCTCTAGAAGAAGCTAAGTTCAATAGATTTAAAATTGAACTAGGAATGATAAACTTAGAGTAAGTTTACAGAATTGAAAATGACTAAGTAAAAAGGTGTCGACACATAGACAAGTCTATGTCGACATAGAATAGTGGTGTCGACACTTCAGGAAATAGGTGTCGACACATCTAGGAAGTTGGTGTCGACACTTCAGAATATTAGTGTCGACACATGTCTAGTAGGTGTCGACACATCCAAAGTGGTGTCGACACTTAAGTTTTACTCAGAATTTTCTAAGTAAAGTCTCGACTATGTGTCGAGTTATGTTGTGTCGACACATAAAATCTGTTGACTAAACTTGTGTCGACACATATGTGTCGAGACATTATAAGTCAGTGTCGACACTTATTGCCAGTGTCGACACAATTTAAGTTAGCTGTCCCGCCTGTTCATCTTCAAAATTAGAAAGGTATAAATAGAATTTTGCCTTAGTTTGTCGACACGCTTTCAAAGTTTCGAGACCAAACTTCAATGTCGACACCTCTCTTCTCTCAAGACAAATTCTACAAACCCTAATGGCGCCTAAGCTAGAGGAGAACGTCAACGAAGGATACGAGTTGGTGCGCGGCGCTTTCGAAGATGCTGATCAAGAAATCAAGTCTGTCGTAACCCTAGTAGCTGATTCAGGGTTAGAATATCTAGTTTCTGAACCGACAAATATCTGGAAGAAAGAGGTACTAGAATTCCTCAATGGAGCCAAGGTGGACGAATCTGGATACAAAATCAAATCCAGAGTTCATGGAGCAAAGGTTAAGGTATCCCCTAAGAGCTTGAGGAAAATTCTACAACTACCAAGAACTCAAGAGGAAGATGAGGTTACAGCTTCAAAAACCAGGGAAGCTCTAACCTGGTGTGGACTTGATTCTAAAATGAAGATTGGTTCAGTTTTCAACAGAAAGGGCATGAACAGCCAAGGCAAATTCATGTCTGAGATAGTTGGCAAGGTAATTTTAAGCAAGCCAGGAGGGCATGACAGAGTGTCTGCCTCTATGTTCGATATTATGACCAGGATTATCTTCACTCTAAGAACTGATTGGTCTATTATAGTATTTGAGAAAATCAAGGAAAGCTTGAAGAAGCCCAACCTGGGCAGAATCTTAAGTCTATACCTAGCTGGTACGATACCAGAGGTCATGAGTACTGCTGCTGGAATTAAAATAAATCACATGAGGAAAATGGATCTGAGAATTTTCTCTAGATGGGACAGGGTGTTGTCAAAGGAGATGCCAACCCCTGAGAAGATAGTTTCTGAGAAGGAGATTCCACCAAAGAAGAAGAGGAAGACAGCTCCAATGGCTCAGGTTCCAACTAGCAGCTCTGAAAGTGAAGAGCAAGTTGTCTTCTCATCTGATGAGAATGAGGAAGGACCTACTGTAAAATCTCCTGCTCCTCAAGATGATGCTGAGATCCAGGGGGAGCTACCTCAAGCTAGCCCCATACACAAGGATCAAAGCCAGGGGGAGTTTCCAGTTGTAGATGAACCCACTACACTGGAAAGTGAACAAGCAACCACCATCATACTAGAGGTAATCACTGAACTAAACACTTTAGATTTTCCTATGGAAGATACTGATTTGTCTGATATTCATCAGCAAACTCAGCTGGATACCCAAGTCCCAGATGCTGTCTTGGAAGACACATCTGCTGCAGCTCAGTATGTATCTGATCCAGTGGTTGAAGAGCCCAGAGTTTCTCCAGCTCATTCTCCACAAGAGTTTATAATGGAAGATTTGTTTCTAAATCTGGATCAAGAGGATTTTGATAAAGAAACTGCTGCTGAAGGAGATAATGCTGCTGCTGAGGGGGAGCAAGTGCACATTCTGGAAGAGCCTGTGAGGCAAGAACCTGAGACAGCACAAGATGTGCAGACTGAGAGGCCTCCAAGCCCTAAGGAGAGGGTTGACATTGCCAGCTCCTCAGCTTCTGAAGATGAGGATGTAGCAAGGGCAAGGAAAAAGAAAATCTATGTCTTCAAAAGAAGGAGCCAGAGTTATAAGAAGGCTCTCCAAACTATTGCTCCACAGCCTATAGCACAGCCAGCTCCAACTGTGGATTATAGTGGTTTATTGGTTGCAATGCAAGTCAAATTGGATGAGCAAAGGCAGGCCATTGAAAAGTATGTTGATGAAGGGCAGAAGTCACTACAGTTTGATCTAGCCCAGGACATAAAATCAATAATATTTGAAATGAATCTTAACAAGAATGAGATGACAGACTGCTTCCACAAAGGGGGGAATGCAGTGGTGTACTTGGCTACACGCCAGGAGAAGATAAAGGCTCAAGTTGATGACATAGCCCTGAAGCAAGTATATGTACTTGAAATTCAACTTAGAATGAATGATAACTTGACAGAATCTCATAATGCAATTGTCACAGAACTAAAGAACATAGCTGCTGGACCTTCTACCTTTACTGATACTGTTAAAGCTGAATTTGACAAGGTATTTCAAGAAGAAATCAATGTTGTTAAGACTGCCATTGAAGACTCTCAGAAGGCCATATATGAACAACTTAAAAAGCTCAAACCTTTCTTTAAAGATGGAGTCAGATACTTGGATAATCAAATCAGATTCCAGAAGGATGATGTCAGAGATCATATGGCTAGAGAAGTCATAAAGGGGGAGAGAGTTTTAGTCAAAGCTAGCTCTGATCATGCCAAATGGATATCTAATTCCATCAGAGCTACACTGGGCTATCCTCCACTTTGTGATGATGACAATGTTGCTGAATCTGGAATTCAGCCTGCATATCTTGGAGGTGAGCAACCAGAAGTAGCTCAAGTGATCTATCCTCCACCAGATTTTGAATGTTGCAAGCTGATATTCATCACATGTATAGCACAACTGAAGGGAAGTCTAATGTCATTCTGGAGAAAGTGGTTCAGCCTATATCTGAAGTCATGCAAGAGGCACTGCAGAAAGAAGAAGAGATAAGATTGCCTAAGAAGAGGTTTAGGGAACAAGCTGAACAAAGGCCAGACTTTGAGCAGTGGATCCCTACCTCAAGAAACATTATATTAACTGCCTGGAAAGCTGCCAAAGACAACATTCATGATAGGAACAAGTGGTTCTCTGAGGCTGAATGGAGGAAACATGAATCAAGGCAGGAGGCAATAGTCCAATATAGAAGGAAGGCAAAGATGGGAAAGATACCTCCTACTGCCCAGGAGCCTAGCAAGTACTTTCCTAAGCCATACCATTATTTTGAAAGACAAAAGATCAAAGCAGAAGAGCTTAAGAAGAAAGATCTGAAAGGCAAGAAGTCTTCTGATGCTGAAGCTGCTGATGCTCCTGTCCAAGCTAAAGTTCATGTTGGCAAAGGAATAGTTATCAAGGAGCCTGAACAGAAATAGATTTAAAATTTTCTTGAAGTTTATTTTGTAATCTTTTTGATGTAAAAATATTTTGTGAACTTCTGAGAATGTATAAGACAGATATTAGACCAATATGTTATATGTTAAATCTATTTCATATTTGTTCTGTGATGATGTTTATGTCTATTTCATATTTGTTCTGTGATGATGTATTTGTATACATGTGAAATTGATATATGTTTATGTTTACCCTGCTGTATATTATCCTGCTTTACATCATTTTGTAATTTTATTATGAATGGTGTATATCATTGAGTAAGGGTTATGACTTCTCCAAATAGGGGGAGATTGTTGGGTACATTGGTCTAAATGTACCTGATTTGAAGAAGCCTCACCCAACTCAATGATATACATCAAAATGTATTTGATGTATTTTGAGTTACTTGTGCAGGTTAAGTATTTGCAGGACTGAAGCAAAAAGTTTCTAAGTACATGTGTCGACACCCAGAGGGAAAGTGTCGACACTTAAGAAGACTTGTGTCGACACCCAGGCAAGCAGTGTCGACACTTGGAGTCATTGTGTCGACACCCGGGATGCAGAGTCGACACCAGACAGAAAGTGTCGACACAAGGAGCTGTGTCGACACTCAATGAAGAAAGTACAGTAAAGCAGTGTCGACACTTAACAGCAGTGTCGACACCTAGAAGAACTGTGTCTACACCAGAAAGTGTCGACACTTGGAGCTGTGTCGACACTCAGCAAAAGTCAGCAGAGACTAAGTACAAGTGTCGACACTCAGAATAATGTGCCGACACTTAGCAGAAGAGTCAACACTTGAAGTAAGTGTCGACACCCAGAACAATGTGTCGACACTTAACTGAAGACTCAACACTTGAAGAAAGTGTCGACACAAGGAGTTGTGTCGACACTTAGCAAAGATTAGCAAAGTTCAACAAATTATTCTAAGTACAAGTGTCGACACTATGGGAATGTGTCGACACTCAGCTGAAGTCTCAACAAGAAGAAGAATGTGTCGACACAAGGAGCTGTGTCGACACTCAACAAGTATCAACATAAAGATGTGTCGACACCAAGAATCAGTGTCAACACTTAACAGATTCAACACATGAAGATGTGTCGACACATAGGAGATGTGTCGACACTTAGAAGATTTCAGCAAAATACAGAAGATCAAGTACTTGTGTCGACACTCAATTTCAGTGTCGACACATGATGAAGAAACTGTGTCAAGACATAGTATCTACAACACAAGGAGTTGTGTCGACACCTTGTAGACTTGTGTCGACACTTACACAACTTGTGTCGACACTTAGTCTATAAGTGTCGACACTTAAAGACAGAAAGTCTCGACACTTTCAGACAGTTAGAGAACTTTCAAGAACTGACTGGATGACTTGACATCTGCCGTTCCAGCCGGTCTACAGCACCTGTCAGAGATGTCAGAATTCAGTTATGGACCGGACCAGCCGGTTACCATGAAGAAAGCCTATAAATAGGCTCATACAGTCTACAGAAACTATTGTTAAAAAGTGGTTCACAGAGTTGTTCAATTTATTGATCAAGTATCTAAACAAGAAGATCTAGCTGTCCAAGTGCAGATCTAAGAAGTTGGAGAGAGAGGGCTCCATCCAAGAAATCAGCTGTTGGAACTAGGCTGAGAAGAAGGGTTCAGATTTATTCTGAATCTTAAGTAGCAGAGGTCAAGGATCAACTGCAGAAGGAGTCAATCTTATTGAGTTCTACTTTCAAGAAGCTTTGAAGAAAGCTAAGTCAGATTGAATCCAGCTGAGTTCTTCCAAGAACTCATCAAGAAACTCACAACTCCCCTCACTTGTTTCTGAGTTGCTGAGTTATCATTTGTAAATTCATTTTTATCCCGTAGGATCCTTTGGATCTGAATGTTTGTAAGCCTGTAATTATAAAGGCTGAGTGTAGGGCTTGGGAGCCTGAGTGTAGGAGATTGGAATCTCTGAGTGTAGGCCTTTTGAGGCTGAGTGTAGGCCTGGGTGGCTGAGTGTAGGCCTTTGTGGCTGAGTGTAGGCTTTGTGGAAAAGATGAGTTGTAGGGCCTTGGGCCTGAGGTGTAGGAACCAGTTTGGGTTCTGAGATAGTGGAGAAGATTGGCCGAATCTAGTACACTGCTAGATAGGCGAAGAGGGAAAGTGGATGTACCCAAACCTTGGGGAACCACTATAAAACTGTGTGTCTTCTGTGTGATGTGATTAGCTGTGAATGCTGTGTGATTGCTGTGCTAAAGTAGATTAAAATCTGTGTTGTAAACTGAGTGCTGCCATAAAAAGTTAAAAAGAATTAAGTCACCTATTCACCCCCCCCCTCTAGGTGTTTAGGTACTATATCTTTCAAAGTATTCAACAAAGAAGATCTAGCTATTCCTTGAAGAATCAAGTGCAGATCTAAGAAGTTGGAGAGAGAGATAGCTCCATCCAAGAAATCAGCTGTTGGAACCCAGCTGAGAAGAAGGATTCAGATTGGTCTGAATCTTAAGAAGCAGAGATCAAGGATCAACTGCAGAGGAATCAGTCTTATTGTGTTCTACTTTCAATAAGCTTTGAAGAAAGCCAAGTCAGATTGATTTCAGCTGAGTTCTTCCAAGAACTCATCAAGAATCTCACAACTTATCTCTCTTTCATCTAAGTTATTGAGTTTATACATTTTGTATTCATTATAACTTGTAGGATCCTTAGGGATCTGAGATTATAAGGCTGCGATTATAAAGGCTGAGGGTAGGAGAGTTAAATCTCTGAGTGTAGGCCTTGGTGGCTAAGTGTAGGCCTTGGTGGCTGAGTGTAGGCCTTGGTGGCTGAGTGTAGGCCTTTGTGGCTGAGTGTAGGCCTTTGTGGCTGAGTGTAGGCTTTGTGGAAAAGCTGAGTTGTAGGGCCTTGGGCCTGAGGTGTGGGAGCCTGTATTGGGTTCTGAGATAGTGGAGGAGTTTGGCCGAATCTAGTACACTGTTAGATAGGCGAAGGGGGAAAGTGGATGTACCCAAAGCTTGGGGAACCACTATAAAACTCTGTGTCTTCTGTGTGCTGTGGTTTGCTGTGAATGCTGTGTGATTGCTGTGAAATAGTAGATAGAAATCTGTGTTAAATACTGATTGCTGCCATAAAAAGTTAAAAAGAATTTGGTCACCTATTCACCCCCCCCCCTCTAGGTGGTTAGGTACTATATCTTTCAAGTGGTATCAGAGCCAGGTTACTCAAAAAGGACTAACAGTATGAGTAGATCCTGTTGACAGATTCAGTCTAAGTGAATTACAGAATCAAGGACATCAAGAACCATGGGTTCCACTGAAAATCACAAGGAATTGGGATCCATGAAGTTACCCATATGTAGGAAAGAGATCTTTAGGATCTGGAAGGAAAGGATAAGGTTGTTTATGGAGGCCTCAGACCCTAAAATCTATATCACAGTAAAAGAAGGGTCATATGTGCCCATGAAGGTTTCAGTCTTGGATGCCAATCAGAGAACACCTAAAGATTTCTCTGAAATGACAAAGGATGAAATTATTCTAGCCACTATGGATAAGAGGGCTCAGAACATAATAGTGAGTGACATAGATGATGCAACTTTTCAGAATCGGATACACTGTAAGACAGCCAAAGAGATGTTGGATACTCTTATTGTGTATATGGAGGGTTCTGAAGAAGTAAGGCAAGACAGAAAATCCTTGCTAAATCAAGAGTATGAAAGTTTTAGACAAGGAAAGGGTGATAGCATAACTGAGTGCTATAAGAAGTTCTACAGGATAGTGAATGAACTCATATCCTATGGCAGAGAGTTCAGTAATTATGAACTCAATGACAAGTTTCTAAGGTCCCTACCAAAAGATTGGGACACCAAGATTTGTGCCATTAGAGAAATGGCTAAGTTGGCAGAAATTCCTCCACCTACACTGTTTGGCAAACTGTTGTCTTATGAAATGCAGTTGACAGTGAGGAAAGAAGAGGAGAAATCCACAAGAAATGAACACAAGGAAAGGACAGTGGCCTTTAAATCAGAAGCCCCCAGAAAGTACAGAGGAAAGTCACCTACTCCACCTCCAAAGCTTGCTGAATCTGAGTCAGATGAGTCAGCTAGCACAAAGTCTGAAAGCAGTGAAAGTGATGAGAACTTTGCTGCCTTCACTAGACATTTTCAGAAGTTCTTGAAGAAGAAACAGTGGAGGACAAGGCCTTCTACTTCATAGGGAAAAGAAGACTTTTATCAGAATAAAAAGGCTTCAAAGAAGGACAGGAAAAAGACTAAGTCTAGCAAGGCTACACTTTCAAAGATAGTATGCTATTGCTGCAATAGACAAGGCCATGTTGTTGCAGATTGTCCAGAAAAGAGAAAGGAGTCTAGTGACAAGAAGAAGACTCATTTCAAAGGCAAGAAAGAAAAGTCATTTGTTGCCAAAAAGGAGAAGACCCTGTCAGATATCTCTTCATCAGAAACTGAGTCAGATGATGAGGCATATATAAGGCTGTTTGCTGAAGAAGAAGAAGAAGAGTTCATGCAGATTATGGAGTCTATATATGAACAAGAAGATAGTCAAAGACAAGGGCTAATGGTATTGACTGAAAGTGACAAAATCCTGGAGCAGCCAGGACCCAGTAAGGTACAAAGTTCAACTTTAAGTTCAGTTTCTTGTGCCAGTACAGAATCAGATTCATCATCATCAAATGATGAGAGTGAATCTGAGTCTGAAGAAGATATTCATCAGTTGATAGATGAATATAGAGTTCTGTTGCAAGCTTATAAGAAGAGCAAGTCCCTATCCAAAAGTCAGGCAAAGGAAATTGCTAATCTCAAAGCTATGGCAACTGATTCTGAGAAATTGTTTGATCAAAAGCTAAATGAGATAGCCAGACTGAAGCACATAACTGTGATTCAGATGGGGACTATCACATATAAGAATGATCAAATCAAGAGTCTGGAGATTAATCTTCAGAAGGAGAGAGATCTAGTTGCTAGGTTTTCTAAACCTAAGTCAGTTCTACCTTTAATTGATGAATTTGTTCATCACAAAGGCAAGGCTGGACTGGGTTTTATTAAACCTGCAAGGACTGTCCAGTCCAAGTCCAAGGGCAAAGCCCCAACACTCAACAAGCCAGCTGTGGATAAAACAACTAAGACTGTACCTAAGCAAAGGTACAATAAGTTTGAGTGTTGGTGTTGTGGCAAGGTTGGCCACTTTGCAATGGACTGTTGGCACAATGCTAGTGTCAAAGTGAGTAGCAAACTGGCTGTTGGAAAACCAACAGGTAGTCTTGTCAGGATGCAAACTAACAAATACCAAGGACCCAAGAATACTTTGGGTTCTAAGGTTCATTAATCTGTTTTGCAGGTGAGTCCAAGTTGCCATGCCCCAATATGGTACTTGGACAGTGGATGTTCCAGACATATGACTGGAACAAGGGGTTTACTAAAGGACTACATTCCAATCAAAGATGGTCCAAAAGTCACCTTTGGTGGTTCTGAAAAAGGAATCATCAAAGGATTTGGTAACATTTCTAGTAACTTAGTTACCATTACACAAGTGCCTTATGTTAAAGGGTTGAAACACAACCTAATAAGTATAAGTCAATTAAGTGATGTAGGGTATGACATCTCATTTGTTAAGAATGGTTGTCATATCAAGAGGTCAACTGATCAAGAGATCATTTTGACAGGTTATAGAAAGAGGAATGTCTACTGCCTAGACATTATGTGTGAGACCAATGGTTCTCAAGTGTGTCTTGTAGCAGATGAGAAAGTCTCTCATTGTGTCAAATGGCACAAGAGGCTAGCTCATCTAAACTACAAGACAATTGGCAAACTCTTTATCAAAGAGTTAGTGAGTAATGGTCCCCAAGTTAAGTGTGTTAAAGATGGTATTTGCTCAGCTTGTCAAAAGGGCAAGCAGACTAGATCCATCTTTAGAAGCATAGAAAACAAAAATGCTGTGAGGTGTTTATACCTCTTGCATAAGGATCTCTTTGGTCCAATGCCAGTTCACAGCCTAGGTAGGAAGGCATATACCTTTGTAGTTGTAGATGACTACTCAAGGTTTTCCTGGGTGTTCTTCTTAAGACAGAAATCTGAAACACCTAGTGTCTTCTATAGCTTTGTCAAGCAAATTCAGAATGAACTAGACAGTACAGTGGTCAAGATTAGAGGTGACCATAGTACTGAATTTCAGTCTGAGGGTATAGCAAAACTATGTGAAGACTTTGGGATCTTTCAAGAGTTTTCTTCACCTAGAACACCTCAGCAAAATGGCATTGCCGAGAGTAAGAATAGAACCTTGATTGAGGCAGGTAGAACTCTATTAAGTGATACATCACTACCAGAATATTTCTGGGCTGAAGCAGTTAATACTGCATGCCATATTATTAATAGGGCTACCATTACTAAAGGCCTCAACAAGACCCCCTATGAGGTTGTGAAAGGCAGAAAACTAAATTTATCCTACTTCAGGATCTTTGGTTGTAAGTGCTTCATACTTAACAATGGAAAGACTTACTTGACTAAGTTTGCTGCCAAGTCCCAAGAGGAAATTTTTGTTGGGTACAGCAACAATAGTAAGGCTTATAGAGTCCACAACTTGTCTACTCAAGTTGTAGAAGAGACTGTACATGTAGTATTTGATGAAACTAGGCTTATTAACAATGAGTTGTCTAGTAGTGTATGCAGCCCCACAGGTTTAACAAAGAAGATGGACAAGCTCACTCTAGAAGAAGAATCTACTGCAAGACAGCAAGTAGAAGATAGTGGCTGTTATCCAGGGGGAGTACTACATGTACCAAATGCAGAAGAAGTACAAGGAGTACAGTAAGATGATGAAACTGAAGAGGTTCAACCAGAAGTCAGGATGCCTCCAGCCAATAGGCATCTTAGAGATCATCCAGTAGAGCAGATCATTGTTGATCCAAGACAAGGGGTACAAACAAGGAGAAGAAATCTGAATGCAGCAATCTACTCCAGTTTTCTATCTCAAGTTGAACCAAAAAAGTTTGAAGAAGCCATTCTAGATCCACAATGGACTGAAGCAATGCAAGAAGAGCTGAATCAGTTCAAGAGGTGCAAGGTCTGGGAACTTGTTCCTAAACCTAAAGACCACAATCTAATAGGAACCAAGTGGATCTACAGGAATAAGATGGATGAACAAGGTGTCATCATTAAGAATAAAGCAAGATTGGTTGCTAAAGGATATAGGCAGGAAGAAGGTATTGATTTTGATCAAACCTTTGCTCCAGTAGCCAAACTGGAAGCCATAAGGATGTTCCTGGCCTATGCAACCTATCAAGGATTCAAAGTTTACCAAATGGATGTCAAGTCAGCATTTCTAAATGGTAATCTTAAAGAAGAAGTCTATGTGGAACAACCCTCAGGTTTTGTTGATTCAACTCTACTTAATCATGTCTATAGACTTAGGAAAGCTTTATATGGGTTAAAGCAAGCCCCTAAGGCTTGGTATGAAACCCTGTCTAGTTTCCTCATTGAGAATAAGTTCACAAGGGGGAAAATAGACAAGACTCTATTCCTTAGGGAATCTAGAGGCAAAGTAATACTAGTCCAAATATATGCAGATGACATTATATTTGGGTCTACTGAAAGTAGCCTTTGCAAAAAGTTTGCAAAACTAATGCAAAGTCAATTTGAAATGAGTAGTATGGGAGAGCTAAAGTTCTTCTTGGGTCTCCAAGTAAGACAGACTGAGAATGGATTATCCATATGTCAGTCCAAGTTCGCCCTAGAACTCATAAGGAAGTATGGTATGGATTCATCCAGTACCATGAAGACTCCTATGGGGTCAAGTATGTCTCTTAGCAAGGATGATGCAGGGAAACCTGTAGATGAAACCTTGTATAGAGGGATAGTTGGCTCCCTATTATACTTGACTGTAAGTAGACCAGATATCATGTATGCTACATGTGTCTGTGCAAGGTATCAAGCCTGCCCTAAAGAGTCTCATTTGACAGCAGTCAAAAGAATATTGAGATATCTAACGGGCACTCCTTATCTAGGCCTCTGGTACCCTAGGAATGGGGATTTTCATCTAACAGGTTATTCAGATGCAGACTTTGCAGGATGCAAAGAAGATAGAAAAAGCACTACTGGAACCTGTCAATTCCTAGGTGGAAGACTAATTTCATGGAGTAGCAAAAAGCAAACAAGTGTGGCTATCTCTACTGCAGAATCAGAGTATGTGGCTGCAGGAAGTTGTTGTGCTCAACTTCTGTCGATACAACATCAGCTAGAGGATTATGGATTTCAGGTAAGTAGAACTCCACTCTTCTGTGATTCTACTAGTGCTATTTCAATAGCCAATAATCATGTATCCCATAGTAGAACAAAACATATTGAAATTAAATATCATTTTCTTAGGGAGCATGTAGAGAAAGAAGATATTTTACTAGAATATGTTAAAACTGATAATCAACTAGCTGATATGTATACTAAGCCCCTAGAAGAAGCTAAGTTCAATAGGTTTAAAATTAAACTAGGAATGATAAACTTAGAGTAAGTTTATAGAATTGGAAATGGCTAAGTAAAAAGGTGTCGACACATAGAGATCTCTGTGTCGACACAGAAAGTAGGTGTCGACACTTCAGGAAAAAGGTATCGACACATCTAGGAAGTTGGTGTCGACACTTCAGAATATTAGTGTCGACACATGTCAAGTAGGTGTCGACACATCCAAAGTGGTGTCGACACTTAAGTCTTACTCAGAATTCTCTAAGTAAAGTCTCGACTATTTGTTGAGTTAAGTGGTGTCGACACATAAACAAGTGTCGACACATATATCTGTTGACTAAAATTTGTGTCGACACATAGGTGTCGAGACATTATAAGTCAGTATCGACACTTATTGACAGTGTCGACACAATTTAAGTTAGCTGCCCGCCTTTTCATCTTCAAAATTAGAAAGGTATAAATAGGGTTTTGCCTTAGTCTGTCGACACGCTTTCAAAAGTTTCGAGACCAAAACTTGTGTGTCGACACCTCTCTTCTCTCAAGTCAAATTCTTCAAACCCTAATGGCGCCAAAGCTTGAGGAGAACGTCAACGAAGGATACGAACTAGTGCGCGACGCATTTGGGGATGCTGACCAGGAGATCAAGAACGTTATAACCCTAGTTGCAGACTCGGGATTAGAATTTCTGGTTTCTGAGCCTACAAAGATCTGGAAAAAGGAAGTCTTGGAATTCCTAAATGGAGCTAAGATAGACGAAACTGGATTCAAGATCAAATCCAGGGTTCATGGTGAGAAGGTGAAGGTTTCACCTAAAAGTCTGAGGAAAGTACTCCAGCTCCCAAGAACTAAAGAAGAAGATGAAGTTACAGCTTCAAAGACCAGAGAAGCTCTTACATGGTGTGGTCTAGATTCTAAGATGAAAATTGGCTCTGTTTTTAATAGAAAGGGCATGAACAGCCAAGGGAAATTTCTGTCTGAGATTGTTGGCAAAGTAATTCTCAGTAAGCCAGGAGGGCATGATAGGGTATCTGCCTCTATGTTCAGTGTTATGACAAGGATCATCTTCACTTTGCACACAGATTGGTCTGTGATAGTTCTTGAGAAGATAAAGGAAAGCTTGAAGAAGCCCAACTTGGGCAGGATTATAAGTCTATATCTTGCTGGAAGTATTCCAGAGGTTATGCACCAAGCTGCTGGAACAAAAATCAATCATATGAGGAAGATGGATTTAAGGATATTTTCCAGATGGGACATGGTGTTGGCTAAGGAGATGCCAACCCCTGAAAAGATAATTTCTGAAAAAGTATCACCTCCAAAGAAGAAGAGGAAAATTGCTCCAGTGGCTCAAGTATCCACTAGCAGCTCTGACAGTGAAGAACAAGTTGTCTTCACACCAGATGAGAATGAGGAAGGACCTGCTGTAAAATCTCCAGCTCCTCAACATGTTGCTGAGATCCAGGGGGAGCTACCTCAAGCTAGCCCCATACACAAGGATCACATCCAGGGGGAGTCTCTAGTTGTAGAAGAACCAACTATACTAGAAAGTGAACAAGCAACCAACACAATACTAGAGGTAATCACTGAACTAAATACTTTAGATTTTCCTATAGAGGATACTGATTTGACTGATGTTCATCAGCAAACTCAGCTGGATAGCCAAGTCCCAGATGTTGTCATAGAAGACACATCTGTTGAAGTTGTAGTTACTGATCCAGTGGTTGAAGAGCCAAGACTTTCTCCAGCTCATTCACCCCAAGAATTTACAATGGAAGATTTATTCCTAAATCTGGATCAACAAGACTTTGACAAGGACACTGCTGCTGCTGAAAAGGAGAATGCTCCACTTGAGGGGGAGCAAGTAGTATATGTTGAAGAGCCTGCTAGGCAAGAGACTGTAAAGCCCCAAACTGTTGAGGAACTACCAAAGGAAAGGGTAGAAATTGCTAGCTCCTCAGCTTCAGAAGATGAGGAAGCTGCAAGGGAAAGGAAAAAAGAAAATTTATGTCTTCAAAAGAAGGAGCCAGAGTTATAAGAAGGCTCTCCAAACTGTTGCTCCATAGTCTGCAGTACAGCCAGCCCCAGCTTTTGATTATAGTGCACTGATGGTTGCTATGTAGATCAAGCTGGATGATCATAGAAAAGCAATAGAGACTTATGTGGATGAAGGGCAGAAATCATTACAATTTGATCTAGCCCAGGACATAAAATCTATCAGGTTTGAAATGAACCAAAATAACAAGGAGATGACTGAATGTTTCCACAAGGGTGGAAATGCAGTGGTGTACTTGGCTACACACCAGGAGAAGATAAAAGCACAAGTGGATGACATGGCTGTGAAGCAAGGTTATGTTCTTGAAAATCAGATAAGAATGAATGACAACCTTACTGCATCTCACAATGCAATAGTCACAGAACTGAAGAATCTAGCTGCAGGGCAGACTCTAGCTATAGCAAAGGCAGATTTTGACAAAGTATTCCTAGAAGAAATCACTGCTGTTAAGACTGCCATTCAAGAATCTCAAAAGATCATAACTGACAAACTCCAAAGGTTAAAACCTTTCTTTAAAGATGGAGTTAATTATTTGGATAATCAAGTCAGATTTCAAAAAGATGATGTCAGAGATCATGTAGAAAGAGAAGTCATAAAGGGGGAGAGGGTTTTAGTCAAAGCTAGCTCTGATCATGCCAAGTGGATATCTAATTCCATCAAAGCTACACTGGGTTATCCTCCTCTTTGTGATGATGACAATGTTGCTGAATCTGGAATTCATCCTGTATATTTAGGAGGGGAGCAACCAGAAGTTGCTCAAGTTATCTACCCTCCTCCAGATTTTGACATGATTCATGCTGACATACAGTCCATGTATAGCCCACCTGGGGGTAAGGACAATGTTATTCTTGAGAAAGTTGTTCAGCCAATTTCTGAAGCTATGCAAGAGGCACTGCAGAAAGAAGAAGAGACTAGATTGTCTAAGGAGAGGTTTAGGGAACAAGCTGAACAAAGACCAGACTTTGAGCAGTGGAGCCCTACCTCAAGAAATATCATTTTGACTGCCTGGAAAGCTGCCAAAGATAACATTCAAGACAGGAATAAGTGGTTTTCTGAAACTGAATGGAGGAAACATGAATCAAGGCAGGAGGCCATAGTTCAATATAGAAGAAAGGCCAAGATGGGAAAGCTACCTCCTACTGCTCTGGAGCCTAGCAAGTACTTTCCCAAGCCTTATCATTATTTTGAAAGGCAAAAGATTAAGGCTGAGGAACTTAAGAAGAAGGACTTGAAAGGCAAGAAGCCTGCTGATGCAGAAGTTGCTGAAGCTCCTGTTCAAGTCAGAGTTTAAGCGGGAAAAGGAATAGTCATTAAGGAGGCTGAACAAAAATAGCTTAGAAAATTTCTTAAGTTTACTATGTATTCTTTTGATATAAAACATTCTGTAAACTTTATAATTTTGTATATGACAAAGTATTGGAACAATGTTTTGTGTGATAAATTAGCTATGTGTTAAATTTATTTCATAATTGTTCTGAGATGTTATCTGATTATGCATGTTTGTTTAATACATGTGATGTACTTTCCTGTTTACATAATCCTGGTTTACATCATTTTGTAATTTTATTATGAATGGTGTATATCATTGACTAAGGGTTATGACTTCTCCAAATAGGGGGAGATTGTTGGGTATATTGGTTCTAATGTACCTGATTTGAAGAAGCCTCACCCAACTCAATGATATACATCAAAATGTATTTGATGTGTTTTGAGTTTACTTGTGCAGGCTAAGTATTTGCAGGAAAGAAGAAAAAGTTTCTAAGTCCATGTGTCAACACCCAGAGGGAAAGTGTCGATGCTTAAGAAGACTTGTGTCGACACCCAGGCAAGCAGTGTTGATACTTGGAGTCATTGTGTCGACACCAGGGATACTGAGTCGACACCAGACAGAAAGTGTCGACACAAGGAGCTGTGTCGACACTCAATGAAGAAAGTGCAGTGAAGCAGTGTCGACACTTAGCAGTTGTGTCGACACTCAGTGAAACTGTGTCTACATCAGAAAGTGTCGACACTTGGAGGCTGTGTCGACACTCAGCAAAAGCTAGCAGAGACTAAGTACAAATGTCGACACCCAGAACAATGTGTCGACACACAGCAGAAGAGTCAACACTTGAAGTAAGTGTCGACACCCAGAACAATGTGTCGACACTCAGCTGAAGACTCAACACTTGAAGAAAGTGTCGACACAAGGAGCTGTATCGATACTTAGCAAAGATCAGCAAAGATCAACAAAATATTCTAAGTATAAGTGTCGACACTAAGGGAATGTGTCGACACTCAGCCAGAATCTCGACAGAAGAAGAAAGTGTCGACACCCAGAGCAATGTGTCGACACTCAACAAGTATCAACACTGAAGACATGTGTCGACACCAAGAAGCAGTGTCGACACTTAACAGATACAACACATGAAGATGTGTCGACACAAAGGTGTTGTGTCGACACTTAGAAGAATTCAGCAAAATACTGAAGTACAAGTACTTGTGTCGACACTCAATTTTCTGTGTCGACACATGCAAAAGAAGTAGTGTCGAGATACAAAATCTACAACACAAGGAGCTATGTCGATACCTTGTAGACTAGTGTCGACACTTAGACAACTTGTGTCGACACTTGGACTACAAGTGTCGACACTTAAATACAGAAAGTCTCGACACTTAAAGACAGTTACAGAATTTTCAAGAACTGACTGGATGACTTAACAGCTGCCATTCCAGCCGGTCTACAGCACCTGTCAGAGTTGTCAGAATTCAGTTATGGACCGGACCAGCCGGTTACCATGAAGAAGGCCTATAAATAGGCTTATGTTGTCTACAGAAAAGGTTGTTCAAATCATTGATCAAGTATTCAACAAAGAAGATCTAGCTATTCCTTGAAGAATCAAGTGCAGATCTAAGAAGTTGGAGAGAGAGATCCATCCAAGAAATCAGTTGTTGGAACCCAGCTGAGAAGAAGGATTCAGATTGGTCTGAATCTTAAGAAGCAGAGATCAAGGATCAACTGTAGAGGAATCAGTCTTATTGTGTTCTACTTTCAAGAAGCTTTGAATAAAGCCAAGTCAGATTGATTTCAGCTGAGTTCTTCCAAGAACTCATCAAGAATCTCACAACTTATCTCTCTTTCATCTAAGTTGTTGAGTTTATACATTTTGTATTCATTATAACTTGTAGGATCCTTAGGGATCTGAGATTATAAGCCTGCAATTATAAAGGCTGAGGGTAGGAGAGTTAAATCTCTGAGTGTAGGCCTTGGTGGCTGAGTGTAGGCCTTGGTGGCTGAGTGTAGGCCTTGGTGGCTGAGTGTAGGCCTTTGTGGCTGAGTGTAGGCCTTTGTGGCTGAGTGTAGGCTTTGTGGAAAAGCTGAGTTGTAGGGCCTTGGGCCTGAGGTGTAGGAGCCTGTATTGGGTTCTGAGATAGTGGAGGAGTTTGGCCGAATCTAGTACACTGCTAGATAGGCGAAGGGGGAAAGTGGATGTACCCAAAGCTTAGGGAACCACTATAAAACTCTGTGTCTTCTGTGTGCTGTGGTTTGCTGTGAATGATGTGTGTTTGCTGTGAAATAGTAGATAGAAATCTGTGTTAAATACTGATTGCTGCCATAAAAAGTTAAAAAGAATTTGGTCACCTATTCACCCCCCCCCCCTCTCTAGGTGGTTAGGTACTATATCTTTCAAGTTGGTCCTGATGTTAGAAAATATACAGATATTATTTGTGTCCGAGGATCACCCTGAGCTGTATCGGGAGTACCTAGCGTCATTGATTGCCCCAGATGACATTCGAGACCGAGTCAGAGATGGGAAGAGGCAGGATGCCCAGCTAGAGCCGATATTCCGGGCCTTAGAAGCAGGCACTGCTGGGGATTACTCGCTGAGGGATGATCTAGTGTGTTTCAGAGGACGGATTTACATACCAGAGGGAGGTTAGGTCCGGGAGGATATTATGACGGAGGCCTACTGCAGTCGGTATTCGGTACACCCGGGGATTACAAAGATGACTGTGGAACTAAAGAAGACCATGTACTGGCCAGGAATGAAGAAGGATATCACATACTTCGTGACCCATTGCGAGGCATGCCAGTTGGTGAAAGCAGAGTGTAGAAACCCCGCAGGATTATTGCAGCCACTTCCAGTGTCGGAGTGGAAGTTCAATGATGTCGCGATGGACTTTATACATGGGCTTCCCCGATCGCGGACGGGGAATGATTCGATCTGGGTGATCGTCGACCAGCTGACGAAGGTAGCCAAATTTATCCCGATCAGAAAGGATGACTTGGTTAATATGATGGTTCGGAAATTCGTGGAGCAGTTCGTCCGATATCATGGCGTACCCAGGTCGATTGTATCGGACCGGGATGGATGGTTTATGTCTAGGGAGTGGAGATCAGTGCAGACTTACTTGGGTACTCGGTATACATTCAGTACAACGTTTTATCCCCAGACTGATGGGCAGACGGAATGCACCAATCGGACTCTGGAAGATCTGCTGCGACTTTGTATATTGGATCGCGGTGAGCCTTGGGAGAAGCTGTTGCCACTGATCGAGTTCTCATATAATAACAGCTACCAGTCCAGCATAAGGATGACTCCTTATGAGGCCCTATACGAACGGAGGTGTAGGACTCCACTGTCATGGATACAGGACAAGGATCCGAAGGCTTTGGGTTCGGAGTTTGTTGAGGATACCGAGGCTCAGGTGAGATTGATACGGGACAGGATGCTAGAAGCACATAGCCGACAAGCTAAGTATTACGACGCTCAACATCGTCAGGTGGAGTTACTGGTGGGGGACCAGGTGTTCTTGAAAATCCGACTAATGTATGGGGTTTCACGAGTACGCGGCCGGAAGAAGAAGCTCAGCCCAAGATATATGGGGCCTTATAGGATCCGGGAGCGGATCGGTCCCTTGGCATACAGGCTGGGGCTGCCACCGGAGCTAGCAATCCTGCACGACGTGTTCCATGTATCCTCTCTCAGGAGGGCTCTACTATGCCCGGAGCAGCAGATTATAGCCACGGATGGGCTGGTAGCATCTGATCGGTTATTTAACCTGGAACCGGTCCGGATTGACGACATGGGGATACGAGTCTTGCGCTGCAAGAAGGTACCATTGGTCAAGGTTTTGTGGAGGAATCATGGGCGAGAGGAGCACACATGGGAGACTCAGGACCTGATGCAACGGAAGTACCCAGAGCTTTTCAGTCAGGTACTACTCACAACCTCTCAGGATGTTACAATTTACCTTTCATATTTGAAACCCCGTAGGCCTAACAAGAATTTTGAGGATGCAATTTTTTGTTTATATATTGGGATTTGTAACATCCCTCAGAAAACTAGACCTCTAGGAGTGGTTTTGTCATGATTAGGTCATGACAAAACCATAGGAAGCCCAAGAGGGCCAAGTGAACCTAGGAATGTAGGTGAGACCACTATGGTCTGCAAATAGTAAATTTATGAACCCTAGTTTAAGATGACCATGGGGCTTTACCAAGACTTCAAGACCCCCACCATGGTATCATCAACCCATTGTAAGGTCAATTAGAGCCCTAAGGGTCCATTGAAGTTGACCCAGGGTGACCAAGTTGACCTAGAACTACTTTAGGGTTAAATTAGGCAAGGTGCCCTAACTAAGGGCAGTGTGCCATAGTAAAGCCCAACTAACCCTACCAGGGCCTTCCTAGATCTAAAGTGGGGTCAATGGGTCACTAGGGACCCATGGAGGGCAGCCAAAGTGTTTAAGTTGACCAAAGTCAACTCTAACCCTAAATGGGTCAACCTGACCTACATAGGGTCAACTGACCTTCCCTTAGCCAATTGGATCCCACTCATGTCCTCCTAACCCTATAGTAAGGTCAATGGGTCACCTGGGACTCATTAGGGTCAATCCAAGAGGTTAAGTTGACCAAAGTCAACTCTAACCCTAAATGGGTCAAACTGACCTACAATGGGTCAAACTGACCTGCACAAGGCCAATTGAAGTTTCTTAGCCAATTGGACCCCACACATACCTTCCTAACCCTAGTGAGAGGCTAATGGGTCACCAAGGACCCATTGGGGTCAACCAAAAAGGCTAAGTTGACCCAAGTCAACTCTAGCCCTAAAGTGGTAAAAGTGTCGTGATTAATGGTCAAGTGACCTCCAAAGGGCCAAGTCAACCCCACCTAGACCTTAGGGGAGGCCAATGGGTAACCAAGGACCCATTAGGGGCAACCTCAAAGACCAAATTGACCAAGGTCAACTCTAGTCAAGGTTTAGGCCAAGCTATCCCAAATGGGCTAACTCAAGCTCAAGCCCAATTCACTTGGGCTAACCTTGTATTAGTGGATGAAATGAACATGTGGGCTGCCACTGAGTTAGGTAGGAGTCAAATTCAGGCTTGGTGAGCAGGAGAGAGAAAAATCTTCAAATTAAAGAGAGAGAAAGAGAAGGGAGTAATGGGGGAAGACTTTGGGGCTCATCCTTCCCCTTCCCCAACCCCCATTCAATTCACTAGGACAAGGAGTGCAATACCATTTAAGCCAGCTAGTCTTTGACTGGTTTGAGCCATGCATCATCCCCCACCCACCATGGCCGAAATTTTTGACTAAGGGGCCAATAATGGCAATGCAGCCTACACCCACCTAACACCCCAACTTTCATTCTTAAAAGTTTCACTGGACTCCAGGGATTCAATTCCACCCATTACTTGAAGGATCCAAAGGATTTCATAGTGCCATTGCAGAAATCCGACCACCACCACCACCACCACTATGACGATCCGGCGATCGGCAAGGCTACAGCCACCCACATAGGTCCTCCTCCACTTCTTCTTCCATGGGTAGTTCATAACAATCTTTAGGGACAAGGTTCGGGCTCAATTGAGCCCGATCCAATTCAACAAAATTCCTATTTTTTCCGTTATTTTTCACTTGTCGGGATCGCCGGAAAAAAGCTCTCTGGCGGCTGTGCCGCCGCCTGGCGACAGCCCCCACCTCAACGGAGGTTGTGGTGGCAGTGGCTGGCCGGGGAGGTGGCCGGATGGCCGGCGGCAGCGTGTGGAAGATGATCCAGGAAAATACAATCCAGGCCGTCGGCTGGAGGTTGAAGACAACCAGATGTCGTCCAAGGCACTCCAAGATTCATGTTGTATAGAAATCAAACTATAGGTTTATGATTTACATTTTAATGATTCTGTCACATATAATGTAATTAATGGTTTTAATTTTTAAAAATACTTAGAGGCTATTTCAGAGGAATTAGTCAACACATAAATTGTAGATCTGTGTGTCTACTTTAATTCAAAATTAGTTTGACCAATTTGGGTGCCTGGTTTGACCAGGGCACTCATTTTGGTAGGGTCTATATGTAGGCTAGGCATAAATTAAAATTGATGCCCACCATTCATCTCTGGTCCAAATGACTTGAAATTTGGATAGGGAGTCATCCTACTCTATATCTAGGTCCTGCCCAAAAATGAGAATTTTTGGGGACAATGTTTCTATAGTTTTGGAAATTATTTAATTTACATAGTCTAAATTAATTTAGGGATCAAATGCCCTTCAAACTCACCCAAATTTTGGTGAGAGATTCTTTGGGTCATTATAAAGCTCTGGTTAAAATTTCATCACATTTGGAGGTGGTTTGAATAGAAATCATGAAAACCCTAGCCTTGCCCTAAAAAGGGCATTTTGGTCAAAAAATGCACTTTGGGTTTTGAGTGGCAAAATCACCTCAACAGAGGTTTAAATTGGGGCCACTAGCTTGGCATGGCTTTTAACACCTCCCCATGTAAGATGGGGTAGACTGGAATAGATTTGCCCTAAGATCTAAGGCCAAACCAAATGGAAGGGCTTTTGTGCCTTGTGAAGGGCATGAGGCCAAAAGACCTTTAATGAACTTCAAATTTGGTAGGGAGGGTTCTAGGGTAGCTAAAGCCCTCTGGTAAAAATCTCAGGGGATTTGGGAAAGGATAGGCCCCACAAAACCCTAACCCTAGTTTAGGGCACAAAAATTTAGTGCTAGAATAGGTTAGTAAAACTCCTTGAACAATAATGAAATTTAGGTAGTGTTTAAGGATAGATTGAATCTCTGGTAATTTAATTGAGAATTTTGGATCAATATTATTAGCACTTCCTTTGTAAGTTATGGTTTTGACCTAATTAATCATTAGGTCATTATGATCCCACTGCCCATTGGAAGGTCATTAAAATTTGGCAAAGGGAGTTTCAGTTCTCAATGCCTATGTATGAATTTTATTAGAATTGTTTGATACATATTTGCAGTACCTACTTCACAAGCTCAATAACTTGGAAAATTGTGCAATGATTTGATTAGAGCTCATTACTTGCAAATAAATTATGCAACTTGACTTAGAGGATTTATATGTCCTTACAATCATCCTTGAATTTTCTCAGAATTTTTGGAAATAGTTTTGCAGCACTTGCCCCTTAAAATTGATAAAAATAGTTTATATTGAAAAATTGATTTAGAGGCGTAAACTTACTGGAAAATGGGGAGACTCTGGATTTTGTGTTAAATAACCATCTTGAATTTATCATAAATTTGGTAGAGCATATACTTGTCTGAAATTGGTACTTCATGTTCAAACTTGGGATATTTGGATGACTAGAATAATTAAATAAAATATCATATAAATAGGGAAAGTTATGTTGGTGTTAAGCTAAAAATGTCATGACAACCTTCTAATAATTATTATAGGGGTATTGGAAGAATATTTTGAGTACCTCCCATGTTACACATCATATAGCTTAAGAGGTCTGCATTTAGTAAAACTGCAGAAATTAAGTTGGAGTATGATTTTGGGCACATGAGTTGGGGTTAGTTGTTTGCTGGGTTGGATGAATAGAAATGAGTTCATTGTTGGAAGATGGGATGAGTAGAGTGTTGAATTGGCTAGTGTTAAGTGTACTCGGGGTCGACGAAATATCGTCTTCCCCGTAGGAGAGGAAGTGTCAAATACACTAGGGTTATATCCAGTATAATATTTAAGGGGTGAGAGATGAGTAGCAACCAATAAAAGTAAGTGCCTTGAGAAAGGGAGCTTTTGGCGTAATCCATCGTAGCTCCTAGTGATCTCGAGAGCCCTTCAGGGGGAATACCTTGGGCAGTCCTGGGCTAAACCTAAATTATAGGCAAAACTGGAATGCAAGAGTAACTAGTAAATCTAGGGTTTCACCTTCACACACCTCGATGCCTCGGGGAGATAGGTTGGGACACTCGGGCAGTAGGCCCAGTGGTTTTGGTGATGGGCAGGTTAGCCCGGCGAGCTTTGGCTCGGTTATGGTTTGTGATGGGCAGGTTGGCCCAGCGAGCTTTGGCTTGGTTGTAGTTTATGATGGACGGGATGGTCCGGGAAGCTTTGGCTCGGTAGCTGAAACATAAGGCTGTATGTGCATAAGAATAAGGTGGTGGATCTTCGGTAATGGTGAGTCGATGCACCGATGCCAATACATTGACTCGGCAAGTGTGGTTTAGCACTTGGGCAAATTAAGTTCGGTGAGCCAGCCGATAAGAGTACGCAGGAGCTCCGCTTAGTGCACCAGCGTTGAGGCGTACGATAGGTCTGACTGGCAGTGTAATTACCGGTTTAGAGGTGGGCGAGGCCCAACCCACCGCTTCTGTTTGCCACTGCGGAGGTATCCTGGGAGGTTCGGCTCCAGAAAGGGGGAACTAAAGGTCTGTGTACACAAAGTCGGGTGGGTGAGTTGCACTTGCATGATCACATCACGGCATAAATGTATTTCATAGCATAACCATTGCATATAACCCCGACACCTATTGTATAAGTGGTATGGGATGCTTTATACAATAGGCCCTTCAAAACGACCCCTTGATTTATAAGTTCGTGTGAGCGAGCTTATAAGTTAAGGTTTTTATTCAGAATTATATATATATGCTTGCTAGAAAACCGACACCTTATCGTATAAATTGGTATGGGACTTTTTATACGATAGGAGCCATGAAAAACGACCCCTTGATTTATAAGTTCGTGTGAGCGAGCTTATAGGTTAAGGTTTTTATTCAGAATTATATATATATGCTTGCTAGAAAACCGACACCTTATCTTATAAATTGGTATGAGACTTTTTATATGATAGGAGCCCTGCAAAAGATCCCTTGGCTTATGTGTTTTCGTATAAGTTAGGGTTACTTTCTTGTTCAAGTTTTCACACCTTATTTACTACCGTATATACTATAGAACTGCTAGATTAGTTCTGTCGCCATATGTTTATTTGTTATTCTCCACTTTCATGTCCTCTCCTTTCCTCCTCCCCGCTTGGTGCCTAGGATCCATGGGGGAAGGGGTGGGGTATGATAGGGCTTAGTCTTTTAGACTAAAAGTTTTCGAACCACTTTATTTTAGGGGACCATGGAGCCTAGCATGGAGGAGCAGCCCCGGAGGTCGGCACGCTTGGAGATCGGGCAGTCTAGTACTAGAGTTCAGACGGCAGGGACTGTGAGTCCTGATTACTAGTAGTTATATTAGTTTTGCTTCCGCGATGAGAGATATGTAGTGAGGACTTGATGTACTAGGCATGAGCCCATGTTTTTAGTACTTTTATTACATCTGTGGACACTCCCTTCATGGAGTTTATTTACTATTTATGTGATTTCTGTGGACTTGCCTTTATTATTTTGCTACAGCTATGATCGATTTGGCCGGCAGGGTCGGCATTTTGTAGTGATGACCTTCCTGGGCACGAAGGTGTCACCGCAAAGCGGTGGTTCTGGGCCTAAGATCCCGGTGTTTTAAGGAAAAAAAGGGGTCTTACACTTTGCTTCTCTCAAATTGATTTAACTCTTCTTGCATAGCCATAATCCAGTTGGGATCTAAATTGACATCTTCAAACCTTTTAGGTTCTACCTGTGAGAGAAAAATAGTGTATAAAACCTCGTTATGATGTCTACTTCTAGTAGTCACACCTAATCTGGCATCACATATTATTTAATCTATAGGATGATCTCTAAGATGTCTAACAGCTTCAGGAAGGTGTCTATTATCACCTAGTACTGCATGAGGATTAGGGTGATTCTCTTCCCCCCTGAGTTGATGCAGTAACTTCTATAGGAACTTCTATATTGTCTCTAATGTTTAACTTCATGTTAGGTGACTCACTTATATTTAGTTTTTCCAATTTAGACTTTACAACACCTAGACTAGAGATGTTAGAGATATCATTACATAAAACAGATGATTCATCAAATACTACATTAATAGATTCTTCTACAACTTAATGTTTCAAGTTGTAGATCCTGTATGCTTTGCAATGAAGACTATACCCTACAAAGATTCATTCATAGGATCTCTCTGAGAACTTGGTTAGATAAGTTTTCCCATTGTCCAAGACATAACACTTGCTTCCAAAAATTTTGAAGTAGGACAGATTTGGTTTTCTGCCTTTCATTAGTTCATAGAGAGTCTTATTGTGATACTTGTTGATCAATGCTCTATTTTGAACATGACATGCTGTGTTTTCAGCCTCAGCCCAGAAATATTCTGAGAGAGATGTATCACTCAGCATTGTTCTAGCTGCCTCAATAAGAGTTCTATTTTTTCCTCTCAGCAACTTTATTTTGCTGGGGTGTTCTTGGAGAGGAGAACTCCTGAAGGATTCCTAGTTCCTTACAGAAATTTGCCATCCTTTTAGATTAAAATTCTATACCATGGTCACTTCTAAGTTTGACCATAGTACATCTCATCTCATTCTGAATTTATTTGACAAAATCAGCAAGGATTCCTAGTGTTTCAGACTTTTTCCTTAAGAAAAACACACAAGAAAACCTAGAGTGATCATCTACAATCACATAGGTATAAGACTTCCTTCCCAAACTAAGAACTTGCATAGGACCAAATAGATCTATATAAAGTAAGTACAGACACCTCTCAGTGTCTTTGGACTGAATACTCTTAAAAGAGACTTTTGTTTGTTTGCATTTTTTGACATACATGACATATGCCTTCTTTGGAGCATTTTCGTTTTGGGCTATTTCTAACTAAGTCCAAAGAAAATAGTTTACTCATAGCTTTGTAGTTTAAGTGAGCCAGCCTCTTGTGTCACTGTACACACAAAGTGTCTTTCTCACTAGCTACAAGACATACTGGTGATTGTTCATTTATACTAAGGAAATTCAGAAAATAAATGTTCCCACTCCTAGTGCCTGACAAGATGATCTCTTGATCACTTGAATTCCTTATCAGACACTTGTCATTGTGGAAGACAATTTCATATCCTATATCACAAAGCTGATTTATGCTTATCAGATTATGGTTTAATCCTTCCACATAAGCAAATTTAGTGATGGTAACTATGCTATTAAAAATATTACCATATCCCTTGGTGAGTCTTTTCTCTGACCCTTTAAAGATGACTTTTGGTCCATTCTTAACTGGAATGTAGTCTCTTAGTAAACTTCTTGATCCAGTCATATGCTTGGAACATCCACTATCCAAGTACCATATTGGCCTATTAATGGTACTTGGCTCCACCTACAAACACAAATTTAGTTCACCTTAGGCACCCAATAAGTTTTGGGGCCTTGGTTCCTGTTAGGTTTTGCTGTGTAAAACACAACAGTCTTTCTAAATAAAGGTGATTGAAATCGAAGGACCTGTTGGATTATACCAACAATCTAGGGCAAAATGCCCAACCTTCGTACAACACGAACACTCAAATCTGTTGTATCTTTTCTTTGGTTGCACATTTGAAGTTGTTTTCTTGTGCAACATAGAAATCTCATCCAATTTCTAAGGTAGAGGTGCATAATTCACACCCTTACCTTTCAGATTTGAATGAGCTACACTGGGATCAGCCCCAAGAATTCCTTGACCTCTTGGATTGATCACCTTCTGTGGTGGTTCTTGGCCTATGTTACCTTTTGACATCTGATCCTTCCAGCAAGGCTCTTTATTTACCTTGTTGGTAGAGCACTCAGAGATCATGTGTCCAGGAACACATGATCTCAAACATCTATTAGAGGGCAGATACTTGACAGGTTGCCTATCTGGACCATTTGAAATTTTATCTTTGGATACAAACTTATTTTTAAATTTTTTATTCTTACCAAACTCTACACCACTTCTAAATGGTGCAGAAAAGGTATCTATGATAGGTAGCACTGACTTAGGCTTTATGAACTGAGTGAGGAGCTGTCTTTCCTGAGCAAGCTTTGCTTACAGGTCTTTGACCGTCTTGACCTGTTCAATTATCACCTCTTCCTGGCTATCTATCTTGTTGGTTAATTTAATTAGTTCCAGTTTTTGTAAATCCAACTTTGTGTTGGCACTTATCAACTGAGAAGATACTCCTCTCAAGGAATCTAACTCTTTGGCCTGATCCTTAGTAAGCTATTTACTTGCAATTAAGGCCTTGAGTACCTTCCCATACCTATTAATAAGGGAGTTAAAATCTGCTTCAATGTCTGAATCATGTTCTTTACTATGTGAACATGATTCATTTTTTGATGCAGAAATAGAATCTGAGGAAAAATTATTAGAGATTGATTTTACCTTAGCAGGATCTGAACAATCATGATCTTCTTCTCCTGGTTGAGTTTCCTCAATGGTCATCAGGCCTATAAGAGCCTCCTCCTCTTCTGATTCAAATTAATCAGACTCACTATTAGACAGTGTTAACTGTCTTTTTGCCAAGAGGCTTTTGTCAGCCTTCTTCTGTTGTCCATCCTTCAAGTTCTCAGACTTTTTCTCCTTCCTTTTTGCTGGGCAATCAGCTATGACATGCCCTTTTCTGTTACAATAATAGCACACTATATTAGTTTTAATATATTTATTCTAAGAAGAGTCATACATGTCCCCAGAATTCTTCTCCCTGGGTTTCTCTGGATGATTAATCTTTTTGTGAGAAAAGTCTCCTGTTGAACCCTTCCTTCTTCCTTGTTTTCTACTCCTTAACATCTTCTTGAACTGTCTAGAGAAGAGTGACAGTTCCTCCTCAGTTATTTCTCCTTCTTTTGAGGATGATTCTGAGTACTCAGAGGCAGTTTCTAGTTTTTCTGTGAGTATTGACTTCTCTCTGACTTTTCTGGATGACTCAGCCTTTAGAGCCAAGGTCTTTTCTCTATTGAGTGCTCTGGCTGATTCTTCTTCAGACTTTCTAAGATTAAGCTGTAAATCATGAGACAACAACTTTCCAAATAGGGTTTGGGGGTCTATGTTGGCTAAGTTTCCCATTTCTCTTAGAGCACAGATCTTGATGTCCCATTCCTTGTTCAGGGACCTTAAGAACTTAGCATTAAGTTCATAATTAGTAAAACTTCTGCCATAAGTCCTCAGGTTGTTAACAATTATGAAGAACTTTTCAAAACATTCAGCCACTGAATCCTTTTTATCTACTCTAAAGGCTTCATACTTTTAATTTATTAGAGATTTTCTAACATCTCTGACTTCTTCAGTACCTTCCATGTATACTATCAAAGACTCCCACATTTCTTTGGTTGTTCTGCAATGAATCAGATTCTAAAAAGTGGAATCATCAATTATACTAACTATAATATTCTGAGCTCTTTTGTCCATAGAGACCAGTATGATTTCATCCTTATCCATTTCCATATAAGTCTTGGGTGTGTTGATGTTTGCATCAAGAACTGACACTTTCATGGATATGAATGGTCCTTCAACTACAGTAATGTATATTCTTTAATCTGCTGCCTCCATGAATAATTTGACTATTTCTTTCCAAATTCCAAAGTTTTCTTTGGAGCAGACAGGGAGCTTAATGAAATTATTTTCCCTCTGGGCCATGATATTTCTTTCTTTGCAATCCTTTTGGATTCTCACTAGGCTGTTATGCCTTATTCAGTGAATCTCTCTCTGATACTAATTGTAAATGTTTACTTTAGGATTGAAAGTGACCTACAGGGGGGTGAATAAGTCCAATTTAAATATGGTCCCCCTTTTCTTTAATCAGAGTACTACTTTAATTGAAATGATTAACTCGTATCAGATAATCAACAGAAACCAAACATCAAATAACTAAATTAAAACACCACAATAAAACAGCACACACAGCACAATGCACACTGATTTATAGTGGTTCCCTAATTTATGGGTACATCCACTTTCCCACTTTGCCTATCTAGCAATGAACTAGATTCGACAAAACTCCTACTCTTTCATTTACTCAGATCTATAGATCTTACAGCTCAGAGCCCACCCGACTCCTACAACTCAGACTTCTCAAGTCTTACCACTCAGATCATCAAGATCCTACACCTCAAGTTCTTCCCAAGAACTCTAGCTCAGAATGAATCCTCACTCCTACTTCTCAGGCAATAAATGCCCTACAAATCAGAGAATTTTCAACTTCTCCTACCTCAGGCAATCCTAGCCCTACCCCAGCCTTTATAACATAGGCTTACAATAATAAGAGAATAAATCTCCTCCACTCAGATCTACAGACAAATCTTACAAATTGAATATAACAGAGAAATGAATCAGAAAATGTCACCCAGTATGAGATTTAAGTAACTGCTTCTTGATCAGATCTTGATGATTGTGCTTCCTTTGATTCTGACAAGATAGATCTGATCAAACCCTTCTTAGCTTTTCAAAGCTTCTTGAAGTAGAAAATAGGATTGATCTAGGCTGAAGAGATGTTGTAGATGATTCTAGATCAGACCTCTCTCCACCTTTTAAATTGTAGCTGAAGCTTCAAGGTTGAGCTTCTTCTTCTATATTTTTGGTTCTTCTTCTATTTTTTTATCTCTCTTCTTCTGAAGGCTGCATCCATTTAAATAGGCTCTGACAAGAGTAACCGACTGATCTAATTAATAACTAACAGTTCTGACAGCTGTCTGTACCTCCATCTTGATATCTGTAAATAGGAAATAAGTCTGATGAAGTGTTAAGACTTGGCTGTTAAATATGTTGACATAAGTCCTGGGTCTTGACACAGCTCCTGTAGTGGTGTCGACACACTTCTGAATGTGTCGACAAAGCTCCTCAACTTATCTCGACAAAACTTGTGTGGAATGTGTTGACACAAGTCTTGTGTATCGACACAGTTGTCTTCAGTCTCGTTACAGCTTGAATATAGTGTATCGACACTAGTCCTGAGCGTCGACATAGTTGTCTTTAGTCTCGACACAGCTTGAATATAGTGTGTCGACACTAGTCTTGAGTGTTGACACAGTTGTCTTCAGTCTCGACACAGTGTGTCGACACAGCTTGAATAGAGTGTGTTGACACTAGTCCTGAGTGTCGACACAGTTGCCTTCAGTCTCGACATAGCTTGAATAGAGTGTGTCGACACTAGTCCTGAGTGTCTACAAGTTGTCTTCAGTCTCGACATAGCTTGAATAGAGTGTGTCGACACTAGTCCTGAGTGTCGACACATTTGTCTTCAGTCTCGATACAGTGTGTCGACACAGTTGTCCTTAGTGTCGACATTTTGTACTTAGCTTTATTAACATGCACATATAAACTTAACATCCATCAAATACAACAATGTGTATATCATTGAGCTGATAAGACTTCTTCAAATCAAGTACATTGAGACCAATGTACTCAACAAACAGCTAACTTACTCTTCGTCTTGCTGACTTGAGCTTCCTGTACTTCAGCACAACAACAATGGAGGAGAAGAAGAACTGCCTGATTGGTTTTTCCAAAAGCTGTCTTTCTCTATAAAAGCCTTTTCCTTTTATTGGTTTTGACCCAACGACTCTTGAGCAGTGGGCCACACACATTTATTCGCCTGCAACAACCTTGCTTTAAACCAACTGTCATGCAGTAGGTCTGCGACAACATTTGTCACGTACTGTAGTCATCCTGCCACTAATTTGAAATATGTTGACTTGTTGACTTGCTGACGTCACCAGCTGTGGACTTAGCCAAAAATCAAGCAACATTAGTATAGGCGTTGAGTGAGTGAGCTTCGCTCAATGCCAAAATACTTAGACAAAATTTTGTCTATCTAGGCGTTGAGAGCGTTGAGTAAACAAGCCTCACTCAACGCTTTTTGCCTTAGCAAAATCTTCCTGCTTCTATGACATTGGGAGCGTTGAGTGTGTCTTCATCACTCAGCGCTTTTTGCCTTAGAAAAGCTTTCTGCAACTTAGGCGTTGATAGTGTTGAGTGAGCAACCTCCTCTCAACGCTTTTTGCCTTAACTATATTTCTGCCTCTGCAGTATCTTAGGCATTGAGAGCGTTGAGTGAGCACGCCTCACTCAACGCTTTTTGCCTTAGCCAATTTTCTATGTTTAAAAACACTAGCTTAACTGTCTTAGTGCTTTCTTGTTCTCTGCTGAGACAAACACTTGTCTCAGCGGTTATGCTGAGACAAACACTTGTCTCAATGGTTATGCTGCGACCAACACTTGTCTCAGCGGTTATGCCTTAGACAAAATCTTCCTCTTAACTTTAGGCATTGACTGACTCGGCATTCCTTACTCTGAACTGAGTTCGACGAATGGTGAACTAAGCTCTATGAACTCTGAACTCAGTTCGACGAATTCTGAACTGAGCTTGACGAACTCAGAATCTCAAACTCTGATTTTAGCTCGATGAATTGTGAGCTAAGCTCGACGAACTCTGAACTTAGTTCGATGAATTCTGAACTGAGCTCGACGAACTTAGAATCTCAAACTCTGATTTTAGCTCGATGAATGGTGAGCTCAGCTCGATGAACTCTGAACTTAGTTCGATGAATTTTGAACTAATTTCGACTAAGTTCACCTTACAGCCTTTTTGTTGTATGACGTTGAGTATGTCTTCATCACTCAAAGCCAAAGTACTTAGCCATATTTTTGGCTTGCCAACATTCTTTCTTACCTCTGGCGTTGAGTGAGCTTGCTTCACACAACGCATGTGGACTTTGCTGCATTATCAACTGCTCCTTGACTTCTGGCATTGAGTGAGCTTACCTCACTCAATGCCTGTGGACTTAGGCAAATTCCTGCCTTTCCAGCATCTTCTCATGGTGTCCACCTTTCATCCTTATGACCACCTATCACATCACTTAGACAATCTGTCTAGACTTGTTCCATGGAACATCTTGCACAAGATGAGATCAAACAACATCAAATGCAACTATGCTCTTAGTGTTGATGGTGATGCCTCTTCAAATCCACTCTAGGGAACATTTTGGGTAATGGACCCAAAACTTTCTCTTCCCGTCGACTCCTGATATCTTCGCTTGTAGTGCCTGACATCCTCTTCGGCTCTTTGAATTCTCCTTGCTTGAGTCATGACTTGGTCCCGGACAATTCTTTCTCGCTCGCGGCAAGATTCAAGCTCAGCGGATAACGTCCTTTCCTTCCTGTGACTTGCCTACAACACTGCAGACATTGCTTTTAGCCGCCTCTTCGATGCCTCTTCAGAAGCTTTCCATAATTGCTCCTCAGCAGCGAGCTGCGCCTTTAGCCGCTCGAGGTTCACGTACAGCTGGGAGAAAGTCCTCTGGCCGTCATCTTCCCGAAGCCGCCACGCGACTCATCTAGGATAGCTGTGGAGTCTTCTCCAAAATATACAACACAAAGCGAGCAAGCGGTCGGAACAAAGTTTGTCGGGCGACAAATGTAACAGTAGCAGTGCTTTGAGATAAGGCACCAGAGCTTAGGTTCTCTTCGTCTCTAGTCTCTGAAGAGACTAGGTGGATAGGAAGTACAGGTCGCCGCAACCTCTCAGGATCAATCCTCTTCGGGTGTTGGTCCCTCAGAAGTCTCTCGGACCGCCTGTTCCTCTCTAGCTCTTCGCGCGATAAGAGGATGTCATCGGTCTCAGTTATTATGCAGATAAATATCTTTATTCGCGGTGGTTCTTGGCAAGTTGGAGGGATTCTTATGTCCTTCGGAGCAGGTTTGAGCTTACCTGTCCTCAAAAGCTTGGCGGTCAGCTGGCGGTCAGCTTTAGCTTGCTCTTCAGAGCTATTCGGGTGACCTCTAGGTTCCCCAGCAGTCAACAGCTTCTTCTCGACAAGTAGTCTTTCACGCAGCTTCGCCTTCTCGTCTCCTTCAGAGGGTGTCGGGGCATCTTTTCCAGCTTTTGCCGACAAGACTTCCAAGTCAAAATCATTCTCGGTGGCCTGGTGGCGGTTAACGATTTCATCGACCTCCTTTAAGAAACTGCAGTCAGCGAGAAGAATTGAGTTAACCGCAGAGCCATCCTTTACTTCAAGGAAGTGCTCAAGATTCTCCAACGCGGTTACCTCCTTTGGTCACTCTGTTACCTCATTCTGGAGAGTCGCCACCTTGAGGACCGAGGATTTCTTGTTTTCTCTCTTCTTTTGCCGAAGAGTCTCCTTTATCCTCTCCTCAGTAGTCGAAGCCGGCCTCAGCTTCCTTTTCTTCGTCGGGATTGCGGCCATCACCATCACCATGTTTTCCCTCAGCCTGTCGGCGGCATTCTTAGCCGCCCTCTTCACCTTTCTGATGGTGTCAACAATCTCCCCGTATTCCCGCTCGACTTTGGCAGTGGAATCCGTCTTGACGTCCGCTTCACTTGACGGAGTGGATGTGATGTCAACATCCAGTGTAGTTGATGGTTGAGGAGTTGAGGCTGTGGCGGTTTTAGGAAGTTCGCTGCCCGCTAAATTCTTGTTCAGCTCTTCAGCGGACTTGTCTGCAACCTTCTAGACAGGTTGCTCCGGAATCCGCTCGGCAAGTTTCTCAGTAGCCGAGCTTGAAGATTGTCTGGCCTCAGTGGACTTGGCCTCTAATTTTCCAAGTAGCTTCTCGCTTAACCGGCGCGGTTTTAGCGAGACTACCATTGCCGTCTTCATCTTTAGAGACTTTTCGCTGCCTTTTCGGCTAGCAGATTCTACTCGTGATGACTTTGGGGCGACAAAGCTGTTGCCTCCCGCCCTTGCCAAGAGACTCTTCCTTACAGACATCTCGGTTAGCAAAATTTTAACCGTTGTAGGGGAGAAGCGACCCGCCTCGAAAGTTGTATGGTGAAAATAGCTTTGGCATCATTGATATTTATAGCTCCTGGCGCAATTTAAAAATGTGCGGGGATCATGTTAACTCGGATTGACCGCTCCCCTGGATTTTCTCAAGTTTCGGTTCCAAGGCATTATCTAACCATCTGTCCGCCTTCCCGCAACCTCCTCGCAGGGCCGTTTTCAACAGCAGCCGTTGAGGAGGTGCCAACCAGTTGCAGGTCTAACCACCTAGCTATGCGGTTAGGAGGTCTTTCCCCTCTTATTTCTCCTTGTATCTGGTCACCGCTGCCCGTTTCTCCTGTCCCCGAGTAGCCGTAGTTTTTATCCCTATCCGTTTGGGCAGGCCCCCTAGCCTATAAATAGGCATGAACAGTACTACCTAAGGGAGCCAGTTCGAATCCCAAAGCTAGCCACCTATGGCAGCGGACTCGAACTCTTCTCCTAGCGGATACCAGTTCGCTCGGTTTCACCATTTTAACCGCTATAACCGATTTTATTCTAATCGAAGGAAAGTCCATCGTAGAAGAGGCATTTAGCCGCGGCGGGCGATCTCTGGTGTTGCCGCTGCCAGCGGCCTCTATCTTCCTCTTTTCCTTCTTGGTCTTATCCGCTTGTCCTAACAGCTAGTAACCGACTATCTGATAGTTCCTCCACCCTCCTTTCTACTCACAAAGCCCGGAGGTGAATTTCTTGCATCAACACATGTCCTTCAAACACACATAATGATCATTTCAGGTAACAACAATCTGAACCTGAGCCTCAATCTGCAAAAGAAAAGGATGGGGAAAAGTCAGCACAACACAACAATGAAGAAGAGCCAAAAACAATCAAACTCGCTTACCACTTCGTTCATCGCCTTTAAGAAAGCAGATAGCCTTGGAGCCGCCGCCTCCGCGGGGAAAGACTGGGGGGCAGATGATCCAAGCATTTGTACCTCGGGAGGCAAACTGTTACATCCGCCAAAAGGAGAATCAATGCTCAGAGAAGGCGAGCAAGGCGCCGCACTACCGTTATCTCGAGAAACTACAATGGCCTTCCGCTTACGATTGCAAACCAAAGATGCCTACAGTCCGCCCATAGTCCGAATAAATACCACACCGCAACAAACGCTTCTCTTTGACAAATGAAGAAATGTCGAATAGACGGTTCACCAACTCCCGAGGCTCTGAAAATCCAAGCACTGGAGAAAACTCCCGCTCTCTCCCCTTCTGACGACGACAATGATCAGGCAGTGCGTCCCACAACTCCAGCAAGCCCCATGAATTCCTGACATAACCAAACAAAGTATTTCCATGGCGGCGGTCATTCTGAATCTCAAAATCAAGCCAACTCTTGTTATTATGAATCTCCACACGCTCACCGCCATCAGAGCGAACATCGCACCAATCCCGAAAGCAGTCCAAAGAAAGTTTTCTGCCATGTTCGCGAAAGAAGACAACCAATCCCATGAGGCATACCACCCCCTATGGGAGTAAACTGGGAAATCATCATGCCATAAAACTTCAGAATCTCAACCACTTCCTCGCATGGAGGGAACTAGAATCCCAATCTTAAGGTAGTCTCGCAGATCGTCAGCTAGCCACGAGGAGGATTTTTAACCCTCTCCGCGACACACGGTATCTTCACTTCGAGGTCGGCATGCATGCTGAACCTCCTTCTACAAATTGCAACCTAATCCTCGATAAGAGAGGAGCGAAGATGCATCGACCTCGCCGTACGCTTCGAGCCCTGTCACAAAAATCAAAAGCAAATTTTGAATAAAAAGTCTGATCAAAGATCATCAACTCTCGTCATGCACAAAAGGCGCATCACACGATAGAATCAAAAATTTCCACGACGCGCCTGAACAAGCACACGCGCCCCGACACACACATACCCGCGCAACAGGCCCACGCGTGCGCACTCGCACAAGGCCACACGCACACGGTCGTGTGTGCAAGCCTGCACACGCACGCAGCCAGGCGCGCGCCCCCAAGCGGGCACGGCCAGGCGAGCGCAGCCAAGCCCGCCCGTGGCCAGCCTCACGCACGAGTGCGAGACCAGACGCGTGACCGCGCGCACGCCAACGCGCCCGCGCCAGTAACCAGATGCGCACCCACGCGCCCGCGTGCATTCTGGCGAGTGCCGGCACACACGACTAGCTACGCGCGGGCGTGCCCGAGCGCACGACCAGGTACACGCACGCGTGCCCATGCGGGCGCACCCGCACGCACCCTCGCAGGCGCGCCCGCACGCTATCTCGCATGTGTCCGCGCGCGCATGCTCACGTGAAAGTGTAAGTTAGATCTGATATACTCTAGAGGGGGGGGTAATAGAGTATGGTGCTTGCTAAAAACCTTTTACAACTGTTGTTGTATTCCTAAGTGAACAGGGAAGCAAATAACATAAGGTAAATCTAAACACAGAACAATCACAGATCAATCACAAAGCAAACACAAAGCAATCACAAAGCAAACACAAACCACAGCCAGAAACAAAAGAAAGACAAGCAACCAGATGACACAAGGAGCTATAGTGGTTCCCCAATCAACCTGGGTACATCCACTCTTCTACCACCCAAGGTAGGAATCCACTGCAGGATGAGTTGATCAGGTGTCCTGGGCACCAATGAGCTTTTGATAAGGTGCTCAAAAACCAAACCAGATTTTTTGATCAAGTGTCTTGCCACAACTGAGTTTTAATAAGGTCTCAGAAACCAATCACAAACTTTTGAAGGGAGTTTGAAAAACCCTTTACAGCAGAGAGAGAGAGGGATGAGATGATCTTCTCTGTCAACAGTCAGAGAGAAGATAGTGGATATTGTCAAAGCTCCTCCTGAGATATTGAGTTGTTCAGGAAGTGAAGCTTTGCAGTAGGGTGATAGGCCTTCAGATGATTTGATCTCCAGCAAAAGATGATTTCAGCAACAGCTAAAATGTGAGGTGTCTGGAGTCTTGAATAATGATGGCCTTTGAACACTTGAATCAAGAGAGATCTGAAAATTTCAGTTAGTTGATCTCCTTTTGTGATGTGTGTTCTTGCATGAATTTTTTGAGAATGAGAATATCTGCAACTCTCTTTCTTTCTCTTGTGTAATTGTTGTTGTAAGAGTTGTAATTCTTGTTGTTGCAGAGAATTGTTGTTGCAGAATATGTGTGTCAAAAAAAACCTTGAGAAGAGAATGAAAAACTGATGTTTTATTCCTTAGGTCTGAATAGAATATTTCTCTGTCCAAGATAGCCGTTAGCCTGTCATAAATGACTTCCTTAACTACATTTGTCTTCTGGAGGAAAGTCCAATAAAACATTCCTTGAAAATTCCTTGAAACTTGCTCCAGATTAATTGAAAACGGCTACAAGATCCTTGACATAAATGCTAAGAATAATTCCACAACTGTCTGAATTTGAATCTTGAAAAATGTCTAACTCTTCAGAAAAACGTCGAACTGAGCTCCACTATCGTTGAACTGAGCTCAGAGACTAAACTTAGATAGAAACAGAGATCGTCGATCTGAGCTCAACTATCGTCGAACTGAGCTCGGAGATAGAGAATCAAACTGGAGTCAAGAGCGTCGATCTGAGCTCGAAGATCGTCGAATGGAGTTCGACGACTCGTTGAAGTTGAGCTCAGAGATCGTCGAATAGAGTTCGACGATTCATCGAAGTGAGCTCAGCGATCATCGAATGGAGTTCGACGATTCGTCGTACTGAGCTCGATGAAATGACTTAGTCTCCTGAACTGAAAAAATCTGGTCTTGAGGGCAGCTTTCAAACCTAACTACTAACTCTTAGACTCAATTCTAATTGACCTTTAGATCTATACAAGGAGGTCAAAACAGATTTCCTAAGGACATAGTGATCCTTGCCCAAATCAGTAATAGGGTGTTCCAACAATCTCCCCCTATTTGGGTTAGGATTACTATTTACAGATTTTGGAAAAAATAAAAGCATACAAAGCAGAACTATAACAAACAAGACATTGCAGAATCACAGATATTATCTCAGATAGTCAGAAAACAAAATATACTGTCACCTTACAGAATCATTCTTTTTCCTTGCTCTTTATAAGTACTGTTTCTCTGTTAGGATTGAGAGCTTCTTTCTTAGATCTTCTATCATCAGCTGCACCTAGAGAGGTTTGTTGCTTTGTCCTGGGCACTACAGCTTCAGGATGCAGCTTCATGTAGCTTTCTGAATCAAAGAATTTACTGGATGAGTATCTTTCAAGTTCCTTCTTCCTTTGATCTGATAAAGTAGTGATACTGGAAGTATCGTTTCCTTATTCTCTGGCTTTCTTGATTTGATCTAGAGCAGCCAATTCATTCATCCTAGCTGTCCATGAAGTAGGATTGTTTTCTGGATCCTCAAATGGAACTGGAGGCTCATATCTATTTGAAGGATTATCTGGAGGAGCTTTGGAAGAGACTAGTTCTTTCAGCTTATAAGGAAAGGGACCAGATGTTGTGTCAGATGGACCTTGTCCTTCCCTTTGGTAAGGATGTTGCCTGGAATATCCTTTAGAATAAACTTGGAATTCTCTTTGATTTCATCTGTAATTTCCTCTTCTTGACTGGTATCCTCTAGATTGACTTCCTTTGTATTGAGATCTTCCTTGAGGTTGATAAGAGGTTTGGCTTCTGGCAGAAGGTTGAAATGCAGAACTTCCACTTGCACCTGCATCAGGTGAAGGAGGAGGAGGAGGATTGAACTGGGATGATCCTTTATAATATTTTCTTTTCTTCTTCATAGCTTTCAATTGATTTTTGGAGTATTTAATCCAATGTTCTGTGATAGGGCAATTATGCAGTATGTAGTATGGAATGTCATTTGTGTCTTTCACTTTTGCTGGGGGAACTCTCTTCATTGCTTTGCTTCTGGCCTTCCTTTTCCTTGCAATTGTAGCAGAGGAATCATCTGAATCAGTCCTAAACTGATCACTATCTGAGCTTTGATTATCATATAATGCATCAATCCTCTTGAGATAATCTGTCTGTTGTTGAGATTAAGCAGAAGTAATAGCAGAGACAGCAACAGTAGCAGCAGCAACAGCAGGAAGAGGAATAGAAGTAGCACTGGCAGAAGCATGCAGTAGATTCAGATACAACATTTTCAGCACCAAGAACAACATCAGCAGTAACAGCAGGCTCAAAATCAAATGCCTCTGTCATATGCATATCCTCAGATACTAAAACAGCAGTAACAGAACTAACAGAAATATCAACATAGGCAGTAGGAGCAGCAGCAGTAAGAGCAACAGAAATAGAAGGAGCAGAAGTATATAGGGAATTTACAAAAGAATATATTAAGCTGGTATTACAGCTGGAAATAGGCACAATGGCCTAGAGAGATCTTCAGATTGCTGGACTGTAGTGTGCTGGACTGGAATACAGTTGAAATAAGCAGAATCAAAAACTGATAACAGTGACCTGAGGTCCACTGTGATAACTGCAACTGGAGGTACTGGAGCTTGAGCTTGGACTGAAGATACAGCAGCAGGCAATCTTTCAACTTCAGCAGGCAATCTGTTAGCTTCATAAGGCATCTCCCCCTGCCTAGTTTCAGTGACAACTGGATCAAGGCACCCAGAAGAAGGGATTGCCTGAGGAGGAAGAATGGAAGAAAGCATGTCAGACAGTTCCTGAACTGTTTTAAGAAGAGGAGCCACAGAGGTCTCCAGCAAGAGGGATAGCCTGGGAGCTATCAGCTCATAGAGCCTGTCTGCCAGAGCTGGAAGATCTACTTGCTCAAGATGGACTTGAGTAGAGGTAGGAAATGAAGGTGGAGCAACAGGAGATGTTGATGGAGAACTTGTGGATGGTGGAAATGAAGGTTGAGAGATGAGAATTGTGGAAATGGAAGATAGTGGAATGGAAACAGATGTTGTGAAAGATGGTTGTGCAATGATATCCTGAAGTAGTTGTTGATATGAGGTAGATGAAGATGGTGGCTCAGTAGGGGATGAGGGAGAATCATCCATATAGGAATCATCTATAAGGTTGAAAGATGGAATGTGAGATGATGAGTCAATATCTAGGTGTGGGTATTGATGTAGAGGATGGAAGAGTTCTTCTGTAAGTTGTGGAGTTGGAGAAGGAATTGAAGTTGGAGATGGGGTGGAAATTATGATGGTGGATGTGACTGTGGTAGATGCAATAGGAGGTGGAGGAGGAGAAGAAGAAGCAGGCAAGTCTTCTGCAGGGGCAGAAACCTGAGGGGAAGTGACTGAAACAGTCTTTGTGCCTGAAGTAGAAATGCCAAAAGGCCTGCTGGGCTTCACAATCTGCCTGTCCCATTTTCCAAATAGGGCACATGTGAGCCTCTTGGAGGCATTGATGTGCATCCCACTGGAAACTAGCAGTGCAGGGCATTCTTTCTGAAGAAACAGCCCTAATATCCTTCCAAAATTGACAAAATTCTTGTTGATCTTCTTCTTAATCAAGTCAAAGAAAATTTCTCCCCAGTTCAGTTGTTTCTTGTCCACAAGGGCACCCATCAAGCAGAGCTGATACCTGGATATGGTATCATGGGCTCAGTGTTTGGCCAACAATACCTTCCCAATAATATCAGCTAGAAATCTGTACTCAACAGACAGATTTTTCTTCTGCAATTTGCTAGGGTTTGCATCTGAATGTCCCATTCTTTCAAGCAAATCAGAAAACTCATCTCCAGAAAGTTCAGCAGAGTCTTCTCCAGATTTCAATTCAAAAACCTCTGTCAAGGCAGCAGGTGTTAGGGATACCTGGGTTCCTGAGATTATTCCAACCACTGTATTCTGATCCTGATTGTGGGCAGTATACACCCATTCCTTGATCTCATCTGCAGCTAATTTGATCCTGGTAGTCATTATGGTAACTAGATTTTGTTCCTTGAAAAGTTCCAAAATATCTTTGAAAATTTGATCGTTGTTATTGAATGAGTCCATGTCGATATCAAAACCTGCATCAAATTTCATTGCGGCCAGGATCACAACTGATAGTGCCATTGATTCCTGCAAAAAATGAACAAACAAACGACCAAGTGTAGAGAAGTTTGGAGGGAAAGAGAAAATTTGCAGAAAGTATGAAAGCGCAAGGGGAGAACGACGAGCGAAAATGAGTTTTATATTAGGGTTCGAAGCAGAAAAGGAAAGATTGTTGAACTCTGTTCGACGATCTGGGCTTCTAAAGGAAACTGAAAGGTCATCAACATCGTCGATCTCCGTTCGACGATATTGGAAAGCGTCGAGCTCCGTTCGACGATAGTTTCAGAAAACAAAATAGTCGAGCTCCGCACGACGATCCCTGACTTGAAAAAGATAGTTTAGCGCTATCTGAGAGGCGCTTAACTGTTGGAACACTCTATTACTGATTTGGGTCAGGATCACTATGTCTCTTAGGAAACCTGTTTTAACCTCATTGTATAGATCTAAAGGTCAATTAGAATTGAGTCTAAGGGTTAGTACTTAGGTTTGAAAGCTGCCCTCAAGACCAGGATTTTCAGTTTCAGAAGACCAAGTCATTTTGTTGAGCTCAGTACGATGAATCGTCGAACTCCATTCGACGATCGGTGAGCTCACTTCGACGAATCGTCAAACTCCATTCGACGATCTCTGAGCTCAACTTCAACAAGTCGTCGAACTCCATTCGATGATCTTCGAGCTGAGATCGACGATCTTGACTTCAGTTTGGTTCTCAATCTCTGAGCTCAGTTCGACGATAGTTGAGCTCAGATCGACGATCTCTGTTTCTGTATAAGTCCAAATCTCTGAGCTCAGTTCAACGATAGTGGAGCTCAGTTCAACGATTTTCTGAAGAGTTCAACGATTTTCAAGATTCAAATTTGGACAGCTGTGGAATTATTGTCAGCATTTAATTCAGAGATCTTGTAGCCGTTTTTCATTTAATCTGGAGCAAGTTTCAAGCAATTATCAAGGAATGTTTTATTGGACTTTCCTCTAGAAGACAAATTCAATTAAGGAAGTCATTTATGACAGGCCAAAGACTATCTTGGACAGTGGATCATTTCTATTCAGATAGATGGAATAAAATACAGAATTATTCTCTACAAAAATGATAAAGAAGAAAAACAAGAAGAACAAACTGTTAAAAAAATATTCTCTGCAACAACAACTCTCACAACACAACAATCACACCAGAGAAAGAGAAAGGGTTGCAGACATTCTCAGTCTCAAAGATTCATACAAGAACACTAATACCAAAAGGAGATAACAAACTGAAATCTTCAGATCTCTTTTGATTCAAGTGTTCAAGGCCATCATCATTCAAGACTCCAGACACCTCACATTTCAGTTGTTGCTGAAATCATCATTTGCTGGAGATCACTCTTCTGAAGGCCTATCACCCTACTGCAAAGCTTCACTTTCTGAACAACTCAAGATCTCAGGGGGAGCTTTGACAACATCCACTATCTTCTCTCTGACTGTTGACAGAGATCTTCTCATCCCTCTCTCACTCTCTACTGTAAAGGGTTTTTCAAACTCCCTTCAAAAGTTTGTGTTTGGTTTTTGAGCACCTTATCAAAAGCTCATTGGTGGAAAGACACCTGATCAAAAAATTTGGTTTGGTTTTTGAGCACCTTATCAAAAGCTCATTGGTGCCCAGGACACCTGATCAACTCATCCTGCAGTGGATTCCTACCTAGGGTGGTAGAGGAGTGGATGTACCCAGGTTGATTGGGGAACCACTATAGCTCCTTGTGTCATCTGGTTGCCTGTGTTTCTTTTGTTTCTGGATGTGCCTTGTGATTGCTTTGTGATTATTCTGAGTTTAGATTTACTTTATATTATTTGCTTCCCAGTTCACTTAGTATTACAACAACTGTTGTAAAAAGTTTTTACCAAGCACCATACTCTATTCACCCCCCTCTAGAGTATATCAGATCTAACTTGCACTTTTAATTGGTATCAAAGCCAGGTTGGTTAAAAATACCACATCTCAGTGGTTGCACAGGCTAGCACCTGTACCCAAAGATTCCCATTGTTAGATCTGCTTGTTTTAGATTTTGTTATTAGAATTATTTCTTCACAAAACATGGCCCAAAATAAAGATTATGCTAGTACCAGACCTCTAGTGTGCAATCTATCCAAGTTTGCACTTTGGAAGGCAAGGATTAGACTCTACATGAATTCTATTGATGAGGACATCTTCAATTCTGTTTTGACAGTGTGTCCAAGACCTCCAGAGAACACAAGCACAAATGTTATTCCACCTCCCTCACGAACAGATGCAGAGATCAAAAAGTGGAAAGTAGCAAATGCAAAGGCTATGAATATCTTAGCCCAGACTATGGTTGATGACATATTCCAAAAGGTGGCTGAATGCAACTCAGCAAAGGAAATCTAGGACAAGCTATCTGAGATAGTCTCAGGATCTAGTGATGAAAGAAAAGACAGAAGATCTCACCTCATATCCCAATATGAGAATTTCAAGAAAGGAGAAGCTGAGTCAGTAGCTGAAATGTATAATAGACTCAGCCTGATAGTCAATAAACTGAAGACTTTGGATAAAGAGATCTCATTGACTGAGCTAAATGACAAAATCCTAATGTGCTTCCCAAGCACTTGGGACTCAAGGATCTGGCCAATCAAGGATGCCAGAAGTCTGAATGAGATTACAACAGAAGCTCTCTTGGGCAAGCTCAAGTCTTATGAGCTGCTCATTAAGAACATAGAAGAAGAGCAGAAGGTTGCCTCATTAGCCACAAGAAAGGAAAAGTCAATAGCCTTCAAAGCCTCTGAAGATCAGCCTGAAGACAAGGTCATAGGCAATGATGAACTGCTTAGTCTACTGGCCAAAATATTCCACAAAATGGCCAGAAAGGACTTCAGGAAGAGATCATACAAAGAACATGACAAGCCAAGGTATGATAAATCAAATAATAAAGAAATTATTTGCTTTGGTTGCAGGAAACCAGGCCACATTGTGCCTGACTGTCCAGAGAACAAAAACAAGGACAAAAAGGACAATAGAGAAAGAAGAAAAGACAAGAACTTCAAGAAGAACAGCAATGGAAAACCCTCCTCAAGCAAGAACAAACACACAAGGAAGGGATTTGTTGCTGAATCTTGGAGTGAGGCAGAAGAAGAATCTGAAACTTCTTCCAGCTCAAGTGATGATGAGGATGATGCTGAAGAGAAGGAATTCTGCATGATGGCTATCAATGTCTCACAACATAATTCTGATGAAGAAGAGTCTGAATCTGAATCAGAGACTCAACTTGAAGAGGACCAGGTAATAAGTTCTTCTGATTTCAATTCTGAGGAGTTTAAGTATGAATTTAAAGCATTATGTTTTGACCTATTAAAATTTGAGAAGGAAATTATTTCTCTCAGAAATCAATTGTCCGAACACAGTACCTTAAAATCAGAAAACCTCAAACTCTCTGAGGAGTTGGAGTGCTGTAGGGAGCAGATAGCTTCACTGAAAAGTGAGCTATCAGAGGCCAAAAAGCTTGAAGAATCCCTTAATGGGAGAAACATCAAGCTAATGGACATCACAAGCACAGTGAACTCTAGATTCAATAGTACACTGGGCTTGGGTGCTTCATCCAGCCAACCTATAGTGCTAACAACCCCAATTAAGTTTATTTCTGATAAAGGGAAGGGAGTTTTAGAGGTAGCTAGGAAAAATTCTGACTTACCCAAGAAATCAAGTGTTCAACAAAAATCATCGAACAGAGCTAGACGATTGTCGAATGCAGATCGACGATCTCAGGCAAAATCGTCGAACTCAGGTCGACGATCTCTAAACCCTGAACTCTGCCACAGTCGATCGTCGAACGGAGCTCGACGATCTGACCCAAGATCGTCGAACGCAGCTCAACGATCGTCGAGCAGAGATCAGATATTTGAAAACTTCTTCAAGGGTAAATCAAATTCCAATCCTAGGGGTCCTTCATCCAGACTTAACCCTTATACTTAATGGATAATACCTCCAAGGAGATATCATCCTGAAGATTATAAGAGTCAACCAGGGATGTCATTTATTTCTGAATTTAAAGGTTATCAACCTAGGCCCAAGGTAAACTGGGTCAAAAACAAGTAAATTGTTTTATGTGCAGGTGAAGACCTATCCAACATCAAACCAATAATGGTATCTGGATAGTGGGTGCTCAAAGCACATGACAGGAAGCAAGGACAACCTCACATCCTTCAAAGCCAAGCTTGGACCCAAAGTCATATTTGGTGATTCAAACTTTGGACTGACAAAAGGATATGGTGCAGTTCAAATTGGGACAGTCACATTCAAGAAGGTAGCCTATGTGGAAGGGCTGAAGCACAACTTGATCAGTATTAGTCAGCTATGTGATGAAGGCTACCAGGTGACTTTCAGCAAATCCGTATGCAAAATCAAATCAGAGGACAACACAACTGTGTTGATAGGTAAAAGGAAAGGTAACATTTATTTAGTGAACTTTCTTTCAACTGAAGTAGATATTTGTCTGTTTAACTCTGTTAGCAGACCTAATGTATTATGACATAAGAGACTAGGGCATATAAACCTTAGAACCATTGCTAGGCTATCCAAGGACAACCTTATTAGAGGACTACCTTCTGGCCCCTACAAGAAGGAAGGACTCTGCAGGACTTGTCAATTAGGCAAGCAAACTAAAAATAGTTTCAAGTCACTTAATAAGAGTGATTCACCTAGGATTTTGTATCTGTTACACATGGATATTTTTGGACCCATTACAGTACAAAGCTTAGGAGGGAAATCTTACACTTTAGTAGTTGTAGATGACTTCTCTAGATTCACATGAGTGTTCTTTCTGAGGAAGAAGTCTGATAACTTTAAGTGTTTGACAGAGTTTCTCAAATGCATACAGACTGAGTTCAATACTCACATTGCCCTGATCAGAAGTGATCATGGGACAAAGTTTGATTCTCTTCTTATGCAAGAGTTCTGTCAGAGTGAAGGGATCAGGTACACTTTCTCCGCTCCTAGAACTCCTCAACAAAATGGGGTAGCTGAAAGGAAAAATAGAACCCTTATTGAATATGCCACTACATTGTTGTCAGATGCTTACCTTCCTCTATCTTTTTGGGCAGAGGCAGTGAACACCTCCAACTATGTGCTGAACAGAAGTCTAATACACAAACTGAAGGGGAAGACTCCATATGAATTACTCAAAGGGAAGAAACCTAAAGTAGATTATTTTAGAATTTTTGGTTGTATCTGTTATATTCACAATAATGACAAGAAGTACTTAGCAAAATTTCAAGCTAAAGCTGATGAAGGAGTGTTTCTGGAATACTCCATGATCAGTAAGGCTTATAGGATATATAATAAATCAACTCTTAAAATTGAAGAATCTGTTCACATATCTTTTGATGAATCTAACATGTTTTTCAAGGAGAAGAACACTTCTACCATAGAACCTTTGCAGGTACATTCTCTTGCTGAAGACTTGAACAGATTACAAATCATTAAAAATGAGGAAAGCAGCGAAGATGAAGAAGACACTCAACATCCTGAAGAGAAACCTCTTGAAGAGCCAGTTGTTGTACCACAAGAGGAAACAACAACACAGGTTGGTGAACAATCAACACCTCCTGTTGATTTAGTAACATCAAGAGACCATCCAATTTCCTAAGTAATTGGAGACATCTCAGCTGGTGTGCAAACAAGAAATCAGGTCAACCAAAACCTGTTGCATACTTGCTTACTATCTCAAATTGAACCTCAATCCATTCAAGATGCAGAGCAAGATCCACACTGGATCATTGCAATGCAAGAAGAGTTGCATCAATTTGAAAGGAACAAAGTTTGGGAACTTGTACCAAGGCTTAAGGATCACTCCATTGTTGGAACAAAGTGGGTGTTCAGAAACAAATTGGATGATCAAGGAGTAATTGTAAGGAGCAAGGCAAGGCTAGTTGCTCAAGGGTACTCTCAAGAAGAAGGCATAGATTATGACCAGACTTTTGCAACAGTTGCAAGGTTGGAGGCCATAAGAATCTTCTTAGCATATGCAACACACAAAGGCTTCAAAGTATACCAGATGGATGTAAAGAGTGATTTTCTCAATGGAGACATCAAAGAAGAAGTCTATGTCAGACAACCTCCAGGTTTTATCTCTTCATCTCATCCTGATTATGTTTTTAAATTAAATAAAGCATTATATGGTCTCAAGCAAGCTCCTAGAGCATGGTATGAGACCCTAGCATGCTTTCTCCTGAAAAATGAGTTTATAAGGGGTAGAGTAGACCAAACTCTTTTTATTAGAACTCATAAGTCTCATACCCTACTAGTACAGATTTATGTAGATGATATTATTTTTGGTTCTACTGATTCAAATTTGTGCAGAAGGTTCTCCAATCTAATGCATTCTAAATTTGAAATAAGTAGCATGGGTGAGTTATCCTTCTTTCTAGGATTGCAAATCAAACAACATGCTGAAGGCATATTTATTTCTCAAACCAAGTATGCAAAGGAATTGGTCAAGAAATTTGGTATGTCTGAAGCATCTTGTATGAAAACACCTATGCCTACTAATGCTGTATTAGATGCTGATGAACATGGGAAACCTGTCGATCAGACAACATATAGAGCAATGATTGGCTCCTTATTGTACCTTACAGCTAGTAGACCTGACATAATGTTTGCTACATGCATATGTGCTAGATTCCAAGTGAACCCTAGAGAGTCACATCTAACCTTAGTAAAAATGATTCTCAGGTATGTAAAAAGTTGTCCAAATCTAGGTCTCTGGTATCCAAAAGACTCAGCATTTGACTTAACTGGATTTTCTGATGTTGATTATGCTGGATGCAGAATTGACAGGAAAAGCACCAGTGGAACTTGTCAGTTTCTTGGTGACAGACTTGTCTCTTGGTTTTGCAAGAAACAAACATCTGTGTCAATTTCAACTGCTGAAGCTGAATATATGGCTACAGGTAGTTGTTGTTCATAAATATTGTGGATTCAAATCCAACTCCTAGACTATGGTTACAACTTAGAGAAGTCAAAAATCTTTTGTGATAATACCAGTGCTATTTCTATAGCTCAAAATCCAGTCCTCCATAGTAGGACAAAACACATAGAAATTAGGCATCACTTTTTAAGGGATAATGTTGAGAAAAATAAAATTGAACTTCAATATATCTCAACTGATTTCCAAAGGGGAGATATTTTCACCAAACCCTTGGATGAGAAGAAACACACCTTCTTCCTAAATCAGTTAGGAATGTTAGATGGAGGAAGTCTAAAATAATATCCAAGACTTTAAAACTTTAAAAATTGACCAAGACTAGACAAACATCTTGATTTTTTTAGTGTATAGAGTGTTTCTGGTCTCTGAACTGCACTCGACGATTTCCCCCAGATCGTCGAACGGAGATCGACGCTTTCCGAAATCGTCGACCAGAGTTCAGCGCTTCTCAGATAGTGCTCAACTATCTCTCCAGGTCAGCGATCGTCGAACGAAGCTCGACGATTTTGTTTTCTGAAACTATCGTCGAACGGAGCTCGACGCTCTCCAATATCATCGAACGGAGATCGACGATGTTGATGACCTTTTAGTTTCCTTTAGAAGCCCAGATCGTCGAACTGAGTTCAACGATCTTTCCTTTTCTGCGTCGAACTCTAATATAAAACTCTTTTTTTGATCGTCGTTCTCCCTTGTGCTTTCATACTTTCTGCAAAAATTCTCTTTCCCTCCAAACTTCTCTACACTTGGTCGTTTGTTTGTTGATTTTTGCAGTAAACAATGGCCGTCTCCGTTGCAGTCCTGGCCGCCATGAAATTTGATGCAGGATTTGATATTGATATGGACTCTTTCAATACCAGTGATCAGATTTTCCAAGACATTCTAGAACTTTTCAAGGAACAAAAGCTAGTTACTATCATGTCCACCAGAATCAAATTGGCTGGTGATGAAATCAAGGAATGGGTATATACTGCCCACAACCAGGACCAGAATACAGTGATTGGCACAGTATCAGGAACTCAGGTACCTCTTACACCTGCTGCCCTGACAAAGATTTTTGGATTGAGTTCTGGAGAGGACTCTACTGAACTGTCTGGAGAAGAATTTTTTGATTTACTTGCTAGAATGGGTCACTCAGATACAAACCCTAGCAAACTCCTGAAGAAAAATTTGGCTATTGAGTACAGGTTCTTAGCTGATGTGGTTGGAAAAGTCTTGTTGGCCAAACACTCAGCCCATGATACCATCTCCAGGTATCAGCTGTGTTTGATGGGTGCTATTGTAGATAAGAAATAGTTAAACTGGGGAGAAGTATTCTTTGATCTGATCAAGAAGAAAATCAACAAGAATTTTGTCAACTTTGGAAGGATACTAGGGCTAATTCTTCAAAACAGATGTCCTACACTGCTAGTCTCACATGGGATGCACATCAATGCCTCTAAGAGGCTCTCCTGTACCCTGTTTGGCAAGTGGGACAGGCAGATAGTGAAGCCCAGCAGGCCATCTGCATCTACTGCTTCAGGCACAAGGACTGTTGTAGTCTCTTCCCCTCAAGTCTCTGCCCCTGCAGAAGACTTGCCTGCTGCTTCTCTTCCTCCTCCACCTCTTATTTCATCTCCACCAGTCACATCCACAATTCAAATTTCCTCCTCAATCATTATTTCAACCCCATCTCCAACTTTAATTTCTCCAACTCTTCCTCTAACAGAAGAAATCTTCGATCCTTTACATCACTACCCTCAACAAGAAATTGATTCATCATCTCAACTTCCATCTTTCACACTTCTGGATGATTCCTTTATGGATGATTCCCCTTCATCTCATCCTGATCTACCCTCTTCATCCACATCTTACCAACAGTTACTTCAAGATATCATTGCATAACCCTCCTTCACACCTTCTATTTTCATTCCACTATCCTCCATTTCAACAATCCCCACATCTCAACCTTCCTTTCCCCCATACACCAGCTCTCCACCCACATCTCCAGCTGCTCCACCTTCAGTCCCTACCTCCGCTCAAATCCCTATTGAGCATGTAGATCTTCCAGCCTTAGCAGACAGACTGTATGAGCTGATAGCTCACAGGCTATCACTCTTGTTGGAGACCTCCTTGGCTCCACTTCTACAGTCAGTTGCAAACCTGTCTGCCAGGCTCTCCTCCCTCATTACTCCTCAGGAAATCCCTTCATCTGGGTGCCTTGATCCAGTCCTGACTGAATCTAGGCAGGGGGAGATGCCTCATGAAGTGGTTAGATTATCTGCTGCTGTTGTTACCTCAGTTCAAGCTCAAGCCTCAACACCACAAGTTGCAGTTTTCTCAATGGACCTCAGGTCATTATTATCAGATTTTGATTCAGTTTATTTCAGCTGTCTTCCAGAGAGCACTGCAGTCCAGCCATCTGAAGATCTATCCAAGACCATTGTGCCCTTTTCCAGCTGTGACACCAGTCTCATTAATTCTTTTATAAAGTCCCTTTCTGCTGCTGCCCCTACTGTTTATGTTGCTGCTGCTCCTTCAGTCTCTGTTGAAAGTACTGATGCTGCTCCTACTGCTGCAAATGTTGTTGTTTCTGTAAGTTCTGAAGTGGCTGATGTTTTAGTTTCTGAGGATATGTAGATAGAGGCATTTGATTTTAAGCTTACTGTTATTGCTGATGTTATTGCTGATGTTATTGCTGATGCTGAAACTGTTGTATCTGAAAGTGTTATATCTGAATCTGCTGCCCCAGCTACTGCTGTATCTACTGCTGCTGCTACAACTTCTGCCAGTGTTATTTCTACTACTCTTTCTGTTGTTGCTGCTACTGTTGCTGTCACTACTATTTCTCCTGCTCAATCACAATAACAGAAAGACTATCTCAAAAGTATTGATGCACTGTATGATGAACAAAGCTCAGAAAGTGATCAGTTCAGAACTGATTCAGATGATTCTTCTGCTACTAGAGCAAGGAAAAGAAAGGCCAGAAGCAAGGCAATGAAAAGGGTTCCTCCAGCTAAAGTCAAAGATACTAATGATATTCCTTACTACATATTGCATAACTGTCCTATCACAGAACACTGGATGCAATACTCCAAGAATCAACTAAAGGCTATGAAAAAGAAGAGAAAGTATGAGAAAGGTTCCTCTCAGTTCCATCCTCTTCCTCCACCTCCTCCCTCACCTGATGCAGGTGCAGGTGGAAGCTCTGCTATTCAACCCTCTGCCAGAAGCCAAACCCCTTATCAGCCTCAAGGAAGATGTCAACATAGGGGAAGCCAATCCAGAGGCTATCAGTCAAGGAGAGGAAGCTATAGAGGAAACCAAAGAGAATTTCAAGTCTACTCAAAAGGCTATTCCAGGCAACATCATTACTCAAGAGAAGGACTAGGTCCATCTGATACTACTTCAGGTCCATTTCCTTACAAGCTTAAAGAGTTAGTCTCATCCAAAACTCCTCCAGACAATCCCTCAAACAGATATGAGCCTCTAGTTCCTTTTGAGGATCTAGAGGACAATCCAACTTCTTGGACAGCCAGGATGAAAGAGTTAGCTGCTCTAGACCAGATTAAGAAAGCCAGAGAACAAGGCAAAGACACTTCCAATATTACTACATTATCTGATCAAAGGAAAAAGGAACTTGAAAGATACTCTTCTAGCAAGTTCTTTGATTCTGAAAGCTACATGAAGCTGCATCTTGAAGCTGTAGTGCCCAGGCCTAAGCAACAAACCTCTTTAGGTGCAGCTAATGGCAGAAGATCTAAAAAGGAAGCTCTTAATCCAAACAGGGAAATAAAACTTATAAAGAGCAAGGAAAAGGAGTAATTCTGTATGGTGACAATATATGCTGTTTTATGATATGTCTGAGATAATATCTGTGATTCTGCAATGTCTTGTTTATTGCATTTTTTTTGCTTTGTATATTGTTGTTTTTATTTCAATATCTGTAAATAGTAATCCTAACCCAAATAGGGGGGAGATTGTTGGAACACCCTATTACTGATTTGGGTCAGGATCACTATGTCTCTTAGGAAACCTGTTTTGACCTCATTGTATAGATATAAAGGTCAATTAGAATTGAGTTTAAAGGTTAGTACTTAGGTTTGAAAGCTTCCCTCAAGACCAGGATTTTCAGTTTCAGAAGACCAAGTCATTTCGTCGAGCTCAGTACGACGAATCGTCGAACTCCATTCGATGATCGGTGAGCTCACTTCGACGAATCGTCGAACTCCATTCGACGATCTCTGAGCTCAACTTCAACAAGTCGTCGAACTCCATTCGACGATCTTCGAGCTCAGATCGACGATCTTGACTTCAGTTTGGTTCTCAATCTTTGAGCTCAGTTCGATGATAGTTGAGCTCAGATCGACGATCTCTGTTTCTGTATAAGTCCAAATCTCTGAGCTCAGTTCAACAATAGTGGAGCTCAATTCAACGATTTTCTGAAGAGTTCAACGATTTTCAAGATTCAAATTTGGACAGCTGTGGAATTATTGTCAGCATTTAATTCAGAGATCTTGTAGCCATTTTTCATTTAATCTGGAGCAAGTTTCAAGAAATTATCAAGGAATGTTTTATTGGACTTTCCTTCAGAAGACAAATTCAATTAAGGAAGTCATTTATGACAGGCCAACGGCTATCTTGGACAGTGGATCATTTCTATTCAGACAGATGGAATAAAAGACAGAATTATTCTCTACAAAAATGATATAGAAGAAAAACAAGAAGAACAAACTGTTAAAAAAATATTCTCTGCAATAACAACTCTCACAACACAACAATCACACCAGAGAAAGAGAAAGGGTTGCAGACATTCTCAGTCTCAAAGATTCATACAAGAACACCAACACCAAAATGAGATCAACAAACTGAAATCTTCAGATCTCTTTTGATTCAAGTGTTCAAGGCCATCATCATTCAAGACTCCAGACACCTCACATTTCAGTTATTGCTGAAATCATCATTTGCTGAAGATCAATCTTCTGAAGGCCTATCACCCTACGGCAAAGCTTCACTTCCTGAACAACTCAAGATCTCAGGGGGAGCTTTGACAACATCCACTATCTTCTCTCTGACTGTTGACAGAGAAGATCTTCTTATCCCTCTCTCACTCTCTGCTGTAAAGGGGTTTTTCAAACTCTCTTCAAAAGTTTGTGTTTGGTTTTTAAGCACTTTATCAAAAGCTCATTGGTGGCAAGACACCTGATCAAAAAATCTGGTTTGGTTTTTGAGCACCTTATCAAAAGCTCATTGGTGCCCAGGATACCTGATCAACTCATCCTGCAGTGGATTCCTACCTAGGGTGGTAGAAGAGTGGATGTACCCAGGTTGATTGGGGAACCACTATAGCTCCTTGTGTCATCTGGTTGTCTGTGTTTCTTTTGTTTCTGGCTGTGCTTTGTGATTACTTTGTGATTATTCTGAGTTTAGATTTACTTTATATTATTTGCTTCCCTGTTCACTTAGTATTACAACAACTGTTGTAAAAAGTTTTTACCAAGCAGCATACTCTATTCACCCCCCCCCCCTCTAGAGTATATCAGATCTAACTTGCACTTTCATAAACTCTGGTCGACGATTTCGGAAGTCGTCGATCTCCGTTCGACGATCTGGAGGAAAATCGTCGAGCGCAGTTCAGAGACCAGAAACATACTCTAGACACTAGAAAAATTAAGAAGTTTGCATAGTCTTGGTCATTTTTATATTTTTAAAATCTTGGTCATTATTTTAGACTTCCTCCATCTAACATTCCTAACTGATTCAGGAAGAATGTATGTTTCTTTTCATCCAAGAGTTTGATGAAAATATCTCCCCTTTGCATATCAGTTGGGATATATTGAAGTTCAATTTTTTTCTCAACATTATCCCTTAGAAAATGATGCCTAATTTCTATGTGTTTTGTCCTACTATGGAGGACTGGATTTTGTGCTATAGAAATAGCACTGGTATTATCACAAAATATTTTTGACTTCTCTAAGTTGTAGCCATAGTCTAGGAGCTGATTTTGAATCCACAAGATTTGTGAACAACAACTACCTGCAGCCATGTATTCAGCTTCAGCAGTTGAAGTTGACACAGATGTTTGTTTCTTGCAAAATCAGGAGACAAGTCTGTCACCAAGAAACTGGCAAGTTCCACTGGTGCTTTTCCTGTCTATTCTGCATCCAGCATAATCAGCATCAGAAAATCCAGTTAAGTCAAATGCTGAATCTTTTGGATACCAGAGACCTAGATTTGGACAACTTTTTACATACCTAAGAATCCTTTTTACTAAGGTTAGGTGTGACTCTCTAGGGCTCACTTGGAATCTAGTACATATACATGTAGCAAATATTATGTCAGGTCTACTAGCTGTAAGGTACAATAAGGAGCCAATCATTGCTCTATATGTTGTCTGATCAATAGGTTTCTCATGTTCATCAGCATCTAATACAACATTAGTAGGCATAGGTGTTTTCATACATGATGCTTCAGACATACCAAATTTCTTAACCAATTCTTTTGCATATTTGGTTTGAGAAATAAATATGCCTTCAGCATATTGTTTGATTTGCAATCCTAGAAAGAAGGATAGCTCACTCATGCTACTCATTTCAAATTTAGAATGCATTAGATTGGAGAACCTTCTGCACAAATTTGAATCAGTAGAACCAAAGATAATATCATCTACATAGATTTGTACTAGTAGGGTATGGGACTTATGGGTTCTAATAAAAAGAGTTTGGTCTACTCTATCCCTTATAAACTCATTTTTCAGAAGAAAACATGCTAGGGTCTCATACCATGCTCTAGGAGCTTGCTTTAGACCATATAATGCTTTATGCAATTTCAAAACATAATCAGGATGAGTTGAAGAGATAAAACCTAGGGGTTGTCTGACATAGACTTCTTCTTTTATATCTCCATTGAGAAAAGCACTCTTTACATCCATCTGGTATACTTTGAAACCTTTGTGTGCTGTATATGCTAAGAAGATTCTTATGGCCTCTAACCTTGCAACTGGTGCAAAAGTCTGGTCATAATCTATCCATTCTTCTTGAGAGTACCCTTGAGCAACTAGCCTTGCCTTGTTCCTTATAATGACTCATTGATCATCCAACTTATTTCTGAACACCCACTTTGTTCCAACAATGGAGTGATCCTTAGGCCTTGGTACTAGTTCACAAACTTTATTCCTTTCAAATTGATGCAACTCTTCTTGCATTGTAATGATCTAGTGTGGATCTTGCTCTGCATCTTGAATGGATTGAGGTTCAATTTGAGAAAGGAAGCAAGTGTGCATCAGGTTTTGGTTGACCTGATTTCTGGTTTGTACACCAGCTGAGATGTCTTCAATCACTTGGGAAATTGGATGGTCTCTTGATGTTACTAAATCAACAGGAGATGTTGATTGTTCACCAACCTGTGTTATTATTTCCTCTAGTGGTACAACAACTGGCTCTTCAAGAAGTTTCTCTTCAAGATGTTGAATGTCTTCTTCATATTCACTGCTTTCCTCTTTTTGAATAATTTGTAATCTGTCCAAGTCTTCAGCAAGAGAGTGTACCTGCAAAGGTTCTATGGTAAAAGTATTTTTCTCCTTGAAAGACATGTTAGATTCATCAAAAGATATATGAACAGATTCTTCAATTTTAAGAGTTGATTTATTATATACCCTATAAGCCTTACTGATCATGGAGTATCCCAGAAACACTCTTTCATCAGCTTTAGCTTGAAACTTTGCTAAGTATTTCTTGTCATTGTTGTGAATGTAACAAATACAACCAAAAATTCTAATATAGTCTACTTTAGGTTTCTTCCCTTTGAGTAATTCATAGGGAGTCTTCCTTTCAGTTTATGTATTAAACTTCTATTCAACACATAGTTGGAGGTGTTCACTGTCTCTGCCCAAAAGGATAGAGGAAGATGAGCATCTGACAACAATGTAGTGGCAGATTCAATAAGGGTTCTATTTTTCCTTTCAGCTACCCCATTTTGTTGAGGAGTTCTACGAACTGAGAAAGTGTGCATGATCCCTTCACTCTGACAGAACTCTTGCATAAGAAGAGAATCAAACTCTATCCCATGATCACTTCTGATCAGGTGTAATGTGAGTATTGAACTCACTCTGTATGCATTTGAGAAACTCTGTCAAACACTTAAAGTTATCAGACTTCTTCCTCAGAAAGAACACCCATGTGAATCTAGAGAAGTCATCTACAACCACTAAAGTGTAAGATTTCCCTCCTAAGCTTTGTACTGTAATGGGTCCAAAAAGATCCATGTGTAATAGATACAAAATCCTAGGTGAATCACTCTTATTATGTGACTTGAAATTATTTTTGGTTTGCTTGCCTTATTGACAAGCCCTGCAGAGTCCTTCCTTCTTGTAGGGGCCAGAAGGTAGTCCTCTAACAAGGTTGACCTTGGATAGCCTAGCAATGGTTCTAAGGTTTATATGTCCTAATCTCTTATGTCATAACTCATTAGGTCTACAAAAGGAATTAAACAGGCAAATATCTACTTCTGTTGAAAGAAAGTCTACTAAATAGATGTTACCTTTCCTTTTACCTGTCAACACAGTTGTGTTGTCCTCTGATTTGATCATGCATAAGGATTTGCTGAAAGTCACTTGGTAGCCTTCATCACATAGCTGACTGTTGCTGATCAAGTTGTGCTTCAGTCCTTCCACATAGGCTACTTTCTCGAATGTGACTGTGCCAATCTGGACTGCACCATATCCTTTTGTCAGTCCAAAGTTTGAATCACCAAATATTACTTTGGGTCCAAGCATGGCTTTGAAGGATGTGAAATTGTCCTTGTTTCCTGTCATGTGCTTTGAGCACCCACTATCCAGATACCATTGCTAGTTTGATGTTGGATAGGTCTTCACCTGCACATAAAACAATTTACTTGTTTTTGACCCAGTTTACCTTGGGCCTAGGTTGATAACCTTTAAATTCAGAAATAAATGACATCCCTGGTTGACTCTTATAACCTTCAGGATGATATCTCTTTGGAGGTATTATCCATTCAGTATAAGGGTTAAATCTTTGGGATGAAGGACACCTAGGTTTGGATTTTGATTTACCTTTGAATAAGTTTTCAAAGCTCTAATCTCTGCTCGACGATCGCTGAGCTGAGTTCGACGATCTTCGGTCAGATCGTCGAGCTCCGTTCGAAGATCGATTGTGGCAAAGTTCAGGGTTTAGAGATCGTCGACCTGAGTTCGACGATTTTGCCTGAGATCGTTGATCTGCATTCGACGATCGTCTAGCTCCGTTCGACGATTTCTGTTGAACTCTTGTTTTCTTAGGTAAGTTAGAATTTTTCCTCGCTACCTCTACAACTCCCTTACCTTTATCAGAGATAAATTAAATTGGGATTGATAATACTATAGGTTGGCTGGATGAAGCACCCAAGCCCAGTGTACTGTTGAATCTTGAGTTCACTGTGCTTGTGATGTCCATTAGTTTGATACTTCTCTCATTGAGGGATTCTTCAAACTTTTTGGCATCTGATAGCTCACTTTTCAGTGAGGCTATCTGCTCGCTACACATTCCAACTCCTCAGAGAGTTTGAGGTTTTCTGATTTTAAGGTACTGTGTTCAGATAATTGATTTCTTAGAGAAATGATTTCCTTCTTGAAAGAAATTGTACCAATTGAAAGTGCAAGTTAGATCTGATATAATCTAGAGGGGGGTGAATAGAGTATGGTGCTTGCTAAAAACTTTTTACAACTGTTGTTATATTCCTAAGTGAACAGGGAAGCAAATAACATAAGGTAAATCTAAACACAGAACAATCACAGATCAATCACAAAGCAAAAACAAAGCAATCACAAAGCAAACACAAACCACAGCCAGAAACAAAAGAAAGACAAGCAACCAGATGACATAAGGAGCTATAGTGGTTCCCCAATCAACCTGGGTACATCCACTCTTCTACCACCCTAGGTAGGAATCCACTGCAGGATGAGTTGATCAGGTGCTCAAAAACCAAACCAGATTTTTTGATCAGGTGTCTTGCCAACACTGAGTTTTGATAAGCTCTCAGAAACCAATCACAAACTTTTGAAGGGAGTTTGAAAAACCCTTTACAGCAGAGAGAGAGAGAGAGATGAGATGATCTTCTCTGTCAACAGTCGGAGAGAAGATAGTGGATGTTGTCAAAGCTCCCCCTGAGATCTTGAGTCGTTCAGGAAGTGAAGTTTTGCAGTAGGGTGATAGGCCTTCAGATGATTTGATCTCCAACAAAAGATGATTTCAGCAACAGCTGAAATGTGAGGTGTCTGGAGTCTTGAATGATGATGGCCTTTGAACACTTGAATCAAGAGAGATCTGAAAATTTCAGTTAGTTGATCTCCTTTTGTGATGTGTGTTCTTGCATGAATTTTTTGAGACTGACAATGTCTGCAACTCTCTTTCTTTCTCTTGTGTAATTGTTGTTGTAAGAGTTGTAATTCTTGTCGTTGCAGAGAATTATTGTTGCAGAATATGTGTGTCAAAAAAAACCTTGAGAAGAGAATGAAAAACTGATATTTTATTCCTTAGGTTTGAATAGAATATTTCTCTGTCCAAGATATCCGTTAGCCTGTCATAAATGACTTCCTTAACTGCATTTATCTTCTGGAGGAAAGTCCAATAAAACATTCCTTGAAAATTCCTTGAAACTTGCTCCAGATTAATTGAAAACGGCTACAAGATCCTTGACATAAATGCTGAGAATAATTCCACAACTGTCTGAATTTGATTCTTGAAAAACGTCTAACTCTTCAGAAAAACGTCGAACTGAGCTCCACTATCGTTGAACTGAGCTCAGAGACTGAACTTAGATAGAAACAGAGATCGTCGATCTGAGCTCAACTATCGTCGAACTGAGCTCAGAGATAGAGAATCAAACTGGAGTCAAGAGCGTCGATCTGAGCTCGAAGATCATCGAATGGAGTTCGACGACTCGTTGAAGTTGAGCTCAGAGATCGTCGAATGGAGTTCGACGATTCGTCGAAGTGAGCTCAGCGATCGTCGAATGGAGTTCGACGATTCGTCGTACTGAGCTCGACGAAATGACTTAGTCTCCTGAACTGAAAAAACCTGGTCTTGAGGGCAGCTTTCAAACCTAACTACTAACTCTTAGACTCAATTCTAATTGACCTTTAGATCTATACAAGGAGGTCAAAACAGATTTCCTAAGTACATAGTGATCCTTGCCCAAATCAGTAATAGGGTGTTCCAACATCACGCGTGGCTAAGATCGTATGCGCCCATGCGCGACCCCGCACACACGTCCGTGCGCACCATCGCGACCACAGGAGCAACACCTTCCTCCCTCAGGCACGCCAACGCCTCTCCTACATCATAAAATATGCTAACATTTTTTACCAGAGTTTGCACGGCACAGCCACTTGCCGCCTCAAGTCATCACCGTTTGCCATCATCGCCGCCCTAAAAGTGAACAAAGAAATATCCTTGCTTTCCCTCGTCCGAAGCAAGGATCTGGGGGGCAATTGTTAGGGATGACCCTCATTTTATAGAAATCGGGTGTGCACATAACCGCACACCCATGATCCCCATCTCAAAAGAAGTGAGATCATTGGATTGACCGTGCGCACGATCACCACGCCCGATCCCCCGCGCACCGATCTCATTATACGTAATGGGCAAATCACCGCGAGCCCCACCTCGTCGGTGGCGGGCGGGCGACCCCCTCTCAAATGCCGCCCGCCCGCCCTCTCTCGCCACGCCGGCTCCGGCCACGGCCGAGGATGCGGCGCGCGAGCCGTACCTTGCTTGGCCACCGGCGCGGCCAAGGGGGTGGCCGAGTCAACGAGCAGGTCGTTGGACGATTGTTCGCTAGGCTTCTTGTGGGTCGGCTGGCTGGTAGTGTGCGCGCTTCCCTTTGTCATTCTTGCAAGCATGGAGGAATGTTGAGACTTGTCAGAGCTTCTGGGAACACTTTCCCACGGACGACGACAAACTGTTGCGGGTCTCCCAACTCTTTCCCTAGTCCGGAGAATCGAACTGTCTTATCTCGGAGTCGAGCCGGGCACCCAAACAGTTAAATAAAATCACAACAAATGACAAGAAGGTTTTTTGACGTGTAAAACACGGAAAGGGTGAAAACCCACGTGGTTGGATCTATGCCGAGCCAAAATCTAATAGATCTTGTGTGATAACAAAGGTTGCAGTTTGATCTCGTAGGGCGACAGGCCGCTACTCCGTTACAATTGCAAAGAATGAAACGCAGTGAAGAAGAAACGACTAAGTCCTCGAAGCCTCGATTGAAGCGCTCCGGCCTTGAGATGACGTTGAGCTCATGGAATCTCGGTGGAAGCGTTCCGGCTGGAAAGTCTTCTAAGTCCACGAATCTTCTGGAGGGAGCGCTCTCATTGATGCAGAGCCTAGATGAGAGTGCTCTCGCAGAGGCGGTTGACGTCACTTGAGGTGTGGGGAAACCGTAGCGCGAGGAGGAGAGCCGAGTGAATTTCCTGAGCAGAGAATCAACTTAAGTCCACGATCTCGTCGTAAAACCTCAGAACACTCTCTTGCATCTGGTGTTGCTTGACTTGAAATGATGACTTGAGAGCCTATTTATAGTTTTCTGGAGGACCGCGACGGTAATTGCGTTGGGGAGTGATTTATACTGGCGAATAACGTCGCTCCATTTTGATCACGCGGATTGCTAATTTTGCTGAAATGAGCTAATTTTATGTTGGGGAGTGATTTGTGTTAATTTTGCCAAATGACGTCGCTCCATTTCGATCAAACGTGGGCGCGGCTTGGGGGCCACACGAGCTGGTCGTGGCGCGACCGTGCGGGGGGGGGGGGGGGGGGGGGGGGGGGGGGGGGCGACCGTGTGAGCTGGCCATGCGCGGCCTTGCGCGCTGCGCGCGTAGGCCGTGCAGGGCATGGCCATGTGCTCTTGGGCGTGGACCAGGAGCGTTCTCCGGGTCTTCTCGGGTGTTTGCGGTTCTCCGCGTGCTACTGGTGCGGTTGGGCTTCATTATGCTTGAACCGGCTCGGCTTGAAAATTTCATGGGAACCCTATATGAAGTATTGACAATAATCTCGCCATTAAATGTATTTAATAATAAAATATTTCCTGATTAAATGAATATTTTTTGTCACTAAATATATTTAGTGAACAAAAATTACTCTATCATTGAATATTATTTTGAGTAACTAAAAGTATTGGTTTCCCTTAATTTGTATCCACATTAATCTTCTTATTAATAAATATTAAAAAAAATATTTAAATTAAATTAAAATAGTTAAATACAAATGACATGAGCAGCAGGAGATTATTGTTCATTTGAAAAGGGGGTTTGAAAATTGAATCCCCAATTTTCGAATAGGAATTTTAAATAAGACTCAACAAACTAAATTTGATTAGCTAATAATAATCACGCCTATAACAGATAAAATCGTTGGAATAATGTTGAGTTATATATATAATAGGAGGAGAGTCTTCACTCTGCTGGTGATTCCGCCTCCGACTCTTAGCTTCTTCTTCCAATTCTCTGATCATTTCGCCTCCGACTCTCATTTTCTTCTTCCGATCAAAATCATCCACCACAGATTCAAAGCCCTAATGCAGCCTCTCCCCTCGAGCGACTCCAATAAAAGCTTCGCAATGACTTCGGCCGCTGGTCACCGCCGCCGTTTTTTTCCATCTGTTGCGCCTACCCGCCGGGCTCTGTTCACCTCCGTCCGCTTCCTCTGCCAACACTTTCGCCTTCTCATCCTCCTCTTCTTCATCATCGTCTTCTTCTCCGGCCTTGTTCGTTTCCTTCGCCACATCATCCTCACCTCCTTCCGCATTTCCAAGTTTGGTCTTCGTGCGTTCCAGCTTTCCATCAAAGCTTTCTCTTTTCTGAAGCGGCGCGCCAAACGCCGAACCGGCCTCGCTGTCCAGCTGTGCGAAAACGACGATGTCTACGAGGTGGAGCTCCGGCGGGGACAATTTCACGGCAGTGGGGTTTACTATTACAACATGGGTGGAATGTATGAAGGGGAGTGGAGTGATTCAAAATTTGATGGGCATGGCGTGGAAACATGGACTGAGGGAAGTAAATACAAGAGACAGTTTAAGAAGGGACTTTCGCATGGTTTTGGGGTTTATCAGGATCACGCCAGCGTTCTTTATGCAGGAGAATGGGTGAATGGGCAGAGCCATGGTTATGGGATGCAAACCTACGAGGATGGAAGCTGCTATGTTGGGCAGTACAAGTGTGGACTCAAACATGGCTCGGGCCATTTTCAGTTCCGGTAAAATATTGGCTTGCTGATTCTCCAGTTTATAATGATTTTTTCAATGGAATTATTAAGGTGGTTTTGATTTATTTTTGATATATTCTAATATTATATCAAACATCCAATAATCAAATAAAAAATATTATGCAATTGCGGTTCTGCATGTTCTGCATGTTACCGGAATCAAATCAATTTGGTGCAATCTCTAATATATATGCATTATAATCGTTACGTTGTAATTAATCAGGAATGAGAGCGCCCATGCCGGAGAATATTTCGCCGGCAAGATGCATGGCTTCGGGGTCTATCGTTTCCCCGATGGGCAACGCTACGAGGGCGCATGGCGCGAGGGAAACAGAAAAGGTTTGAGAATGTGCTCCTCGGCGCATGGAGAGCCACAATCCGGTCTCTGGGACGACGACTTTCTGAAAATCTCTTCATTCGCCGTAAACCACACCCAAGTACTTGATGTTGTTCAGGTATGGATGTCATCAAATCCCTTAATTTCAGCATTCTAAATATATCAATGCCGAATATATAGACTACTCAACTGAACTGCTCCTATTTTCATTCGCAGGCTGCGAGAACCGCTGCGGAAAAGGCGTACAATATTCCAAGGATGGATGACATGGTGAATTGGGCAGTTGCAGCGGCGGAAAATGCAGCGAACGCGGCGGCGGTCGCAAGCTCGATAGCTATCCAGAGGGAGCTGAGAGACCACTGGGCCGAGCACGACTTCCCCATGCAAATGGTCTGACTGAGACCATCCTTCCAGCATGGCTCCAGGGTGAATCAGTGGACAATTGTTAGAAGTTGTTAGGAAGAATTGAACACACATATGAATTTTGTATTAGAAGAAATTCGGCTATACATAATGAATTCTTGTTTCATTGGGAGTAATTATTTTTTTGTTTAATAAAAAAATTCTCAAAATTTTAAGAATATCTCTCAAAAGTTGATTTTTTGGTTTAATCCCAGGAATTGAGACTAATGGAATTGGACCTCCGGGTAAAAAAAAAACAGCATTCACTATAAATGCCTCATTCGAACTATACGTCCAATGAACACTTAAATAAATAATCCCCAAATCAAGCTGGTCTTTAATATCCTACAAATAGCAAGCAAGCTGCGTTATTCTTAAAACATTAACAATATAACTTTTCTAAGCTAATGCACAACTTTGTAATGCCCTCACCGTGCCGGATGCTACACTATAAGTTATTACGTGATTAACCCAAATCAAGAAATGGCCATATGAATCACATTTTATAGGCAATTAGACACTTTATTCAAGAAATAAATGGCTGTGTATAAGATTAATGGCATATACAAAGCCCACTAAAAACTGTGAAGTACATTGCGGGCAGCATTTGTTCCCCAAAAAAAAAACTTATTCTGGAATACTGATCAAAGCTGCCACTACATTAGCTCTACATACAGCCATCCACGACCTGATTCGTCGCTGCCTTTGAGCTTGAATACCTGGTGAGGCGGATTATGCCGGACCAATTTCTCCTAGACATCTGGTGATAGCATGCGGTCATCGAGCGTCCGAATAAGATATCAGCGAACGGATCCATAGTTCTCTGCAGTGAGGGAGAGCTTCTCCATGATGGGTGCCTAGACAAGATCACATAATAATTAAGTGACCAAACAAATTTAACAAGTAGCAAGTAATGTGAAGTACTTACCATCCAAAGAATGTCAGGCAAGATAAGGCAACAACAATGGGCACACAAATGCTTGCAACCTGTAAACATAAATGAACTACGTTACAATTTTAGCATGCAAGGGGATGGAAGATAAAACTAAACAGATCATAGTGATAATCTTAAAGAGACAATTGGAAAAAAAGTAATGTTTGGATTGGATTATGGGGATTTGATGTGAAATGAAAAACAAATATTTCGTCACTAAAAGCTGGTTTTTTTGTAGTGACGGCATCGTTGAATTGGTTAATGTCAAATGATGGTTGCATGAATCGACTATTCCATGACACATAACACTAAACTAATTATCGACGTATCAACAGGTACACTAAATTCCAGTGTGTTGTTTCTTGAGCATTAATTATTATAAAACTAAGTCATCCAAAGCTCAGGAAGATGCATTCCAATGATGAGGTAATGAGATAAAAATAAAATCAGGAAGATGCCGTAATGGGTAGATGGGAATTTTAATAGTAAACACTTCATCCACCTGGGCACCAACTGGAACAGGCACGAGACCAAAAATTGAACTGCCAACTGCAGCAATCACACAGTGATTGCAACGAGATGAACATCTCTGAGCACAAGTGTCTGAACCAAAGGACATGGAGCACGAAGAGAGCGTATCAGCAAAGAGAATACTTAATTTCAACTTCATGAACTACTCAAAAAAAAATTCTTGAATCAGTGTTAACTCAAATAATATCAATTTGCCTCAACATGTCTCGGTAGGCGGGCTAATCCATATGAATTGTGGCTGGTAATAGAAGCAGGGGCCTCAAACCAACATATCTTGTTGTCATGTAGGAGCTTTCCATTTTGGTTAATAAAAACTCCAAAGTAATCACCATACATAATCACCTTTTATGCATAGTTTAATATTTCCTAAAATTGAATTGGTTAATGTCAAATGTGTTATAATTTTAACTTTAGCTGATGTTTTTTACTTGAGATTTTAGTATTGTAGGAGGCAAGGAAGATGATGTAGTAGGAGCAAAAGCTATTTCATTAATCAAAAACACGATTACATATATAGTGGACCACAACATATTCTAGAAACAGAAATTCATACTAGATGAATGAGAGAAAACAGGTAGGTGTTACATAAGGTAATTAACTAAGTGGCTAAACATATTACCAAAGCAAATGCGGCGGGTAGCAGTAAATGGTGCTGATTTCTTCATTTCTTCACACCCCCTCTAAATCTGGGATATCTCTTACTCCAAGCTTCTCCCTGAGATCAACGAAACGGCTCCTATGCAGTGGCTTGGTCAATATATCGGCTTTCTGATCTTCAGTAGGGTATAACTCCAACTCAATTAATTTATTCTCTACTGCTTCTCTGATAAAGTGAAAACGAATCTATATATGCTTGCTTCTTGAATGATACACATGGTTTTTTGCGAGGGCTAGGACAAATGTGCAATTGCATAGAAGTTTTACTCCTTTCACCTCTTCTTCTTCCTTGCACATTTCTTTCTTTAGTCTCTATATCCTAATCACTTCGCAGTACACTGTGTTGAAAGCCATGAATTCTACTATGGTTATAGATAGGGTCACTGTGTGTTGCTTCCTGGAACTCCATGAAATGGGGCTTGCTCCCAGAAAAAACACAAACACGCTGGCGTTTTTACGATCATTGAGGCTTACCGCCCAGTCTGAGTCGGTAAAGCAAATCAGCCTGACATGTTCTTCTTGTCTTAATAGGATACCGTGCGTCTTTGTTCCCGTATATAGTGGAGTATCCGTTTTGTAGCACAAAATGGATTTTAGAGGGATTACTCACAAACCTGGCAAGGATGTTGACTAAGTTCTCAATATCAGGCCTGAAATTGGTGAGATAGATAAGGGAGTCGATGAGGCTCCTATTCTTCAATGTTTGCTTGTTCTTCTCCTTCTTTTCTTGCAACAAACTTATCTGCAGTGGACATTGGGGTTATTGTTAGGTTGCAATCCTCCATCTGGAATTTCTTTAGTAAAGAGCGAGTGTAGGGATTCTATGAAATAAATATTCCGCATGGCAAGTGTTTGATCTAGAGCCCCAGAATGCATTCCTTCATTCTTTCTTTAAACTTTTTGATTAGCTCTGGATTAGTTTCTGTCACGTTGAGATCATCAACGTACAAACTAACATATATGTGTCCCAATTCTATGATTTTAGTATAAATAGTGTGCTCAATTGGGTTGTAGGAGAACCCTTCTGTGAGGAAGAATGAGTTGATATTGTGGTTCCAAGCACGCGGGGCTTGCTTCAACCCATATAAGGCTTTATGGAGCTTGTAAACTTTGTCTTCACTTCCTTTGATTTTGAATCCAGGTGGCTAGACAACATACACTTCTTCGGTGAGTTCGACGTTCAGGAACTCCAATTGTACGGTTCTGTTTCATCTTTGTCAGCTTCAATAACCTGTCCGCCGGCTTTAGGCGGGTAGGGGTGTTCCTCAGTTCAGGTTCAGCAGGAGGCGAATAACGGTGTGTCTGCGCGGCCTCGCGGCTTCGGCGGACTCCGTGTCTATTCGGCGGATTGCAGCTTAGCTTGGGCGAGTTCAGCGGACTCGGCGACCTCGCGGTCTCGGCGGACTCCGGTGCTGTCCGCCCGGCTTGTTTTTTGGTGCTTTCTATTTTCAGCTGTTATACTAGCGAAATCATGTCTCGCTATGTATGCCTCACATTGTAAAGAAGTGAATGAATAAAAGACCTGCTTGTGCTTCCATTGTTTGTTGGTTGTTACCTCTATTCCTTGGTTCCGCTGGTTCAACGTGAGAACTGGGTAGTTCCGAAGATATTAATTTGGCGTTTGGGTTATCTTGCTGACCACGTTGAGAAAATTTAACATGGTATCAGAGCGAGGTTTCTGAGGTTCAGTTGCGTGAGCAGAAGACAGCCAGTGTTGTTACTCAGTGATTGAGTGGTGATCAACCTGTGTTGTTGCTCGGAGCTGCTAATAGGTTGCCAACAGGTGTTGCAATGGAAGGGAGCTTTGCAAGAGGTCTGTGCATTGAACTCTTAACGCCGACTAACTTCAAGAAGTGGAAGTCGTGCATGAAGAGTTATCTTCTTGGCGAGGAGCTGTGGGAAGTCGTCGGTGGTGACGACAGACAGGAAGTCACTGCTGCTTTCGGTACTGCTGAGCAGGTTAGGCTCTGGAGAAGAACAAATGCTACGGCGGAGTTCGTTCTGAAGAGAGCTGTGTCTCCGGAACTGTTTGATCACATCATTGGATGTGAGTCGGCTGCTGATATTTGGACAACCATTGATGAGTTGTTCAATAAGAAGAATGTGGCGCGGCTTCAGTTCCTGGAGAATGAGTTGGCCAGGGCACTCAGGGAGACCTTTCCATCTCCAAGTACTTCTTAAAGATGAAGAGCTTGTGTGCTGATCTGTCGGCACTGGATCCTGATGAGCCTATCTCTGAGGCAAAGATGAAAAGGCACATTATCCGCGGCTTGCGGAAGGAGTATGTGGCCTTTGTTACATCTGTTCAAGGGTGGGCTACTCAGCCGTCATTGCTGGAGCTGGAGAATATGCTTGCCTCGCAGGAGAGCTTAGCAAGGCAGATGGCTGGAGTGAACCTGAATCAGGAAGGCAGCGAAGCTCTCTTCTCAGGCAAGAAGAAAGGAGGAGAAGGGAAGAAGAAGAAGAAGGTGCAGGCCGCTGTTGAGAAGGAGACTTCAACTTCATATCCGCCAGAGAGGAGCAATGCTCCTAAGGACTGGAAGAAGAATCTGAAGTGCTACCGGTGTCATCAGCGAGGGCACTTCAAGCGGGACTGCAAGATCAAACTGCAGCCTGAGCATGCTGCGGGAAAGGAGGAAGCTTGCTCGAGAAGTGAAGAAGCAGAATGGGGCGGAGCTTTCATGACGGGCACTTGTGTCCGGGCCTTGTCTGCTGAGGACTTCAACAGCAAGTGGATCGTGGACTCCGGGTGTGGTCATCACCACACCGGAGACAAATCGAAGTTCACCTCCATGCAGGCTTACTCAGGTAATGAAGCTATTATCACTGCTGATAATACTGTTTATGCAGTAGAGAAAGAGGGGGTCGTGTCATTGGGTAGTGATCAGGGGCCACTCACGTTAAGGAGTGTGTATCACGTGCCGAGCATGAAGAAGAACCTCTTCTCGGTGACCAATGCGGTGGACGCTGGGTATCACGTTCTGTTTGGGCCAACAGACGTGAGGTTCCTTCGCAACGTATCAGCGGTAAAGGCTGATGTTGCTCATGTTGGGAGGAGGGTGAAGAACTTGTTTGTTCTTTCCACCAGTGCTTATGTTGATAGAATGAGGGCCAATGATAGCGCTGCTATCTGACATGAGAGGCTGGGGCATGTTGGCATGGACAAGCTGAAGGCAATGGCGAGTAGAAGTTTGGTGAGGGGGTTGCCGAAGTTGTCATCCTTTGGTGATGGACATGTTTGTGCTGGCTGTCAATACGGTAAGGCACATCACCTTCCATTTGATAATTCACAAACAAGGAGCAAGAATCCACTGGAGTGTGTTCATGGTGACCTGATGGGACCAACGGTTACTGCTAGCCTTGGCGGAAGCAGATACATGCTTGTCTTGGTTGATGACTACTCAAGGTATACTTGGGTGTACTTCTTAAAGGAGAAGTCGGAAGCCTTCCGTTTGTTTGTGGAGTTTAAGGAGTTGGTAGAAGGCCGGCTTGGCTTGCGGATTAAGAAGCTTAGAACTGATAACGGGGGTGAATTTGTTTCCTCCGAGTTCTCTAACTTCTACAGGAAGCACGGGATCCAACGGGAGCTTACTTGTGCTCACACTCCACAACAAAATGGGGTCGCGGAGCGGAAGATCCGTCATCTGACGGAGACCTGCAAATGCTGGCTTCATGTGAAAGATATCCCAAGGTCCTTTTGGGCGGAGGGAATGTCTTGTGCTGCTTATGTTATCAACCGGATGCCACTTAGCCCTATCAACATGAAGACTCCTATTGAACTGTTGCTGAAGGAGAAGCCGAGTGTTGGACACCTTCGGGTGTTCGGTTCAACTTGCTACGTGCATGTCCCGGATGCTTCACGGACAAAGCTGGATGCGAAGGTAAGGAAGCTTGTCTTTGTTTGCTATGATGAGCGGAAGAAGGGATGGAAATGCATGGACCCTGTGACGAAGAAGTTCGTGGTGTCAAGAGACGTTGTCTTTGACGAGCTGACGTCATATGGAGGTGGCTCGGTGGAGCTAACCGGAGGTAGCAAGGTTGATGAAGCACCGGTGGAGGCTGCTGAAGGCTTGGAATAGGAGCTTGCTGTTTCACCAGCAGCTCCTGTTGCTTCGAACTCCGAGGCTGAGCCTTCTGGCTCAGGAAGCAGGGGGAGCACTGCTCAATGCTTGCCCCAGGTAGGAGTGGAGCCCGAAGAAGCAACGGAAGTCGTGAGCAAGGAGCCGGTTCATCGGAGATCGAAGAGGGTGGTTAGGCCACCGGCTCGGTACTGTGATGGGAATGCAGTGAGCTTTGTCTCCTGCTTCTTTGCAGGTCCTCTGGATGAGCGAGAGCCTGCAAACTTCAACGAGGCCACTGGAGTAAAGGAGTGGGATGATGTCATGAAGGAAGAGATTGATGCTCTGAAGAAGAATGAAACCTGGGACCTTGTGCCCAAGGTTGATGGCGTTACTCCGGTTACTTGCAAGTGGGTGTATAAGTTGAAGAAGAAGGCTGATGGGAGCATTGATCGGTTCAAGGCTCGCCTGGTCGCTAGAGGATTCTCACAGCAGTATGGAGAAGACTATGAGGAGACATTCAGTCCAGTTGCGAAGATGACTTCTGTAAGAGTGGTGATCGCCTTGGCTGCTAGCAAGGGATGGAGGTTGTGGTAACTCGATGTGAAGAATGCCTTTCTTTACGGAGAGATTGACAAGGACATCTTCATGGATCAGCCGCTTGGTTTTGTCTCTGAGAAGCATCTGGACTATGTCTGCAAACTCAGGAAGGCTCTCTATAGGTTGAAGCAAGCTCCTAGAGCGTGGTATGAGAAGATTGCAGAGTACTTGCAATTCTCTGGATACCTTGCTTCTAACTCGGATTCAAGCTTGTTTGTCAAGAAGAAGGGAGAGCTACGAGTCTTGGTCCTGCTGTATGTGGATGACATGATCATCACAGGGAACTCGGAGGGGGAAGTAGCAAGGCTCAGGGCTGAGCTTGCTATACGCTTCGAGATGAAAGACTTGGGAGAGTTGCATCACTTTCTTGGTCTGGAAGTGGAGTGGAAGGAGTGCGGGGTTCTCATTAGACAGAAAGGGTATGCTGATCGTATTGTGAAGCGGTTCGGCATGGGCGAAGGGAAGAAGTGCTCTACTCCACTAGAATTTGGGCTGAAGCTTCGACGAGATGAGGGAAGGATTATTCATGATCCTTTGGTGTTCAGGGCTCTTGTTGGGAGCTTGATTTATCAGACGATTACAAGGCCGGATAACGCTTATGCTGTTGGCCGAGTAAGTCGGTATATGGCTGAACCAAGGCAATCTCATCTAGTGGCGGCGAAGGGAATTCTGAAGTATGTCAAGGCTTCTTCTGACATGGGACTCCTCTATAGAAGGGACGCGGAGGTTGCGTTGCTCGGGTACACGGATGCTGACTATGGCGGTGATTCGGATGATCGAAGGTCTACTTCAGGTTATGTGTTCACTTGCGGTTCAGCTAGCATCTCATGGTGTAGCAAGAAGCAGGACTCGGTGTCGGTTTCAACCACGGAGGCGGAGTATAAGGCTTCGGCCTTGGCTGCTCGGGAAGCCGTTTGGTTGAGGAGGCTTATAGAGGATGTTCATGAAGAAGTGCAAGGGCCTACTTTACTCCGGGGTGACAATGAGAGTGCTCTCAAACTGGTTAACAATCCAGTGTGTCAAGCCAGGACCAAGCTTATAGAGATTGATCACCACTTCATCAGGAAGAAGGTGTTGGAGGGGTCTCTGCTGGTCGGGCATGTTCGGAGTGAAGATAATCTTGCTGACATCTTCACGAAGCCACTGTCGAAGGGGCCCTTTGAACGCTTGCGCAGCTTGCTGGGCTTGGTCATCACTTCCCATTTCAAGGGGGAGTGTTGAAATTTGTGAAGTGGAAGTGGGTGACGGGACAGGCCGGGCGGCCTGGGGCGGACAGCTTTGGCGGACTAGGCGGACTGGGCGGACTGTGATTTGCGGCCTGGTGGAAGGTCTAGTGAGAAGCCAGTTGTTCTTCTAGGCGGTTTGCACGGGTTGAGTCCGTGGACTATGCGGCCTGGTTTCTGCGGATAGGGTGTTTGCTGATTGGCTTTGCCAAGGAGCGGCCTGAGCGGATAAAGGCTTGCGGACTGGTGCATTGCTCAGTGGCCGCGGGTGCAAGCTTGTGCTGATAGGCGGTTTGGCTCGTGTCCGCGGGTAGCTTGCGGACTGGAGTGTCCGCGGTGTGGGCTGTTGCAGACTGGGCTTAGAGCTTGGCTGAGGCCTTGTCAAGCTCTGGTGGCACAGCAGGCGATTTGCTGTGGAGATCGATTGGCGGACTGGGTTTGGAGTCCGGGGTTGGCTGCTATTTTGGACAGAAGTGCGAGGAGCTCACGGACTGATGGTGGTCTGTGCTAGGGTGTTTGGCAGACAGGAATTTGGGTCCGCCATGCTCGCATTGGCCCTTGATGGTTTTGGACTTGGTCACACTGTGCCAAGGCCATGGTGTCCGCGGTATCCGCCAAGTCCGTTGTGACCGGGCGGACTGTTGCTATCTGCCTTTGGTCGTGGACTTGTGGCGGATTGAGGTGTGAGTCTTGCGGACTGCCTCGGGTTGGTGCGGACTGCCATTGAAGGGGGTTGCTGTCTTGCAGTGGTTGGAGCTTTGCGGGCTGATGCCTTGTCCGCATAGCTTGGGCGGACTGGAGAGGGTTCGCCAATGTTTGTCTTGCTCCTGGCGGTTTGCCTTGGTATCCGGCTAAGTCCTTGCGGACTCAGCGGACGGTGTTTTTGCTATCGCGCGGGCTGGGGTGGTGTCGCTATCTCCTGGGCGGTGACCACACTCCTCACCTTTCCTATAAATAGGACCCCCTGGCATAACCTAAATAACTAGAGTGAACAGTAAGTTGGGTTGAGCGAAGTGCTGCGGTCTGTGTTTGTCAGTCCGGGCGGATTGTTTCAGGCTGACGGTTTGCTGTGTGCAGGTCGCGCGGGTAGCTTCAAGGAGCCAGGAGTTTGGCTGTGACTTCGGTCAAGTACTTGGAAGTGTGCGGTCTCTGCGGACTCAGCAGGAGGTCGCTCTGCGGCTTGTCAGTTCTGTTTCATCTTTGCCAGCTTCAATAACCTGTCCGCCGGCTTCAGGCGGGTAGGGGTGTTCCTCAGTTCAGGTTCAGCAGGAGGCGAATAACGGTGTGTCCGCGCGGCCTCGCGTCTTCGGCGGACTCCGTGTCTATTCGGCGGATTGCAGCTTAGCTTGGGCGAGTTCAGCGGACTCGGCGACCTCGGCGACCTCGCGGTCTCGGCGGACTCCGGTGCTGTCCGCCCGGCTTGTTTTTTGGTGCTTTCTATTTTCAGCTGTTATACTAGCGAAATCATGTCTCGCTATGTATGCCTCGCATTGTAAAGAAGTGAATGAATAAAAGACCTGTTTGTGCTTCCATTGTTTGTTGGTTGTTACCTCTATTCCTTGGTTCCGCTGGTTCAACGTGAGAACTGGGTAGTTCCGAAGATATTAATTTGGCGTTTGGGCTATCTTGCTGACCACGTTGAGAAAATTTAACAAGATCTGCGGGACTTGAGTTGTCAAACTTCAAAACAGCGGCAAAACTGTGATGTTGAGCGAGCACGCCGACGGGAATCGAGGGGCAGAACTCACGAAAATGGAAAAAGGCAGAGACTTCGCGCGCAGCCAACGATGGGCTTACCCCTTCACAATCGAGCGTCGGCCTCCCTTTCCCAAATGCTGAACGGCAACGGGAGAAGAGCGGCGCACAGGAGACAGTTTCCTCTTCCCGAGCGAGAGTGGACACAGCAGCTTAAGCGCGATGGAAGCGGCGCTCGGGATTTCGCGACGAAGAGTGGCGGAATCGGGAAATCGCTCGCGATGCCTCTTGGAGCGTCGGCGATGTCGCTGAAAGCGAAGAGTAGCGGCGGCCTATTCCCGATCTGGAGATGGGCGGAACTCGCGAACGAAGAACGGGAGCGGCGTGCGGCGGAATCGCGAGATCGCGCAGAACACCGGAGCGGAAACCCTAGGAGCGGGTACTTTGAGAATGTAAAAGGGTTGATCCGCTCAAAGTATTCTACAATACAACATCTAAATATGGAATGGGTATTTATAGTACTTCCAACGTAGAGCAAGACCCTAGTATGACACGAACCCGTTAACCTATTCCGAGTCGGCCTCGACACGTGCGGACATATAATAAAATAACCTAACAAAAAATGCATGCATTAAGTTACAACCATTACAACAATAACAACAAAACTATAAATAAATAATGAAATGTTTTAATCTTGATGGGGTCTCTCGCAATTTATAGGAATTCTATACTACAATTAGCTGGAATTCCATGACCCCCGCTCACTTCGTGGGGGTTATGAGAGAAACTACTTCATGCGTGATCTGCACGCCCGATCTTTGGGTGATCCGCATGTGTGCCTGAAAGTGCAGCTAGATCTGATATACTCTAGAGGGGGGTGAATAGAGTATATGGTGCTTAAAAACTTTTTACAACAATTGTTGTAATCTGAGTGAACAGGGAAGCAATGAATAAATCTAATTACAGAATTAAACCAATTACAAACTAAGCACAGAACAATCACAGTCAGAAACAAAAATAAAGACAAGCAAAACCAGATGATACAAGGAAATATAGTGGTTACCCTAAACTTGGGTACATCCACTCTTCTACCACCCTAGGTAGGAATCCACTGCAGGATGAGTTAATCAGGTGTCCTAGGCACCAATGAGCTTTTGATAAGGTGCTCAAAAACCAAACCAGATTTTTTGATCAGGTGTCTTGCCACCAATGAGCTTTTGACAAGGTGCTCAAAAACCAAACTCAAACTTTTGAAGGGAGTTTGAGAAACCCTTTACAGAGATGGGGGTGAGAGAGTGATGGAGGTCTTCTCTTTCTCAAACAGCTGAGAAGACTATGTGGATTGATGGTGTCAAAGCTCCCCCTGAGTCCTTGAGATCTTCAGGAAAAGAAGCTTTGCTGTAGGGTGATAGGCCTTCAGAAGTTGAGCTCCAGCAAAAGATGATTTCAGCAGCAGCTGAAATGTTAGGTGTCTGGAGTCTTGAAATATGTTGGCCTGGAATACTTGAGACAAGAGAGATCTGAGGATTTCAGAAAGTTTGATCTCCTTGAATGTGTGTTCTTGAGAATTTTTTGAGACAGAGAATATTCTGTTCTTGTTCTGAAGATTACTGATGTCTGTCTTTCTGTCTGTCTGTGTATCTGTGATCTGTGTATGAGATTCAAAAATTCTTCTTTTTATTCTCTGGTACTGAATGGAAAAACATCCTCTGTCAAGAATAGTCGTTGGCCTGCATTAATTGCATCCTTAATTGCAAAATGTCTTCTGGAGGAAAGTCCATAGAAATATTCCTTGAAAATCCCTTGAAACTTGGTCCAGAAATAAATGAAAACGGCTAGAAAATCTTCTGAATTAATTGCAGAATAACTCCTTAACTGATTTGAATTTGAATCTTGAAACATCCTTGAAGTTATCTGAAAACGTCGAACTGAGCTCTGCTATCGTCGAACTGAGCTCAGCGATATGGATTTATACTGCAACAAAATATCGTCGATTTGAGCTCAAAGACCGTCGAACTGAGCTCAGAGATAGAGATCCAAAGCTGAGTCAAAGATCGTAGAACTGAGCTCACCGATCGTCGAATGGAGTTCGACGATTTGATGAAGTTAAGCTCAGCGATCGTCGAATGGAGTTCGACGATCTGTCGAAGTTGAGCTAGACGATCGTCGATCGGAGTTCGACGAATCGTCGTGCTGAGCTTGACGATATGACTTAGTCTCAAACTGAAAAAGTCTTGGTCTTGAGGGCAGCTTCCAAACTTAGACTTCTAACCCTTAGACTCAATTCTAATTGACCTTTTGAGCTATACAGGAGGTCAAACATTGGTTTCCTAGAGACATAGTGATCCTGACCCAAATTAGTAATAGGGTGTTCCAACAATCTCCCCCTATTTGGGTTAGGATTACTATTTACAGAGTTTGGAAAAATTAAATAACATACAAGCAGCAATATAGAAAAACAAAAAAAAAAGCTGGACATTCAGAACCACAGATATATATATATCATCCCAGATAATAACCAGAAGTTAAGAGAGATTGTCACCTTACATAATCATTTCATTTCCTTGCCCTTAACAAGTTTGATTTCTCTGTTGGGGTTGAGGGCTTCTTTTTTTGATCTTGTATGATCTGCTGCACCTAAAGTGGTTTGCTGTTTGGGCCTGGGAACTACAGCTTCAGGATGTAGTTCCATGTACCTGTCAGAATCAAAAAATTTTCTTGACCCATATCTTTCCAACTCTTTCTTTCTCTATTCAGACATTGTAGAGATGTTGGATGAGTCTCTTCCTTGCTCTTTAGCTTTCTTGATCTGGTCCAGTGCAGCAAGTTCTTTCATCCTTGCAGTCCAAGCAGCTGGATTGTTCTTAGGGTCTTCAAAAGGTACTGGTGGCTCATATCTATTAGAAGGGTTATCATGAGGAGGCCTGGATGAAATAGTTTCCTTCAGTTTATAGGGAAAAGGACCAGATGTGGTGTCAGATGAAATTTGTCATTCCTTGGAGTATGGATGTTGCCTTGAGTATCCTTTGGAGTAAACCTGGACTTCTCTTTGATTGCCTCTGTATCCTCCTCTTCTAGATTGAGAACCCCTGGATTGGCTTCCCCTATGGTAGGATCTAGCATGTGGCTGATAGGGAGTTTGACTTCTAGCAGGGGGTTAAGCAGCTGAACTTCCACCTGCACCTGCATCAGGAGGAGGTGGTGGAGGAGGATGAGAATGTTGGAATTGAGAAGAGCTCTTTTCATATTTCCTTTTCTTTTTCATTGCTTTAAGTTGATTCTTTGAGTACTGCATCCAGTGCTCAGTGATGGGGCAATCATGAAGAATATAGTATGGTATATCATTGTTATCTTTGACCTTAGCAGGAGGTACTCTCTTCATGGCTTTGCTCCTTGCCTTTCTTTTCCTGGCAATGGTAGCAGAAGAATCATCAGAATCTGTTCTGAACTCATCACTTGCAGAACTTTGATCATCATACAGGGCATTAATCTTCTTCATCAAATCTTGCTTGAGCTGGATTGAAGCAGATACAGAACTGGTAACAGGAGTTGTAGTAGCAGAAGTTGAGGCAGTAGCAGTAGTGACAACAGCAGATACAGAAGGTTCTGGAGAAGTAACAACAGCAGCAGCAACAGTTAAACTAACAGTAATATCAGCAGTAGAAATATCAGCAGACAATACAGAAGGCTCAAACTCATGTGCCTCTGTCATAAGGATCTCCTTAGAAATTGGCTCATTAGCAGTAACAGAAGTATCAGCAGCAGTATCAAAACTTTCAGCAGCAGGAGGGGCAGCAAGAACAGAAATAACCACACTGCTTTCAGCAGAAGTAGCAGCAGCATAAACTGAGTGGACAAAAGAGGTGATGATGCTGGGGTCACAGCAAGAGAATGACACAAGGGCCTTGGACAGATCCTCTGGGGGCTGGATAGCAATTGTCTCTGGCAGACATCTGAAATACATAGAGTCAAATTCTGAGAGCAAAGACCTGAGGTCTATTGCAAAGACTGTAGCAGGAGGTTGAACTGAAGCTTGAAACACATCAGCAGCAGCAGTAGCAGATTCAAGAACTGAAGAAACAGCAGCAGACAGGCTCACTGAAACAGCAAGAGCAGCAGCAGGCAGACTCACTTCATAAGGCATCTCCCCCTGCCTAGATTCAGACATGGCTGGATCAAGGCACACTGCTGAAGGGGCTGCCTGAGGGAAGTGAGAGGAGAGCCTGGCAGAAAGGGCTGCCACTGACAGGAGTAATGGAGCCAAGGAGGTCTCCAAAATAAGAGATAGCCTGGGGACTAGCAATTCATACAGCCTGTCCGCAAGAGCTTGAATGTCTACTGGCTCAGTAGTGACTGGAGCAGAGGTAGAGGATGGAGGTGGAGCTGTTGGTGAGGGTAGGGGAGAGCTGGAGTAGTGGGGCAGGGATGGTTGAGGTGTGGGTAAGGTGGATATGGAGGACAGTGGGATGGAGAGAGATGGGGTGAAGGTGGGTTGGTTAATGATTTCTTGCAGAAGATCTTGATAAGATGTTGAGGATGAGGGTGGCTCAGGAGAAGAGGATGGTGAGTCATCCATAAAGGAATCATCAATGAGGTTGAAGGATGGATTGGAGGGTGATGAAGTGGCAATGTCTGTTGGAGGGTAGGTGAATAATGGATGGAAGTGGTCTTCTGTGGTTGGAAGAGTAGGGATTGGAGATGGTGTAGATGTTGGAGAGGGGCTGGAGATGATGATGGTGGATGGAGTTTGAATGGTGGATGGAATGGGAAGAGATGGAATTGGAGGAGGAGGAGAGGCATCAGCAGGCAGGTCATCTGCAGGGGCAGAGACCTGTGGGGAAGTGACTCTGAGAGTCCTGGTGCCTGAAGGAGTGCTGGAGGAGGGCCTGCTGGGCTTGATGATCTGTCTGTCCCATTTGCCAAAAAGGGCACAGGACAGTCTCTTGGATGCATTAATGTGGATTCCAGAGGAGACCAGCAATGCAGGGCACCTATTCTGCAGAAACACCCCGAGAATTCTTCCAAAGTTTACAAAACTTTTGTTGATCTTCTTCTTAATGAGGTCAAAGAATACCTCTCCCCAATTCAGATTCTTCCTGTCTACTAGGGCTCCCATTAGGCAGAGCTGATACCTGGAGATTGTATCATGAGAAGAGTGTTTAGCCAGTAGGACTTTCCCAACTACATCAGCCAGGAATCTGTATTCCACAGAAAGATTCTTTTTCAATAGCTTGCTAGGGTTAGCCTCAGAATGACCCATTCTGGCAAGCAAGTCAGCATAGTCTTCTCCAGACAAATCAGCAGTATCTCCACCAGTTATTAACTCAAAAACCTCTGTTAGAATTGCTGGGGTCAAGGGTACCTGAGTGCCAGAAATTGACCCAACAATGGTGTTGTTGTCCTGATTGTGTGCAGTGTAGACCCATTCCTTAATCTCATCAAAAGCAAGCTTAATCCTTGTGGTCATGATTGCAGTAAGGTTCTGCTCTTTGAATAACCCCAAGATGTCCTGAAAAACCTGGTCTGTTGTGCTGAAGGATTCCATGTCGATGTCGAAGTCAGCATCAAACTTCATGGCGGCGAGAACAACAACAGAAACAGCCATAGGTACCTGCAAAGATTCAACAAACAAAACGACCAAGTGCAGAATTGTTTGGAGGGAAAGAAAGTTCTTGTAGAGAAATCGAAAGCGCCAAGGAGAACGACGGCGAAAAATGAATTTTATATTAGGGTCCGACGCAGAAAAGGAAAGATCGTTGAACTCAGTTCGACGATCGAGGCTTCTAAAGGAATCTGAAGAGTCTTCAACATCGTCGATCTCCGTTCGACGATATTGGAGAGCGTCGAGCTCTGTTCGACGATCGTTCAGAGAATAAAATTGTCGAGCGCCGTTCGACGATCGTTGACCGGAAGAGATAGTTCATACTATCTGAGAAACGCTGAACTCAGGTCGACGATTTTGGAAATCGTCGATCTCCGTTCGACGATCTGGGGGAAAATCGTCGAGCGCAGTTCAGAGATCAGAAAAACTCTAGACACTAAGAAAAATCAAGATGTTTGTCTAGTCTTGGTCAATTTTTAAGCTTTTAAAATCTTGGATATTATTTTAGACTTCCTCCATCTAACATTCCTAATTGATTTAGGAAGAATGTGTGTTTCTTTTCATCCAAGGGCTTGGTGAAAATATCTCCCCTTTGTAAATCAGTTGGGATATATTGTAGTTCAATTTTATTCTTTTCAACATTATCCCTTAAAAAATGATGCCTAATCTCTATGTGTTTTGTCCTACTATGGAGGACTGGATTTTGAGCTATAGAAATAGCACTGGTGTTATCACAAAAGATTTTAGACTTCTCTAAGTTGTAGCCATAGTCTAGGAGTTGGTTTTGAATCCACAAGATTTGTGAACAACAACTGCCTGCAGCCATATATTCAGCTTCAGCAGTTGAAATTGACACAGAAGTTTGTTTCTTACAAAACCAGGAGACAAGTCTGTCACCAAGGAACTGGCAAGTTCCACTGGTGCTTTTCCGGTCAATTCTGCATCCAGCATAATCAGCATCAGAAAATCCAGTTAAATCAAATGTTGAATCTTTTGGATACTAGAGACCTAAATTTGGACAACTTTTAACATACTTGAGAATCCTTTTTACTAGTGTTAGGTGTGACTCTCTAGGGCTTACTTGGAACCTAGCACATATATATGTAGCAAACATTATATCTGGTCTACTAGCTGTAAGGTACAGTAAAGAGCCAATAATTGCTCTATATGTTGTCTGATCAACAGGTTTCCCATGTTTATCAGCATCCAATACAGCATTAGTAGGCATAGGTGTTTTCATACAAGATGCTTCAGACATGCCAAATTTCTTAACCAGTTCATTTGCATACTTGGTTTGAGAAATAAAGATGCCTTCAGCATGCTGTTTGACTTGCAATCCTAGGAAGAAGGATAGCTCACACATGCTACTCATTTCAAATTTAGAATGCATTAGGTTGGAAAACCTTCTGCACAATTTGGAGTCAGTAGAACCAAAAATAATATCATCTACATAAATCTGTACTAGTAGGGAATGAGACTTATGGGTTCTAATGAAAAGAGTTTGGTCTACTCTACCCATTATAAATCCATTTTCCAAAAGAAAGCATGCTAGGGTCTCATACCATGCTCTAGGAGCTTGCTTGAGACCATATAATGCTTTGTTCAATATAAAAACATAATCAGGATGAGTTGGAGAGATAAAACCTGGAGGTTGTCTGACATATACTTCCTCTTTGATGTCTCCATTTAGAAATGCACTTTTGACATCCATCTGATATACCTTGAAGCCTTTATGTGCTGCATAAGCTAAAAATATTATGATGGCTTCCAATCTTGCAACAGGTGCAAAAGTCTGGTCATAGTCTATTCCTTCTTCTTGAGAATATCCCTAGGCAACTAGCCTTGCCTTGTTCCTTACAATTACTCCTTGATCATCCAGTTTATTTCTGAATACCCACTTTGTTCCAACAATGGAGTGATCCTTAGGCTTTGGCACTAGTTCCCATACTTTGTTCCTTTCAAATTGATGCAGCTCCTCTTGCATTGCAATGATCCAGTGTGGATCTTGCTCTGCATCTTGAATGGACTGAGGTTCAATTTGAGATAGGAAGCAGGTGTGCAATAGGTTTTGGTTGACCTGATTTCTGGTTTGCACACCAGCTGAGATGTCTCCAATTATTTGGGAAATTGGATGGTCTCTTGATGTTACTAAATCAACAGGGGGTGTTGATTGTTCACCAACCTGTGTTGTTGTTTCCTCTTGTGGTACAACAACTGGCTCTTCAAGTTGTTCTCAAATATGTTGAGCACTTTCTTCATCTTCACTGCTTTCATCCTTTTGAGTAACCTGTAACTTGTTCAAGTCTTCAACAAGAGAATGTTCCTGCAAAGGTTCTATGGTAGAAGGGATTTTCTCCTTGAAAGACATGTTAGATTCATCAAATGATATATGAACAGATTCCTCAATTTTTAGAGATGATTTATTATACACCCTATAAGCCTTGCTGATCATGGAGTATCCCAGAAACACTCCTTCATCAGCTTTAGCTTGAAATTTTGCTAAATATTTCTTGTCATTATTATGTATGTAGCAAATACAACCAAAAACTCTAAAATAATCAACTTTAGGTTTCTTCCCTTTGAGTAATTCATAGGGAGTCTTTCCCTTTAGTTTATGTATCAAACTTCTATTCAGCACATAGTTGGAGGTGTTCACTGCCTCTGCCCAAAAGGATAGAGGAAGGTGAGCATCTAACAACAATGTAGTGATAGATTCAATAAGAGTTCTATTTTTCCTTTCAGCTACCCCATTTTGTTGAGGAGTTCTAGGAGCTGAGAAAGTATGCCTGATCTCTTCACTCTGACAGAACTCTTGCATAAGAAGAGAATCAAACTCTGTCTCATGATCACTTCTGATCAGGGCAATGTGAGTATTGAACTCAATCTGGATACATTTGAGAAACTCTGTCAGACACTTAAAGTTATCAGACTTCTTGCTTAGAAAGAACACTCAAGTGAATCTAGAGAAGTCATCTACAACTACTAAAGTGTAAGATTTCCCTCCTAGGCTTTGTACTGTGATGGGTCCAAAAAGATCCATGTGTAACAGATATAATATCCTAGGTGAATCACTCTTATTAAGTGACTTAAAGCTGTTTTAGTTTGCTTGCCTAATTGACAAGCCCTGCAGAGTCCTTCCTTATTGTAGGGGCCAGAAGGTAGTCCTCTAACAAGGTTGTTCTTGGATAGCCTAGCAATAGTTCTAAGGTTTAGGTGTCCTAGTCTCTTATGCCATAAAATGTTTGGTCTACACACAGAATTGAATAGGCAAATATCTACATCTGTTGAAAGAAAATCTACAAGATAGATGTTACCTTTCCTTTTACCTGTCAACACAGTTGTGTTGTCCTCTGACTTGATTTTGCATAATGCTTTGCTGAAGGTCACCTGGTAGCCTTCATCACACAGCTGACTGATACTTATTAAGTTGTGTTTCAGTCCTTCCACATAAGCTACCTTCTTGAATGTTACTGATCCAATCTGGACTGCACCATATCCTTTAGTCTGTCCAAAGTTTGAGTCACCAAAGATAACTTTGGGTCCAAGCTTGGCTCTAAAGGAAGTGAGGTTGTCCTTATTCCCTGTCATGTGCTTAGAGCACCCACTATCCAAGTACCATTGCTGGTTAGATGTTGGATAGGTCTTCACCTGCACATAAGATAATTCATTTGTTTTTGACCCAGTTTACCTTGGGCCTAGGTTGATAACCTTTAAACTTTGAAATAAAAGACATCCCAGGTTGACTCTTATATCCTTCAGGATGATATCTCCTTGGAGGTATAATCCATTCAGTATAAGGGTTAAAGATTTGGGATGAAGGACCCTTAGGATTGGATTTTGATTTGCCCTTGAAAAAATTTCCAGAGCTCTGACCTCTGTTCGACGATCTTGGAGCTGCGTTCGACGATCTTGGGTCAGATCGTCGAGCTCCGTTCGACGGTCGACTATAACAGAGTTCAGGGACTTGAGATCGTCGACCTGAGTTCGACGATTTTGCATGAGATCGTTGATCTGCGTTCGGCGATCGTCAATCTTCGTTCCGCGATCGTCGATCTCCGTTCGACGATTTCTGCTGGGACTTAGTTTTCTTGGGCAGATCAGAATTTTTCCTAGCTACCTCTACAACTCCCTTTCCTTTGTCAGAAATGAATTTGATTGTAGTTGTTAGAACTATGGGTTGGCTAGATGAAACACCCAAGCCCAGTGTACTATTAAATTTGGAGTTCACTATGCTTGTGATGTCCATCAGCTTGATGCTTCTCCCATTAAGGGATTCTTCAAGCTTCTTGGCCTCAGACAGCTCACTTTTCAGTGAAGCTATCTGCTCCCTACAGCACTCCAACTCCTAAGAGAGCTTGAGGTTTTCTGACTTTAAAGTATTATGTTCAGATAAATGATTTCTGAGAGAGATAATTTCTTTCTCAGATTTTAGCAGGTCTAAACACAATGCTTTAAATTCAGATTTAAAGTCCTCTAAATTAAAATCAAAAGAACTAATTACCTGATCTTCTTCAGGTTGAGTCTCTGAGTCTGACTCTGACTCCTCTTCTTTTGAATTATATTGTGAGTTATTGATTGTCATCATGCAGAACTCTTTCTCTTCTGCATCATCCTCATCATCACTGGAGCTGGATGAGGCTTCTGACTCCTCTTCAGTCTCACTCTAGGATTCAGCAACAAACCCCTTTCTTGTATGTTTGTTTTTGCTTGATGAGGGTTTGTCATTGCCATTCCTCTTGGAGTCTTTCTCCTTTCTTCTTTCTTTCTTGTCCCTTCTGTCCTTGTTTTTGTTTTCTGGACAGTCAGGAACTATGTGCCCTGGTTTCCTGCAACCAAAGCAAACAATTTCTTTATTATTAATTGACTTGTCATACCTTGGCTTATCATGCTCCTTGTATGATCTCCTTCTAAAGTCCTTTCTGGCCATCTTGTAAAATCTTTTGGCCAACAGACTGAGCAGTTCATCATTGCCTGTGACTTTGTCTTCAGGCTGATCTTCAGTTGCCTTGAAGGCTATGGTCTTCTCTTTTCTTGTGGCTGGTGAGGCAGCCTTCTGTTCTTCTTCTCTATTCTTGATGAGTAGCTCATAAGATTTGAGCTTACCCAATAGAGCTTCAGTGGTGATCTCATTCAAACTTCTGGCATCCTTAATTGGCCAGATTCTTGAATCCCAAGTGTTAGGGAAGCACATTAGAATTTTGTCATTGAGTTCAGTTAGTGAGATCTCTTTATCCAATATCCTGAGTTCACTGACAATTAGACTGAGCCTGTTGTACATATCTCTCACTGACTCAGTTTCTCCCTTCTTGAAATTCTCATATTGAGATATGAGGTGGGATCTCCTATCCTTTCTCTCATCAGCTGAGCCTGAGACTATTTCAGAGATTTTGTCCCAAATTTCCTTTGCTGAATTGCATTCAGCCACCTTTTGAAATATGTCATCAGACATTGTCTGGGCTAAGATGTTCATAGCCTTGGCATCAGCTACCTTCCATTTCTTAATGTCAGCATCTGTTCCTGATGGAGGTGGAACAGCATTTGTATTTGAGTTCTCTGGAGGTCTTGGACACACTGTCAAAACAGAGTTAAAAATATCCTCGTCAATAGAATTCATGTATAGTCTGATCCTTGCCTTCCAAAGTGCAAACTTGGATAGATTGCACACTGGAGGTCTGGTGCTAGCATAATCTTTGTTTTGGGACATGATTTGTGAAATCAAAACCTAATAATAAACTTCAAAAGAAAACAGATCTAACTAGGGATCTTTGGGTTCAGGTGTTAGCATGTGCAACCACCAAGGTGTGGTATGTTTAACCAACCTGGCTCTGATACCAATTGAAAGTGCAGCTAGATCTGATATACTCTAGAGGGGGGTGAATAGAGTATATGGTGCTTGAAAACTTTTTACAACAATTGTTGTAATCTGAGTGAACAGGGAAGCAATGAATAAATCTAATCACAGAATTAAACCAATTACAAACTAAGCACAGAACAATCACAGCCAGAAACAAAAATAAAGACAAGCAAAACCAGATGACACAAGGAAATATAGCGGTTCCCCTAAACTTGGGTACATCCACTCTTCTACCACCCTAGGTAGGAATCCACTGCAGGATGAGTTGATCAGGTGTCCTGGGCACCAATGAGCTTTTGATAAGGTGCTCAAAAATCAAACCAGATTTTTTGATCAGGTGTCTTGCCACCAATAAGCTTTTGACAAGGTGCTCAAAAACCAAATTCAAACTTTTGAAGGGAGTTTGAGAAACCCTTTACAGAGATGGGGGTGAGAGAGTGATGGAGGTCTTCTCTTTCTCAAACAGCTGAGAAGACTATGTGGATTGATGGTGTCAAAGCTCCCCCTGAGTCCTTGAGATCTTCAGGAAAAGAAGCTTTGTTGTAGGATGATAGACCTTCAGAAGTTGAGCTCCAGCAAAAGATGATTTCAGCAGCAGCTGAAATGTTAGGTGTCTGGAGTCTTGAAATATGTTGGCCTGGAACACTTGAGATAAGAGAGATCTGAGGATTTCAGAAAGTTTGATCTCCTTGAATGTGTGTTCTTGAGAATTCTTTGAGATAGAGAATATTCTGTTCTTGTTCTGAAGATTACTGATGTCTGTCTTTCTGTCTGTCTGTGTATATGTGATCTGTGTGTGAGATTCAAAAATTCTTCTTTTTATTCTCTAGTACTGAATGGAAAAACATCCTCTGTCAAGAATAGTCGTTGGCCTGCATTAATTGCATCCTTAATTGCAAAATGTCTTCTGGAGGAAAGTCCATAGAAATATTCCTTTAAAATCCCTTGAAACTTGATCCAGAAATAAATGAAAACGGCTAGAAAATCTTCTGAATTAATTGCAGAATAACTCCTTAACTGATTTGAATTTGAATCTTGAAACATCCTTGAAGTTATCTGAAAACGTCGAACTGAGCTCTGCTATCGTCGAACTGAGCTCAGCGATATGGATTTATACTGCATCAAAATATCATCGATCTGAGCTCAAAGACCGTCGAACTGAGCTCAGAGATAGAGATCCAAAGCTGAGTCAAAGATCGTCGAACTGAGCTCACCGATCGTCGAATGGAGTTCGACAATTTGATGAAGTTGAGCTCAGCGATCATCGAATGGAGTTCGACGATCTGTTGAAGTTGAGCTAGACGATCGTCGATCGGAGTTCGACGAATCGTCGTGCTGAGCTTGACGATATGACTTAGTCTCAAACTGAAAAAGTCTTGGTCTTGAGGGCAGCTTCCAAACTTAGACTTCTAACCCTTAGACTCAATTCTAATTGACCTTTTGAGCTATACAGGAGGTCAAACATTGGTTTCCTAGAGACATAGTGATCCTAACTCAAATTAGTAATAGGGTGTTCCAACAGTGCCGTCACGCACAATTATGCTGCCGTACCACGCACCGAGAGACCGCTGGGAGACCGCCCATCGCCAGGCACTCGACCACTACGGTCGGACTCCATTGGATGCTCGCCCTCGGCACGCGGTCGCAAGCTCCTACGGCTGGGCTACAACGACTGGCCGCACTTGTCCGCACGCCTGAGGGACGCAACCGCTAGTCCCCCACGACCGGCCACCCTCAGCCGGTTGCCCTTATCCACGTGACCGCGAGGCCCCGACTGCTGCCCTCTCCTGGTTTGCCTTAGACACGTGCCCGCAGCGTGTGGCTGTGAGAGCCCCACAGCTGGCCTCCCCCGGTCGGGCTCCCTTAGCCGGCCCCATCACCGGCTGGTCCTTGCCGGTCGGGCTTGCCATCGACCGATCTCCTCGCCACTGGTCGGCCTCTTTGGCCAACGCTTATTTGTCGTCTGATCGTCCTCACGAGATCTCAATTGTTCGTTATATGGGTAACCCACATGTGTAACCACCAGCGTAACCACCTATAATTGGTGGGTGCAAATATCCAAAATTATATTGGCTTTCGCGTAGCAAAAATAATAAAATAATATGCATGTTAACCTATATAAAACTGGTCTGTAAACAGTAGAAAAGGTAGTTACGATCTGCGGATAACCGCGTAACCACCGTATAATATACCATCCTTCATTCTCACCTTTTTCCTCTAAACCTTCTCCCCCTACACGTCTGAGCTCTCAAGAAATCTTTGTCGTCTCCCCTGAAAATCATCGAGGACGACTTAAGATCCTTTGAAGCCCACCGTGTTCCTACGTGCAAAGCCTCATAGAGAATTCCACTACCTGTCAAGCTTCCTCAACAAGCCAATTGTGTACAACGCTCCCAGCACACGACACTCACCTGATAACTACATGCATTATTCGTTCCTACCTCCGAGCATGAGAAATATTCTGCAAAGACTTCATAATGTGTGTTCTTCATCGCCATCAAAGACAAACGTTTAAACTTCGCGAGCGGTGGCCTTTAACCCACCGAGCGCCTCTCTCTCCCCCCACGTTGTAACAAGATATGGCTTGTCGCTCTCGTATTCTCTCAAAAAGCCTGTAAAACACTAGCAAATAGTGAATTTTGGTCGACGCTAATCCGTCCACGTGGTTTTTCACCATATCCTAGGGTTTTCCATGTTAAAAAAGTGTCTTACCAACTATCTACTTTTCATTGATTGCTTGTGCACTCGACTGTTCTCGTGCTAAGACGGTGCAATCTAGACCGGTCTGCAGGAGCCTCGGGTTGGTCGCAACAAGTCTAATTAAGATGTTTTGTGAACCATGATTATCGAGTTTGGACTAATTTCTACTCTAATCAACATGTCTTTTCTAAATTTTTTGAGCTAATAAATTTAAGGGCATAATTTATATTATTTGAGGTATTGTCATTTTTTGATTCAACTCATTTCATGTTAATTTAAATAGCAGGATTATATCATTTTTCATAAGTGGCATATGAGCATTTTCGTGAAGTCACTTATCTCATGATTATTCTTATTAGCGCACACTTAAGTTTGAAGTTCCAAACACAAGTATATCACTTTCTTTGAAAATGTACCTATGGGCGGACCCACGTGGCGACTCAGTTGGGCACGTGCCCGAGTATACATGAAAGGCAAAAAATTGTGAACGACTTTCTTTAACCTTCTTTTCGCCCGCATTTTCGACTGGCCTTCTGAAGTTCTGCCCTAAATTCTACCGTGCTCGCGAGATTGGAGGATGTGTCGACGTTGACGCCAACAGACGACAAGGCCGAGCCGACAAGGCGAGCCCTAATATCATCGGGAGTCCAGATCTAGTAGCTCTTCTTCATTTATGAACCGGATTCAGTCGTTCTTCTCGTCTTCCGCCTCTTCGCTTCAAACACAGGTCGATTCTTATCATTGAGTCTGAATTTGTTTTTGTTAGGTTTGATTCTTTGCATATTGGAAGTTGATTGCAAACTTCTTTTTCGTCTTCCGCCTCTTCGCTTCAAACATTACTATCTCCTCGGACCGATTACTGGATGATTTAAAGTAGTAGATGGTCTCCTCCCCATCTTTTTTCTTGGGAACGATGTTGTCTTTCTCCTCCAATCCATTGCCCAACAGATTTATGGTAGTATATATCCACTACCTTGTCTATTTTCTTACCAACATTCATTCATTCTCCTTCAATTCTTTTATTTTGGTTACTAAGGCTCCGTTTGGGAGGACTTATTTTTACCGGTCAAGCGGTCACGACCGCATGAACCAGACCTTAATTACGGCCAGGTTCATGTGGTCGTGACCGCTTGACCGGTGAAAATAAGTCCTCCCAAACGGAGCCTAAGTATACCGATTGAGGCTACGTTTGGGAGAGCAGTGGCAGTTGAAAAAGGAGTGGTAGTAAATGGAGGGTAGGAAAATAAGCTATTGGGAAATATTTTTTATAAATGAAGATTTGTTTTGGTGAACTCATTTTACATGGCTTTTCAGATATGAGGAACACTTTATAAACAGTTTGACAAATCTCCGTTGTGTTGACTATTTCAGGAAAATCTTTAAAATAATTATGCCAAGTATTTTTTTGAAAATAAATTTAAAACCATAATTATTTAAAAATTATACACAGAGTTTGTCATAAAAATTATACATTCATTTTGAAACCATAAATATGCATAAGAGATTTGTATTTTTGGTGGTTGCATGATAACACAACCTATTATTCGAGATGTATCTGCTATGTACACAGTCGATAATAAAAGCATTGTGCCGGTGTTGTTGAATGTCATTCCAAAAGACCTAGCTTTGTGACAAAAAAATCAGTGACAGCTTTGTATCATCTTCAAAGTTTTTGCCCCGAAGTATTTCCAATAATCTCGCTACTATGCTCCGTTGGCACGGCAATGGCGGTCATGAACATAGTGGTTAAACTATCATCCATTAACGTTCACCTAAGAAACTTCATTCACTTTTATGTTCAAACAATGATATTTGTTAGGTGAAGCTTAACGAATTATGATTTAACCCATGCCTAAAAGTATTTAATAATAAAATATTTTATCATTAAATGAATATTTTTAATGATCAAATCAAACTCCGTCACTAAATATATATTTAGTGAACAAAATTTACTCTATCATTAAATATTATTTTTAGTAACTAAAAGTGCTGAAGAGCAGGTCCTGGGAGGTTAGGGGCGGCGAGTTGAACCGGCTTCGGCTGCTTCGTGTGCGGCGTCCCTTCATGATGCAGCCACTCCACGGGGCTCTCTCGGGATTGGTGTCGTTGCCCGAGTCTTCCCGTGAAATTCCCTGAGTTCATGACGTGCGAGCCATTCGACTTCGTCCTTTAGACGAATGCACTCATCAGTGTCATGTTTGTTTCCTTTGTGGAAGTGGCAGTACTGGGATTGATCATCCCTGCCCCGAGGGAGCGCCTTAGGGCTTCGGGATGCGGATGGTTCCTGAGAGCGTATAGAACCTCTGTAAGAGAAGCACCGAGCTCGATGGGGGACTGCTTCCCCTTGGCTTGCGAGGTTCTGCCGGGGAGCTCAAGGCGCTTTTTGGGGGTCAGGCTTCTGTCAGATGGTGCTCCCCGGGTTTCTATAGCCGCGTGGCGCAGGCTACCCCACTGAGCAACCGGTATCCTGAGGGAAACGATGTCTGGCCGCGCTCAACTGGGTGTTCACTCGAAGTATGGGATGCTCCCATCTCTTTCAACAAAGTGAGTGCTTGCGCTTGGCGCTCTTCCAACTGGCGCATGCGCTCTTCTACTGATGACGCTAGTGCAGCGATCACCTTCTCGGGGTACGACGCCTATTCGGCGAGCAGGTCATTAGACGATTGTTCGCTAGGATCCTTGAGTGTTGGCCGGCTGGTAGTGCGCGCACTTCCCTTTGTCATTGTTGCGAGCTTGGAGGAATGCTGAGACTTGTCAGAGCTTCTGGAAACACTTTCCCACATATGACCCTAAACTGCTGCGAGCCACCCAACTCTTTCCCAGGTCCGGAGAATCGGACCATCTTAGCTCGGAGCCGAACCTGGCGCACAAACAGTTAAATAAAACCGCAGCAAATGACAAGAAGACTTTTTGATGTGTAAAACCCGAAAAGGGTGAAAAGCCACGTGGTTGGATCTGTGTCGATCCAAAATCCACTAGATCTTGTGTGTTTACAAATGTTGGAGTTTGATCTCGTAGGGCGACAGGTCGCTACTCCGTTATAATTATAAAGAATGAAACACGGTGAAGAAGAAACGACTAAATCCTCGGAGCCTTGATGTAAGCGCTCCGGCCTTGAGATGACGTTGAGTTCCCGGAACCTCAGTGGAATCGTTCCGGCTGGAAAGTCTTTTAAGTGCACGAAGCTTCTGGAGGGAGCACTCTCGTTGATGCAGAGCCTAGATGGTAGTGCTCTCGCGGAGGCGGTTGATGTCACTTAAGGAGTGAGGAAACCGTAGCGCGTCGAGGAGAGCGGAGTGAATTTTCTGAGCAAAGTATCAACATAAGTACATGATCTCGTCGGAAAACCTCAGAGCACTCTCTTGCCTCTGGAGTTGCTTGACTTGAAATGAAGGCTTGAGAGCCTAATTATAGTTTTTTGGAGGGTCGCAGCGGTAATTATGTTGGGGAGTGATTTGTGCTGGCGAATGACGTCGCTCCATTTTGATCACGCGGATTGCTAATTTTGCCGAAATGAGCTAATTTTGTGTTGGAGAGTGATTTGTGCTAATTTTGCCGAATGACGTCGCTCCATCTCGATCTTGCATGGCGCGGCCTGGGGGCCATGCGGGCTGGTAGGGGCGTGGCCGCGCGGGGGCGCGTCCGTGTGAGCTGGTCGTGCTGGGTGTGGCCATCTGTGCTCGGGAGGGGGCCTGGCTCATTCTCTTGGTCTTATCGGGTGTTTGCAGTTCTCAGCATGCTCCTGGTCCGGTTGTGCTCCCTTGTGCTTGAACCAGCTCGGCTCGCAAATATCATTGGAATCCTATGAGAAGTATTTCCAATAATCTCGCCACTAAGGCTTTATTTGGTTCGGCGTTTTGCCGCTCCGTTTGGGGTAAACGCCGCCGGAAGACGGGTAAACAAATGAACCTCCGACGGCGTTTGCTCTGTTTCCCCCCGCTCGCCTTGAAAAACGCTCAAAAAGGCTCTGTTTGGAGAAGCCACCTCCCCCCTCCGATTCAAACACTCTGTTTCCACCCGTCGGATCGACCCGCCACCGCCGAACCAAATGAAGCCTAAATTTATTTAATAATAAAATATTTCAAGGTTAAATGAATATTATTTTTTGTAACTAAGAGTATTCGGTTTCCCTTAATTTGTATCATCATTAATAATCATGTTAATACATATAAATAATAAAATAATTTAAATTAAATTAAGATAGTTAAATACAAACGACATTAGCCGTAGGAAATTATTATTCATTCGAAAAGGGCGTTTGAAAATTGAATCCCCAATTTTCGAATTGGAATTTTAAATAAGACTCAACTAATTAAATTTGACTAGCTAATAATAATCACGCCTATAACAGATAAAATCGTTGGAATAATGATGAGTTATATATATATAAAAGGAGGCGCGTATTCACTCTGCTGCTGATTCCGCCTCCGACTCTCAGCTTCTTCCGATACTTTGCTCATTCTGCCTCTGACACTCAGCTTCTTCTTTCGATGAACATCATCCACCACCGATTCGAAGCCCTAATGCAGCCTCTCCCCTCGAGCGACTCCAGTAAAAGCTTCGCAATGACTCCGACCGCCGGTCACCGCCGCCGTTTTTTTCCATCTGTTGCGCCTACCCGCTGGGCTCTGTTCACCTCCGTTCGCTTCCTCCGCCAACACTTTCGCCTGCTCATCCTCCTCTTCTTCTTCCTCCTCCTCTCCGCCACCTACTCTGTTTATAGCAATGCTTTCCTTACTGATTATCTCCCGGTCATCATCGTCTTCTGCTCCGGCCTTGTTCGTTTCCTTCGCCACATCATCCTCGGCTCCTTCCGTGTTTCCGAGTTTGTTCTTCGTGCGTTCCAGCTCTCCATCAAAGCATTCCCTTATCTGAAGCGGCACGCCAAACGTCGAACCGGCCTCGCCGTCCAGCCGTGCGAAAACGGTGATGTCTATGAGGGGGAGCTCCGGCAGGGGCAGTTTCACGGCAGTGGGGTTTACTATTACAACATGGGTGGAATGTACGAAGGAGAGTGGATTGATTCGAAATTTTATGGGCATGGAGTGGAAATATGGACCGACGGAAGCAAATACAAGGGACAGTTTAAGAAGGGACTCTCGCATGGTTTTGGGGTTTATCAGGATCATGCCGGCAATCTTTATGCAGGAGAATGGGTGAATGGGCAGAGCCATGGTTATGGGATGCAAACCTATGAGGATGGGAGCCGCTATGTTGGACAGTACAAGTGTGGACTCAAACATGGCTTGGGTCATTTTCAGTTCTGGTAAAATATTGGTTTGCTAATTCTTTAGTTTATACTGATTTTTTCATTGAAATTATTAAGCTGGTTTTGATTTTTTTTACTATATTCTGATATTATATCAACCAACAGATAATCAAATATAAACATTATGCAATTGCGGTTTTGCATGTTACGAGAATCAAACAAATTTGGTGCAATTTCTAATAAATATGCATTATAATGGTCATGTTGTAATTAATCAGGAATGGGGGCGCCTATGCCGGAGAATATTTCGCCGGCAAGATGCACGGCTTCGGGGTCTATCGTTTCTCCGATGGGCAACAGTATGAGGGCGCATGGCGCGAGGGGAACAGAAAAGGTCCGGGAATCTGCTCCACGGCGTATGGAGAGCCGAAGTCCGGTCTCTGGGACAACGACTTTCTTGAAATTTCTTCTTTCGCCGTCAACCACACCAGAGTACTCGATGCCGCTCAGGTATGGATGACATCAAATCCCTTAATTCCAGCATTCTAAATATATCAATGTCAAATATATACACTACTCAACTGCTCTTATTTCCAGGCTGCGAGAACCGCTGCGGAAAAGGCGTACAATATTCCGAGGGTGGATGACATGGTGAACAGGGCAGTTGTTGCGGCGGAAAATGCAGCGAACGCGGCGGCGACCGCAAGCTCGATGGCTATCCAGATGGAGCAGAGGAACCGCTGGGTCGAGCACGATTTGCCCATGCAAATGGTCTGACCGAGACCATCCTTCCTGCATGGCTCCGGGGTAAATCGGTGGACAATTGTTAGAAGTTGTTGGGAAGAATTGAACACACTTATGCATTTTGTATTAGAAGAAATTCGGCTGGACATAGATATGGATAGACATTATTCTGCTCCTCTTTCTGCTTATATACATAATGAAATTTTGTTTCAGTGGTAGTTATTATTTTTTGGTTTAATAAAAAATTTCTCAATTTTTTAAGAATATCTCCAAAAAGTTGATTTTTTTTCCCTTAGTATTGTCCTTTTTTTTAATTAGATTGAGCTCCTGAGGTGCTTATTATACCATCAATGCAAGAAAACAGGAAATTGGTTTGTATCTACTATATTGGCACTACAAGTAATATTCTAATTATTAAAAGGGAACATGTTTGTTCCTATTATATTAAAAAATAGATATTAGTGACGAAAATTTTGATCACAAAATATTATGAATTGGTCACTAAAGACATTTAATAACTAAACATATTCCGTCACAATGTGGTTGAAAAAAGCCAATTAGTAACTAACATAAATTTTGGTTACTAAATGTATATTTTAGTGACGAAACAAATCTTCATTACTTATTGTTGAAATTATTTGTCATAAAAAGATATTTTTTTTGTGATCAAATTAATTTAATCACTAATTATTAAATGCAATAGTGACCAAAATGTTTGTCACAAATACTTTTTTTGTGATTAAATTAATTTAATCACTAATTATTTGATACAATAGTGACCAAATTATTTGCGACTAAAAAGTACTTTTTGTGATCAAATTAATTCACTGATTGTTCAATACAATAAAGACCAATATTTTTGTCACTAATTATCTTTTTTGGTGACAAAATATTTGATCACTAATATTTGAATAATTGTTCACAAAATAGATTTGATAAATTATTTATTTTCTATGAAATTGAATAAAAAGATATACAAGATAAGAGATTATTAGATATAATATCTATTTTGTGAAAGAAACTCAATAAAAAAATATTTTATTAATAGTAAACAGGTGAGAGAATTCAAACCCCTCAATACAATCAATAGAACGCTTAGGTTTATTAAACTCAATACATGAAAAAAATCAATAATAAAAAACTGTTCATGAAAATTAATCCCTTTCTTTTTCACGAGATCGTCTTTCTTGTCTTCTTCCTTCTTCAGTGCCTCTTTTGGTGCCTCATTCTTGTACTCTTTCTTTTTTCCCGGCCACTTGAACCAGAGACGATATTCAATTCTCCTTCAATATAATATCTCGCACGAAGCACCGTCAGATGCTCATAGTACACCAAAGGAACTGCAATACCTTAAAACATTAACAACAATATCGAGCACCTAATACAAAAGACAACTAATGCTAGACAACAACCAAAAATAGAATAATTACTCAGACACCGAGCACTTATTAAAACATAAAACACATTCAATTTAAAATTAAATGGTCCAAAACCTTGAGCATCATCAAAAATCTGTTAACTAAGAACTAATTAATAAACCTTGAGAAATGAGATATTTGATGTAGCATTATCGAAGAATTTAACATTACCCCATGCTTATTCTTTATGGATAGATATATCATGGCTCAAAAAGACTGTTGATATCTTCTTCATCGGGGTCACTTATCTGCAGCCATTTTTTATAGAATATAGTTGGAGATAATATATAACTCGATAAACAGGAAGCCGTGCGTATGTTTGGTGCATAGTATACAGGGAACTTAAGTCATGTTTGGGATAACTATGGCATGGAGAGGTGGTTGTGAGAAAATATGAAAATAAACATAGTTGTAACAATTCATCTGTATTGGCAATTTTAGAAAGATTTTTGGCCAATTTCCGGGTCTGGGTTCACGACCGCTATTGCCTAACCATATTTGTATGATTGTTGTCACATTTTTGGCCCAAACCACACATTTTAGGAAAATAGTTTTGTGAATGCAACTATACAAAAGCTCCCTATGTTTTTCAAAACTATTCACAACCACCACACTCTCCCATCACTTCCCTAAATGGGGACTTGCACAAATTGAGAAGGGAATGGATTGATGGAAACACTTACTGAGAAATTCTTGCATTCAAAAGTTCAAGATGCCGAGAATCCAATTGCCAAGCAATGGATGTGAGTCATGCCCAAGATGGTAGAGTATGCACAGACCTTGCAGCCAAAGCTCCACCAATAAATAGATTATCTATGACCAGAGATGGCCGCCCCATATTCATGGCTCAGAGATGATAGCCATCCTCTCCAATACATGATTGAGTCAAACCTGCAATGGTTTTTGATATCAGTATTACATCAAAAAATTAAGTATTAGTCTTTGCACTGATGCATAAAGAAACACTTTGGGTTGAGAATTCCACATCGGAAATACTCTAGGTTAGATGCTTGATTATAACATGGTATCGAAGCCGGCTAGCCTAACAGCACATTTTATGTTACACAATTAAAAAACTAATTGTGTTAGTGGCCACAAATCACGCTCTGGGAAACTAACATAGTGTTGCACACTTGATATAAATCTATATGAGAATGGGTCTGTGGGTTCAGTCTACTTTGTTACCAGTTTGAACCTATACGTGCCCTTTAAAATCAACAGGTTATAGTTGAAGGCACATGAATTAAATAATAGTTACATGAGTTTCCCGGTGCAATATTATATTTTAAAAAGTTTAATTAAAATAAAAAATTAGGTCTTTTAATTTTTAAGTAGCATATGCACTACAACTGCTATATTAATAAAAAAAATAGTTGACATTACCTTCAACTCATAAGCATCAATGGCAATATTATATGATTCCCATCAAAGAAGCCGGTGTTGAAATGATTTTCCAATCAGTTCAGGAATTGATGGCTGAAATCTCAGGAATTAAGACTAATGAGTTCTGTATGGTTGGGCTGATTCGGAAGAGGATGGGTGCATTCAATATAAATGCCGCATGAGAACTATACGTCCAATGAACTCTTAAATAAATAATCCCCAAATCAAGCTGGTCTTTAATATCCTACCACTAGCAAGCAAGCTGTGTTATTCTCAAAACATTAACAATATAACTTTTCTAAGCTAATGCACAAGTCTGTAATGCCTCGGCGTGCCGGATGCTACATTATAAGTTATTATGTGATTAACTCAAATTAAGAAATGGCCATATGAATCACATTTTATAGGCAATTAGACCCTTTAATCAAGTAATCAATGACTGTGTATAAGATTAGTGGCATATACAAAGCCCACTAAAAACTGTGAAGTACATTAGCTCTACACATTGCAGGCAGCATTTGTACCTGGAAAACTTATTCTGGAATACTGATTAAAGCAGCCACATTACATTAGCTCTACACAGCCATCCATGACCAGATTGGTTGCTGGCTTTGAGCTTGAATACCTGGTGAGGCGGATTTGGCCAGACCAATTTCTCCAAGGCATCTAGTGATAGCATGCGGTCGTCAAGCGACTGTATAAAATATCGGCGAACGGATCCATAGTTCTCTGCGGTGAGGGAGAGCTTCTCCATGATGGGTGCTTAGACAAAATCACATAAAAATTAAGTGACCAAACAAATTTAACAAGTAGCAAGTAATGTGAAAGTACTTACCATCCAAAGAATGTCAGGCAAGATAAGGCAACAACAATGGGCACAAAAATGCTTGCAACCTGTAAACATAAATGAACTATGTTACAATTTTAGCATGCAAGGGGATGGAAGATAAAACTAAGCAGATCATAGTGATAATCTTAAAGAGACAATTGGAATGGCAAATAGCAAATAAATTTATTTTTTAAAAAAAGGTAATGCTTGGATTGGATTATGGGGATTTGATGTGAAAAGAAAAACAAATATTTCGTCACTAAAAGCCAGTTTTCTTGTAGTGATGGCATTGTTGAATTGGTTAATGTCAAATGATGGTTGCAAGAATCGACTATTCCATGGCACATAACACTAAACTAATTATCGACATATCAACAGGTACACTAAATTCCAGTGTGTTGTTTGTTGAGCATTATTATTATAAAACTAAGTCATCTAAAGCTCAGGAAGATGCATTCCAATGATGAGATAATGAGATAAAAATAAAAATAAAATTAGGAAGATGCAGTAATGAGTAGATGGGAATTTTAATTGTAAACACTTCATTCACCTGGGCACCAACTAGAACAGGCAAGAGACCAAAAAATTGAACTGCCAACTGCAGCAATCACAGTGATTGCAACGAGATGAACATCTCTGAGCATAAGTGTCTGAACCAAAGGACATGGAGCATGAAGAGAGTGTATCTGCAATGAGAATACTTAATTTCAACTTCATGAACTACTCAAAAAACATTCTTGAATCAGTGTTAACTCAAATGATATCGATTTGCCTCAACATGTTGAAAGATAATCCTATAGCTAGATAATCAACTGGGTGGGGGGGGGGGGAGAGGTGTAGGTGTTTTTTAAAATACTGCAGCAAATCTTTATCACTAAACAGATTCAACAGTTAAAGCATTGACAACACAACACAAGCAGAATTAATTCACAGCACACAGTACACACAAAATTTATAGTGGTTCTCCTTTCTTTGGTACATCCACTTTCCCCCTTCTTCCTCACTAGCAATGTGCTAGATAAGGTTATAGCTCCACCTCTTTAACTTAGATCCAAAGATTTTACAGACTCGGTTTCTGTTATGAAACCTACACTCAGACCACCAGGTCCTACCTCAGAGATTCTCTCAATCTCCCACCTCAGTTCCCTCAAGAATCCTACCTCAGGCTTTATAAAATAGGCCTACAACTCAATGATTCACTCAAACCACCTACCTCAGGTCCCTCAAGAACCCTACCTCAGCCTTTATAAAATAGACTTACAATTCAGAGATAAGATCTCCTACACACTCAGATCTCTAGGAGATCTTACAAAATAAAGAGGTAAAGTATAAAAAATAAATTCTCAGAAAACAGAATTTATGTAATCTGACTTATCTGTTTGCACAGATTCTTCAATCAGCGGCAATGTATTTCTCCTTGATAAATTGGTTGGCTGATAAGTTGCTTTTCTGAATCTGATATCTTCTTGATGTTGATCGGATTGATAATCTTGAAGAAATTGTTGATCAGATCCACCTTGATCTTCAGATCGACTTGTATAAAAGATCTGGAAATTTTTTTGAACACTTTTGTCTTCTTCCTCCTCCTCGGGATTGGAAAATGAATGAGAATTTTCTGATTGCTTTTTTGATTCTTCTCTCTCTTGTTGGTGTAGACTACCCCTCTATTTATAGCTTTCATGGATGGGTAGTTACTGAATGATGACATCAGCGTCTGACATCATACATCAAATTCTCCCTTAGACTGTTTCTATTGATATATCTTATTTTTGTACCTGATGTGATAGTTGTGACTCATCTTGGCACTTCTATGTTGACTCTGCACATTTTCTGAAACATAAGTGTCGAGATGTCCAAAGTGTCTTGACACTTGTGTCGAGACATCTTAGCAGTCTCGACACAATTTTACTTGAAAGAATTTTCAATTGAAACTTGAGTGTCGAGACAGTTGCTTTGTCTCGACACAAGCATTGTATGTGTCGACATCTTTTGCTCTGCTCGGTGTCGACATCTTTTGTTCTGCCTGGTGTCGACATCTTTTGTTCTGCCTTGTGTCAACATCTTTTGTTCTTCATTGTGTCGAGACAGTTGATTTGTCTCGACACAATTTTACTTAGTAAAATTTCCTGTCTTTTGTGTCGAGACATTTGTATTGTCTCGACTCAACTGCTTTAAGCTTTACAGTGTCGAGTAAACTGACTTAATCTTCAAAGTATCGAGACAACTGACTTGTCTCGACACAGCTGTCTTGAACTACGTTACAATTGGAATGACAAATAAATGAACTACGTTACAATTTTAGCATGCAAGGGGATGGAAGATAAAACTAAACAGATCATAGTGATAATCTTAAAGAGACAATTGGAATGGCAAATACCAATTAAATTTATTTTTTAAAAAAGGTAATGCTTGTATTGGATTATGGGGATTTGATGTGAAAAGAAAAACAAATATTTCGTCACTAAAAGCCGTTTTCTTGTAGTGATGACATCGTTGAATTGGTTAATGTCAAATGATGGTTGCAAGAATCAACTATTTCATGGCACATAACACTAAACTAATTATCGACGTATCAACAAGTACACTAAATTCCAGTGTGTTGTTTGTTGAGCATTAATTATTATAAAACCAAGTCATCTAAAGCTCAGGAAGATGCATTCCAATGATGAGGTAATGAGATAAAAATAAAAATAAAATCAGGAAGATGCAGTAATAGGTAGATGGGAATTTTAAATGTAAACACTTCATTCACCTGGGCACCAACTGGAACAGGCAAGAGACCAAAAATTGAACTGCCAACTGCAGCAATCACACAGTGATTACAACGAGATGAACATCTCTGAGCATAAGTGTCTGAACCAAAGGACATGGAGCACGAAGAGAGCGTATCTGCAAAGAGAATACTTAATTTCAACTTCATGAACTACTGAAAAAATATTCTTGAATCAGTGTTAACTCAAATAATATCGATTTGCCTCAACATGTTGAAAGATAATCCTATAGGTAGATAATCAACTGGGGGGAGGGGTCAATAGGTGATTTTTAAAATACTGCAACAAATCTTTATCACTTAAAAGATTCAACAGTTAAAGCATTGACAACACAACACAAGCAGAATTAATTCACAGCACACAGTACACACAGAATTTATAGTGGTTCCCTTTTCTTGGGTACATCCACTTTCCCCCTTCTTCCTCACTAGCAATGTGCTAGATAAGATTATAGCTCTACCTCTTTAACTCAGATCCAAAGATTTTACAGGCTCAGTTTCTGTTATGAAACCTACACTCAGACCACCAGGTCTTAGCTCAAAGAATCTCCCAATCTCCTACCTCAGGTCCCTCAAGAACCCTACCTCAGGCTTTATAAACTAGGCCTACAACTCAGTGATTCACTCAAACCAACAACCACAGGTCCCTCAAGAACCTTACCTCAGCTTTTATAAAATAGACTTACAATTCAAAGATAAGATCTCCTACCCACTCAGATCTCTAGGAGATCTTACAAAATAAAGAGACAATTGGAATGGCTAAACATAAATGAACTACGTTACCTGTTGAGAGTGTATCTGCAGAGAGAATACTTAATTTCAACTTCATGAACAACTCAAAAAACATTCTTGAATCATTGTTAACTCAAATAATATCGATTTGCCTCAACATGTTGAAAGATAATCCTATGAGTAAATAATCAACTGGGGGGGAGGTGGTGAATAGGAGATTTTTAAAATACTGCAGCAAATCTTTATCACTTAACAGATTCAACAGTTAAAGCTTTGACAACACAACACAAGCAGAATTAATTCACAGCACACAGTACACACAGAATTTATAGTGGTTCTCTTTTCTTGGGTACATTCACTTTCCCCCTTCTTTCTCACTAGCAATGTGCTAGATAAGATTATAGCTCCACTTCTTTAACTCAGATCCAAAGATTTTACATGCTCAGTTTCTGTTATGAAACCTACACTCAGACCACCAGATCCTACCTCAGAGATTCTACAAATCTCCTACATCAGGTCCCTCAAGAACCCTACCTCAGGCTTTATAAAATAGGCCTACAACTCAGTGATTCACTCAAACCACCTATCTCAGGTCCCCCAAGAACCCTACCTCAGTCTTTATAAAATAGACTTACAACTCAGAGATAAGATCTCCTACACACTCAGATCTCTAGGAGATCTTACAAAATAAAGAGGTAAAGTATAAAGAATAAAGTCTCAGAAAACAGAATTTTTGTAATCTGACTTATCTGTTTGCACAGATTCTTCAATCAACAGCAATGTATTTCTCCTTGATAAATTGGCTGGCTGATAAGTTGTTTTTCTGAATCTGATATCTTCTTGATGTTGATCGGATTGATAACCTTGAAGAAATTGTTGATCAGATCCACCTTGATCTTCAGATCGACTAGTATAAAAGATCTGGAAATTTTCTTGAAGACTTTCGTCTTCTTCCTCTTCCTCGGGATTGGAAAATGAATGAGAATTTTCTGATTGCTTTTTTGATTCTTCTCTCTTGTTGGTGTAGACTACCCCTCTATTTATAGCTTTCATGGATGGGTAGTTACTAAATGATGACATCAGCGTCTGACATCATACATCAAATTCTCCCTTAGACTGTTTCTGTTGATATATCTTATTTTTGTACCTGGTGTGACAGTTCTGACTCATCTTGGCACTTATGTGTTGACTCTGCACATTTTCTGAAACATAAGTGTCGAGATGTTCAAAGTGTCTCGACACTTGTGTCGAGACATCTTAGCAGTCTCGACACAATTCTACTTGAAGGAATTTTCAACTGAAACTTGAGAGTGTCGAGAGAGTTGATTTGTCTCGACACAAGTGTTGTCTGTGTCGACATCTTTTGCTCTGCTCGGTGTCGACATCTTTTGTTTTGCCTGGTGTCGACATCTTTTGTTCTGTCTTGTGTCGACATCTTTTGTTCTTCATTGTGTCGAGACAGTTGATTTGTCTCGACACAATTTTACATAGTAAAATTTCCTGTCTTTTTTTTGTCGACACAGTTGTATTGTCTCGACTCAACTGCTTTAAGCTTTACAGTGTCGAGTAAATAGACTTAATCTTCAAAGTGTCGAGACAACTGACTTGTCTCGACACAATTCTCTTGAATCTTCTATTTGTCAAGCTAGCTGACTTGTCTCGACACATCTTCTTTAAAGGTGTCGACACAGTTGAAATGTGTCGACACTTTTCTACTTAGTCAATTTTCTGCGTTGTAAGTTGTTGAATGTAGACTGTGCTGACTTGTCTCGACACAGCTACTGCAAAGGTGTTGACACAGTTGAAGTGTGTCGACACTTTTGAACTTTGACAATTTTTCTTCAAAAACAAGTTAGTTTCCTGTGTCGACTTGTCCAATCAATATGTAATCCTGCAAACATAAGCTGAAATATATATTAAATACAAATATGTGTATTTCATTGAGTTGAAAGGGTTTCTTCAAATCAAGTACATTGTGATTAATGTACCCAACAATCTCCTCATATTTGGAGAAGTCATAACCTCAATTCAATGATATACAACATGTTATCAAAATATGATGACAGAGTTATAAATTCAACAGTGCTAAATAACATATGAAATGACACCATTGATAAACACATTTATAGAACACAGTATAACCAAAATTTTCATTATGAAGCTGTTCAGGATTACATTTGTTTGATTAGTTATACTGATCTAATAATAAAAGTACAAAAATGCCTAGAAAATATATTCTAATGATCTTCTGGTTGTTTAATGACTATGCCCTTTCCAGATTATATATTTGCTTTCACTTCAGGCACTTTGTCATCTATTATCTTTTTCCCTTTGTCAATCTTGGGTTTTGAGATCTGTTATGTCTTGATCCTTTGTCTTTCAAAATAGTGGTAAGGCTTTGAGAAATATTTTTTAGGCTCAACTGAATTAGCGGGTATCTTCCCAGTCTTCAGATCATGTCTGAATTTCTGGATAACCTCTTGTTGCTTTAAATGTTTATCTCATTCTTGCTCTTGGTACCATTTTCCCCTATCTGTAACATTGTCATTAACTGTTTTCCATGCAGTGAGGATTATTGAACTGGAGGTTGGGCTCCACTGTTCAAAGTTAGGTCTAGCTTCAGCTTGTTCCCTAAACTTTTTCTTTGACAGTTGAGCTTCTTTTTTAAGCATAACAGATCAGACATCTCCACCACTTCACATATAACATTCTGAACTGGTGGTGGAGGACTGTACATGGTTTGGACAGCTGCTTGGATAGCCTCAAATGAAACTTGTGCTGCAGGATTGTGCATAGTTTGCTCAGCAGCAGGAGTAGATTCAAATTGAGTTGGTTGGCAACCAGACTCAGCAGTTTGATCACCATCATAGTATAGGGGAGGATGACCTAAAGTGTCTCTGATATTGTTTGATATCCAGGTAGCATGTTCAGAACTGGCCCTTATCATCACCCTCTCCACCTTTATGACTTCTCTTTCAACATGATCTCTCAGATCATTCTTGTGAAACCTCACTTGTCCATCTAAGTAATTGATTCCTGAGGTCACAATGTTCTTTACTTTCAGCAAATTGTTATCCAAATATTTATCAGAAGCTTTGATATCTTTAAGCAATAATGTTGAATGGGTTGTGAGCTGAGTTTCCATGTCTTGTAGCAGCAGCTATTTTGTTTTCTAAATCTGTAGTTTCTTGAGTCATCTTGACTAATGTTTTTGTATGCATAACAGTCATGTTTTCATCCAAAATTCTTTGATTTTCAAGGACATAGCCTTGTTTGACAATCATTTCATCCTCAGTCTTCTTTGCTTCTTGCTGTTGTTTAGCAATATAAACTACTGTATTAGCTCCCTTCTGAAAGAAATTAGTCATTTTTATTTTTAGGAGATTTATTTCAAATCTTATAGACTTTATATCCTGAGACAGTTGAAATTGCATCTACTTATTCCTTTCATCCACATACTTTTCCAGTTGTGTTCTTTGTTGGTCAAGCATAATTTGTAGTTGTACAAGCAGTGAGCTTGTGTCCACTGGAGGAGCTGGAGTTGGTTCAGACTGAATAAACCTTATATAGCTCATACTTTTTTTTTCATTTCAGATATTTTTCTTTTCTTCAGCAGAGATTCTTCTGCTTCCTCAGATTTAGAGGAACTTACTTCTTCAACTGGTGATGTCTTTTTGGCTTTGTCAGTATCTGGGTCCAACTCCCCCTCAACTATTGCATTTTCTTCATTTATATTGGTATTTTCTAAATTAGCATCTACATGCTGAGTTTCAGCATCAGGAATTTGATTCTGTGGAGTGTCAGCTAACTCCCCCTGGATTTCAATTTCCTTGAACAAAAGATTTTCTTCTACTGCCTCCTTTGAGGCAGGATCTTCATGTTCTTTCCCAGAAATTTGCACATCTTGTGTCAGATTCTCAGAAGTTACAGTTATCTCCCACTGGATGTTATCTGTTTTATTCAAAAGAATTTCTTCTTCGGTCTCCTTATTGACTGCATTTTCAGTATCTTCATCTGTCATCTGCAGATCTTGTGCAGTTGCATCATTCAGTCTTTCCTCTTTGTTCAGGTCATGAACCACATCCATCACTATTTGGCCAGCAATTTCACTTTCTAAAGTTGGAAGCACATTGAGGTTTTCTTCTTCAATGTGTTCATTATCTGGTACTATCTCCCCTTGCATCTGTTCCCCAGTTCCAGATGAAAGTCTACGAGAAATTTCTGGGGCTGGAACATCCTGTTCATCTGAGCTTGAACTTTCTTGTCCATCAGATTTACTGGAAGAATTTTCTTCCACTACTACTTCCTTCTTCTTTTTCTCTTGCTTCTTTACCACTTCAGGTGTCTCTTTAGATAGAACTCTATCCCATCTGGATAAAATCCTCATATCCATTCTGTGCATGTGATTGATTTTTGTTTCAGTCTTTAGGTTCAGACAATTAGGAAAGGCATGTACCAAGTAAAGACTTATTATTCTGCCCAGATTGGGCTTCTTAAGGCATTCTGTGATTTTGTCAAAGACTACTTTGCTCCAGTCAGTCTTGACTTTGAATATTACTCGAGCCATTAGCTTAAACATGTTGGCTGATATCCTGTCATGTGCTCCTATTTTACACAGCAGCACCTTCCCTATTATTTCTGACAGGAATTTCCCTTGATTGTTCATGCCTTTGCGGAACAGGGTACTTCCCAACTTGGTGGTTGGAGCCAATCCACACCATTCTAATGCATCTGTGATTTTGGCAGAGTCCAAGTCTTTTTCTTGGTCAATTTTAGGTATGTGGAATATCTTGGCCAGTCTTCTTGTTGTGATTTTCACTTTTATTCCATTCACCTTGGACTTAATCTTTGTTAAACTTGATTCCAGTGATGCATTGGAGAAGAATTCTGACACTTCTATTTTCCAGATATTTGTAGGTTCAGAAAGCAAATACTCCAAGCCAACCTCATTGATCAGGTTCACCACTTCCTTGATTTCATCATCCGCCGACTGGAATCCATTGTGAACCAGCTCATATCCTTCGAAGATGTTATCGTCATTCTTGGGAGCCATTGGATTTGAGAGAAATTGAAGAAGATGATGTGTCGACTAAAGAAGTTCTAGATCTCGACACTCAGGGTTCAATCTCTCAGGAATTTAGGTAAGCATAGACGACACCTTCTTTCTTGCCCTATTTATAATAGATGTTGAAAAGGCGCGCTACCAAATCTGTTCCAAGTATTAGGAAATGACATATTCTCAACATCAGTATTGAGTGTCGACACAAGTTTGTCAAGATGTGTCGACATAGTACAAATTAAGTCTGTCGTGATGTGTCGACTCAAGTCGACACATGTTTTATGTCTCTCTACATATATGCTTTAGGGTTTTGATATTCGTATGTCTCGACACATCACTTTCTAAAGTGTCGACACACCCTCTGGTGTCTCGACACATTACTACATACAGTGTCGACACATTTTCTTGTGTCTCGACACTGACAAGTCAAAATTTTGTTTTTCTAAGTGTTGATTCTTGACACTTTTGTTGCTTATTTTTGAAACCTAAATGAGTATACTTAATTACTGATTAATATGTTTAATACTTAAGTTATTACTGTTTTACTCAAGATTTAACATTACAATTTCAAATTTAAAGAAATTATATTTCTGTTCTTCAAAATGCTTAATAAAGATATCAGCAATTTGTCTATCTGTGGGAACAAATTCTGAGCTAATATCTTCATTTTCTACATGTTCTCTAATAAAATGATATTTAATTTCAATGTGCTTAGTTCTACTATGAGACACGGGATTATTTGCAATATAAATAGCATTAGTAGAATTACAGTATAAAGGAATTTTACTTAGCTGTAAATTTTAATCTTGTAACTGGTGTTTAATGCAAAGCAATTGTGCACAGCAACCACCAGCAGAAATGTACTCAGATTCAGCTGTGGATATTGTTACACTTGTCTGCTTTTTGCTGCTCCATGATATCAGCCTCCTTCCAAGAAATTGACATGACCCTGATGTGCTTTTTTTGTATTCTTTGCATTATGCATAGTCTGCATCTGAATAGCCTATAAGATCAAAATCACTATTCCTGTGATAGCATAGGCCAAGATTATGTGTGCCTTTTAGATATATCAATATTCTTTTAACTGCAGTATAGTGAGATTCCTTAGGGCATGCTTGATACCTGGCACAGACACAAGTGACATACATTATGTCTGGTCTAATGACTGTTAGAAAGACTAGAGAACCAACTATGCCCCTATACAAGGTGATATCAATTGGCTTCCCAGCATCATCCTTGTCTAAAGACATACTTGACCCCATGAGAGTTTTAATTGAAGTGGTTGTTTCCATGTCATACTTCTTGATTATCTCCATGGTGAACTTAGACTGACGAATGAAAAATCCATCTAAAGTTTGCTTAACGTGGAGACCCAAGAAAAACTTGAGTTCACTTATACTACTCATCTCAAACTTGCCTTGCATTAATTCGGCAAACCTAGTGCAAAGTGATTCATCAGTAGAACCAAATATTATGTCATCAACATATATATGTACTAAGATGGTCTTGCTTTTGACATCTCTTAGGAATAGTGTTTTGTTTATTTTCCCTCTTAAGAATTTATTCTCTAGAAGGAACTTAGACAAAGTCTCATACCAATCCCTTGCGACTTATTTTAAACCATAGAGAGCTCTTAAAAGTAAATATGCATGAGTAGGTTTAGTAGAATCAATAAAACCTGAAGGTTGATCTACATAAACTCTTTCTTTAAGATTGTCATTTAGAAAGACTGACTTCACATCCATTTGATATACTTTGAATCCTATATAGCCTGCATATGCTAAGAAGAGTCTTATAGTCTCCAATCTAGCTACTGGTGCAAAGGTTTGATCAAAATCTATTCCCTCTTCTTGTCTATATCTCTTTGCAACCAGTGTAACTTTGTTTCTGACTATAACCTCATTCTCATCCAGTTTGTTTCTATATATCCATTTGGTTCATATGATGTTGCAGTTATCTGGTCTGGGAACCAGCTTTCAGACATTGCACCTCTTGAACTGGTTCAATTCTTCTTGCATTGCACTTATCCAGAATGGATCCACATTAGCTTCTTCAAATTTCTTTAGTTCTGTCTGGGACGGAAAGCTTGAATACATCACTGTGTTGTGATGTTTGCTTCTTGTAGTCACACCCTGTGTTGCATCTCCTATGATCAATTCCCTTGGATAATCTCTTAGATGTCTGCTAGTCACAGGTAATGTGACTTCTTCTCCTTGACCACCTGCATCTTGCTGAGTTTCTTCTCCTTGTTGTTCCAGTGCAAGCTCTTCTTCTACTATGTTGACTCCAACTTGCATATTTTGGCTTGCTGGAGCAATATCATCTATAGTCAATTCCTTTAGCTTTAAGTCTTCACCTGTTGTGCTTGATGAACCTGTCTTATCATTGTAAAACATAGAAATTTCATCAAATACAACATGAACAGACTCTTTCACAACTTGATCCCTCAAGTTGTACACCTTATAGGCTCTACTGTAGTCACTATAACCAACAAATATTTCATCACAGGATTTCTCAGCAAACTTGGATAGATATGTTTTTTCATTATTTAGGACATAGCATCTATACATCCAAAGATTCTAAAATAGGCCAAGTTTGGTTTTCTGCCCTTCATGGGTTCATAAGGAGTTTTATTCAATCTTTTGTTGATTGAAGCTCTATTAAGAACATGACATGTTGTATTTATAGTTTCAACCCAGAAGTATTCTGGAAGTGAAGAATCACTCAGTATGGTTCTTCCAGCTTCAATGAGAGTCATATTCTTCCTCTCAGTAATCTCATTCTGTTGGGGTGTTCTTGCTGAGGAAAACTCTTGTTGAATACTCAATTTTTCACAAAACTTTATCATATAATCAGATTGAAACCCAGTTTCATGATCACTCATAATTTTGATCACTGAGCTATTTAATTCATTCTGAATTTGTTTGATAAAGGTTTTGAAGACATCATGGGTTTCAGACTTTTTCCTTAAAAAGAAAACCCAAGTGAATCTGGAGTAGTCGTCAACTATTACAAAAGTGTAAATTCTCCTTCCTAAACTATGAACTGGCATAGGACCAAACAATTCCATATGCAAGAGGTATAAATACCTCAATGAATCCTTACATTCAATACTTTTGAATATAATTTTAGTTTGCTTGCCTTTTTGGCATGCTGAGCATATGCTTTCCTTTAAACATTTAATATTAGGGTCATTCCTAACAAGCTCCCTACTGAAAAGTTTGTCTATGCCTTGTAGTTCAAATGAGCTAGCATCTTGTGTCATTTGACACAGTGATGTTTTCTCATTTGCAACTAGACAAAAGGGTGAATCTGACTTTAAACAGAGAAAATTCAAATAATACACATTCTCATATCTAGTTCCTGTCAAGATAACCTCTTGGTTACTTGACTTCTAAATTAGACACTCATCTTTGTGGAAAGAAATGTCATAGTAAAGATCACAAAGTTGGCTTATGCTTATAAGGTTATGTTGCAACCCTTCCGCATAAGCTACTTTAGTGATAGTGACTAAGCCATTTGTGATCTTACTATAACCTTTGTTGATTCCTTTGTCAGCTCTACCAAAGATCACTTTTGGTCCATTCTCCATGGGTATAAATTCTCTTAAATTTTCTCTTGTTTCAGCCATCCGTCAGAAACATTCACTATCCAAGTACCAGATTGGTCTGTCTCTAGTGCTTGGACATTTCTGAAAAATCAGAATTTAGTTTTCCTTAGGAACCCAAATTATTTTGGGTCCTAGGTTTTTGTTAGCTGTGGTTCTATTGAAACCACCATTGAGCTTCTTAACTGGATATCTTTTCTGAATAAGAGACACTGAATAATTAAACCAACAGTCCAAGGCAAAATGTCCTACCTTTCCACAACACCAACATACATATACGTTGTACCTCCTCTTTGGAGGAACAAAAGGAACTTTGTGCTGACATTATTTAGTACAGGAATCAGCACATTTAACTGTTGTAATTAGACTGTGATCAAACATGTTGTTTTGTCTCTCAGTTACAACTATCCTCCTTGGAGCAGGCACATTAGGAATAGCTTTTTTATTCACATATGAACTTGGTCCATCTAGTCCAGACTTCTGGATTACTTTTCCTTTAGTCTGAATTACAGGCTGTGGAATGACTAGACCCTTTTATCTTGTCAGCTTTTTGTTTCTTTTCTTCTTGAGTTTAACATACCCAAGACCACTTTCAGGTGTTCCTGAGAAGGTATCTATAATGGGCAATACAGTTTTAGGTTTAGAAAATTATTGAACTAACTTTTTCTCATTCAGGAGTTTGAGTTTCATCTCATGAATTGTTGCATCCTTCTACTTCAGCATTAAGATTTAATCATCAATGATCTTAGTCAACTTTGCTAACTTAGAACTTTGAAGACCAATTTTCTGAGTATCCATCTTATGATGATACTCAAACTTTTAGTGAAGCTATCTCTATAGCTTGTTCTTTGACAAGCTTTTTGTTATTTACTAGTGCTTCCAACAGCTTTCCAAAGTTGACTGTAAGATGCTGTAGTTTAGTCACAGAGTTAGTCTTATATGAATCAAACTTTGAGTCACATGAGTCTAACTCATCTCTAGTCACATATACAGATGTTTTAGTACTTGTTGAATTGTCATAGATTATCTGAGTATTCTGACAGTCAAGTGCTTCTATTTCTGAATCATCAGATAGTGTCATTAAATTGATCTTCATTTCTTCTTCAGAATCACCATAGTGTGATGAAGTTGTGGAGCTTTTCCCTTTATAAATAGTCTTTCTGAGGAACTCTACTTCACTGGAGAATAGTCCAGCAAGTTCTTGTTCTGACTCAGTTAAGTCAGAATCACTATCAAATAAGGTCTTGGATTTCTTAGTCATCAAACCCTTCTCTGATTTCTTGTTCTTATAGAATTTCTCTTTTGACTTTTTGTTTTCCTTCCTTTTTACTGGACAGTCAGCTACGACATGTTCAGGCCTGTTACAGCAAAAGCAAATAATGTCAGTCTTACTTTGTTTGTTCTGATGAGAATCATACCTGACCACAGATTTATCTATGTGATTGTCTTTGCTTTTTCTGGATCTTGATCCAAAAGATTTCTTTATGTTCCACTGCTTCCTTCTACTTAGCATTTTTGAATTGTCTCGTAAACAGTGTCAATTCATTATCTGATAGATCTTCTGATGAAGAACAGACTTCATTGCTATTTGTATTTTCATCCCTTCTTGGTGATGATGAAATTTCTCTTCTAGCCTTTTTAGATGTATCTGCTTTGAAGGCCACAGATTTAGTCTGAGTTGAACTTCTGCCAGATTCTGACTCAGCTTTTCTAGAATTAAGCTGAAGCTCATGTGACATAAGCTTCTCATACAAGTCTTGGGGTAACATATTTCTTAAATTCCTCATTTTTCTTACTGCACAAATCTTGATGCCTCATTCTTTATTTAGAGATCTTAAGAACTTGTCATTCAGCACATAATTTGAGAAAATCCTGTCATAGTTTCTTAAGTCATTTACTATTCTAAAGAACTTTTCATATCATTGTTCTATAGAATCAATCTTTCCTTATCTAAAGACCTCATACTGCTGGTTGAGAAGAGATTTTCTGTCATCTCTTACCTCTTCTGTGTCTTCCATGTATACTATGTGTGTATCTCAGATCTCCTTTGATGTATTACCATACACAAGATTTTGAAACGTAGAATTGTCTATTACACTGACTATTATATTCTGTGTCCTCTTATCTATGGTGGCAAAACTACCTCATCCTTTGTCATTTCTGACAGTTTCTTGGGTGTTTGAACATTTGCATCTAGGACTGATGTCTTCATTGGTACATATGGTCCTTCTTGTACAGTAATAAAATTTTTTGAATCTGAGACTTTCATGAAGAATCTTACTCTCTGTTTCCATATAACAAAATTGTCCTTAGTGCAAATAGGCAGTTTCATATAACTGAGTTTTCTGTGTGATTCAGAAGTCATAGATCTGATATGTTTCTAATACCCTTTGAATCTTTTTCAGACTGTTAAGTCTTTCTTGAATAAGCTCTCACTGATACCACTTGAAAGATAATCATATGGGTAGATAATCACCTAGAGGGGGGATGAATAGGCGACTTTTAAAATACTGCAGCAAATCTTTATCATTTAACAGATTCAACAGTTAAAGCATTCACAACACAACATAAGCAGAATTAATTCACAGCACACAGCACACACAGAATTTATAGTGGTTCCCTTTTCTTAGGTACATCCACTTTCCCCTTTCTTACTCAGTAGCAATGTGTTAGATAAGGTTATAGATCCTCCTCTTTAACTCAGATCCAAAGATCTTACAGACTCAGTTTCTGTTACGAAACCTACACTCAGACCACCAGGTCCTACCTTAGAGATTCTCTCAATCTCCTACCTCAGGTCCCTCAAGAATCTTACCTCAGTCTTTATAAAATAGGCCTACAACTCAGTAATTGACCCAAACCACCTACCTCAGGTCCCTCAAAATCTTACCTCAGCCTTTATAAAATAGACTTACAACTCATAGATAAGGTCTCCTACCCACTCAGATGTCTAGGAGATCTTACAAAATAAATAGGTAAAATATAAAGAATAAATTCTCAAAAAACAGAATTTTTGTAATCTGACTTATCTGTTTGCACAGATTATTCAATCAGCAGCAATGTATTTCTCCTTGATAAATTGGTTGGCTGATAAATTGCTTTTCTGAATCTGATATCTTCTTGATGTTGATCGGATTGATAACCTTGAAGAAATTGTTGATCAGATCCACCTTGATCTTCAGATCGACATGTATAAAAGATCTGGAGATTTTCTTGAAGACTTTTGTCATCTTCCTCCTCCTCGAGATTGGAAAATGAATGAGAATTTTCTGATTGCTTTTTTGATTCTTCTCTCTCTCTTATTGGTGTAGACAACCCCTCTATTTATAGCCTTCATGGATGGGTAGTTACTGAATGATGACATCAACGTCTAACATCATACATCAAATTCTCTCTTAGATTGTTTCTGTTGATATATCTTATTCATGTACCTGATGTGACAGTTCTGACTTATCTTGGCAATTCTGTGTTGACTCTGCACATTTTCTAAAACATAAGTGTCGAGATGTCCAAAGTGTCTCGACACTTGTGTCGAGACATCTTAGCAGTCTCGACACAATTCTACTTGAAGGAATTTTCAACTGAAACTTGAGAGTGTCGAGACAGTTGATTTGTCTCGACACAAGCGTTGTCTGTGTCGACATCTTTTGCTCTGCTCGGTGTCGACATCGGTTCTGCCCGGTGTCGACATCTTTTGTTCTGTCTCGTGTCGACATCTTTTGTTCTTTATTGTGTCGAGACAGTTGATTTGTCTCGACACAATTTTACTTAGTAAAATTTCCTGTCTTCTTTGTCGAGACAATTGTATTGTCTCGACTCAACTGCTTTAAGCTTTATAGTGTCGAGTAAACTGACATAATCTTCAAAGTGTCGAGACAACTAACTTGTCTCGACACAGCTGTCTTGAATCTTCTGTGTCAAGATAGCTTACTTGTCTCTACACAGCTTCTTTAAAGGTGTCGACACAGTTAAAGTGTGTCCACACTTTTGTACTTCGTCAATTTTCTGCGCTGCAAGTTGTTGAATGTAGATTGTGTTGACTTGTCTCGACACAGCTACTGCATAGGTGTCGACACAGTTGAAGTGTGTCAACACTTTTGAACTTTGACAATTTTTCTTCAAAAACAAGTTAGTTTCTTGTGTCCACCTGTCCAATCAATATGTAATCCTGCAAACATAAACTGAAATATACATCAAATACAAATATGTGTATATTATTGAATTGAAAAGGCTTATTCAAATCAAGTACATTGTGACCAATATACACAACACATGTCTCGGAAAACGGGCAAATCCATATAGATTGTGGCTGGTAATAGAAGCAGGGGCCTCAGACCAACATATCTTGTTGTCATGTAAGAGTTTTCCATTTTGGTTAATAAAAACTCCAAAGCAATCCTATAAATTGATTGAGGTGAAGGCAAACTCAGCATACATAATCACCTTTTATGCACAGTTTAATATTTCCTAAAATTGAATTGGTTAATGTCAAATGTGTTATAATTTTAGCTTTAACTGATGTTTTTTACTTGAGGCTTTAGTATTGTAGGAGGCAAGGAAGATGACGGAGTAGGAGCAAAAGCTATTTCATTAATCAAAAGCACGATTACATATATAGAGGACCACAACATATTCTAGAAACAGAAATTAATACTAGATGGATGAGAGAAAACAGGTAGGTGTTACATAAGGTAATTAACTAAGTGGCTAAACATATTACCAAAGCAAATGTGGCGGGTAGCAGCAAATCTGGGATATCTCTTACTCCAAGCTTCTCCCTGAGATCAACGAAACGGCTCCTATGCAGTGGCTTGGTCAATATGTCGGCTTTCTGATGTTCAGTAGGGTAGAATTCCAACTCAATTAATTTATTCTCTATTGTTTCTTTGATAAAGTGAAAACGAATCTATATATGCTTGTTTCTTGCATGATACACAGGATTTTTTGCGAGGGCTAGGGCAGATGTGTAATTGCATAGAAGTTTTACTCCTTTCACCTCTTCTTCCTTGCACATTTCTTTTTTTAGTCTCTGTAGCCAAATCACTTCGCAGGCCGCTGTGTTGAGAGCCATGAATTCTACTATGGTTATAGATAGGGCCACAGTGTGTTGCTTCCTGGAACTCCATGAAATGGGGCTTGCTCCCAAAAAAAACACAAACACGCCGGCATTTTTACGATCGTTGAGGTTGACCGCCCAGTCTGAGTCGGTAAAGCCAATCAGCCTGACATGTTCTTGTCTTAATAGGATACCGTGCGCCTTTGTTCCCGCAGATAGTGGAGTATCCGTTTTGTAGCACAAAATGGGTTTTAGAGGGATTGCTCACAAACCTGGTAAGGATGTTAACTGAGTTCTCAATATCAGGCCTGGAATTGGTGAGATTGATAAGTGAGTCGATGAGGCTCCTATTCCTGTTTGCTTGTTCTTCTCCTTCTTTTCTTGCGACAAACTTATCTGCAGTGGACATTGGAGTTATTGTTAGGTTGCAATCCTCCATCTGGAATTTCTTTAGTAAAGAGCGAGTGTAGGGATCCTATGAAATAAATATTCCGCATGGCAAATGTTTGATCTAGAGCCCCAGAAAGAATTGCTTCATTCTTTCTTAAAACTTTTTGATTAGCTCTGGATTAGTTTCTGTCACGTTGAGATCATCAACGTACAAATGAACATATATGTGTCCCAATTCTGTGATTTTAGTATAAATAGTGGGCACAATTAGGCTGAAGGAGAACCCTTTTGTGAGGAAGAATGAGTCGATATTGTGGTTCCAGGCACGCAGGGTTTGCTTCAACCTATATAGGGCTTTATGGAGCTTGTAAACTTTATCTTCACTTCCTTTGATTTTGAATCCAGGTGGCTGGCAAACATACACTTCTTCGGTGAGTTCGTCGTTCAGGAATGCTAATTGTACGTCAAGTTGGAAAATAAGGAGCTGATTATGAGCGGCAACCACAAGGATTCGTATGGTTGTTAGGCATGCGACTGAAGCAAGTGTTTCATCATAATCGGCCCCTGGTATTAGGGCAAAGCCCTTTACTACTAATCATGCCTTTTGTTTGCGCAAGATGTCATCTTCATTTTATTTTGTTTTAAACACTAAATTGATGCCGATTATAGTTTTATTTGTGGGTTTTTCTACAAGGGCCAGGTCTCATTTCTTTCTATTCCTTTGAGCTCATCTTCCATAGCAGTTATAAATACTTCATCAGTGGCAACTTCTTGATAAGTGGCTGGTGTTGAGGCAAGCATGACTGATTATGTGGCCAGGTACATGTCTTGTAACGATCTCATTTTAATGGGTGATGATGCTTCAGTGTCACTATCCCCTTGGAGGTTTTCAGACAAGTCCTCATTGCAATGGATAGAGCCTGGAGCAACCTCCAGCTCAACCGACAGTGTTGGAGATGAGTTATGTAGTGTTGAGTCTGATGCCCAGTCCCAATTTTTTTCTTCATGGAAGACCACATCTCTAGATATAATAATTTTGCTGGTAAAGGATTCCAGTAACTTATGTGCTTCGCTTTCCAAACTGTATGATGTAAACCAGATTAGGGTTCCCAAGATATTGGATGTTTTAATTAAAATATATTTCGTTTGTTGTGAAATAAGATTATAAATTTGAAAAAAAATAAGTTGATCTTTTACTTTAAAAAAAGGGGCGGAGCGGCCAAATTCGAAGTTTTCACGCATAAAACAACTCCCGGTGATGGACGTCAAAAAATCCGTTAATCGTTGTTTGAGGGCGATCTCTCGAGCATTTATTGAGTTGAACTTTGGCGGAATCCGTACATCCACATGCAATTTTACAACAATAATTTATGACATAACAATAATAAAAGGCATGGAGAACGTTAAACACAAGCTCAATAATTATTTAAGTTTGTTGCACAAATTTAAAGTTAATAAGAGGAGCAGTAGGGTAAGGATACCGCAGAGCCCGATCCGTTCAAGTCCAATCGGCGCACAGGAGTGCGACGATCTTCAGCCGGTTGACGGAAAGTTTTGTCGTTGTCGACGCCAATCGGGAGGGCCGCCGGACTTGACATGGGAGGTTGACGGCAACCCAGCGGGGAGAATTCGGCGCTGGAGGTGCTGCCGCGCTAGAGGTGACCAGCTCTCGGCGGAGACTTGCAGGCAAGGGCCCGGACGCAGGAGGTTGTGGCTCCTTTGATGTCGTCGGGGATGGAGGAGACGGGGGCTAGCGTCGATGGTGAGAAACAAGAGGTGGAAGGGTGGCTAGCCGCCGGTATTTCAGAGGGACAGACGATTTCCTTTCCTCTGTTTACCCAGTCTACTCTTCACTTTTCAAAACAGTGATATTAATAGGAGAGAATTTATTCCCCGATTATTTCCTTTCCTGTTTTTATTACCCAAATAGTATTATTTTTCCTTAATGGCTTCATTTCCACTTCCGCCTATGTCCTCCTTAATGCAAAGCTTCCCGCATAAGAAAAGTTAACTATTTAAACTTGGACTTTTTTTATCTATGGAAATTTATGCGTTCTTAAATAATTTGAGCTTGCCTTTCTTGTTCTCACTACCTAAATTACCGGACCTTTTTATTTAAAATCTCATCGGACGGTCAACCTGAAGAGCCGAACAATTTTAAATGAAAGCAGGTGCACAAAAGAAATACACATAAAAATAAATGCTGAAAAATTAAAACGCGCAATTTATGATGCGACGAAGGATGCATCAATTCTCCCAGGGTTGAAAGAGCTCGACCTCGGCGAGACTTTGCAAAAACTGGCAATGGAGAGACCTGACATCATCGCTGGAGCTAGATCGGGTGGAATATCTGGAGCCTCGATGGGTGGCTCAACTGGTGGCCCAATGCGCTTCTGATCATAAACTAGACCAAACCTCCTGCAATAAGCAATCACCTGATCTCCCTTTGAAAGGTACATCTCACGGCAATAACGACCGACCGTGAATTTGTAATTTTCAAAGGTTGCTCAAAAAATATTAGCAGTAATTTTATGCAGTTCTCTTAAATAATTAATATGAGCTTGTATCTCGAACGAAATATGTTCATGGAATGGAAGAAGATGGCGATCAGGTGGCCGGGGTAACGCATAGAAAATCTTGAAAGGATATATACTAAGAGAGTGGCATGTAGAATTATTGCATGTGAATTTGGTTTGTGGAGTTACAAAATCTCATTTCTTTAGCTTCTCCCCGACTAAATGTCTAAGGGGATTCTCCAAACTCTTATTAATAATTTCAGTCAAATCATCAGTTAGAGAGTGAAAAACGCTACTAAACTCGAGTGTGGTGTGCTCTCGACCCCAAAATATATTCAAAAAATTTGACATTAAATATTTAATATAGTTATGCAATTTCACAAATCTGATTATATTTAACATATTACTACACGATTTAAATTTGATATAAACTTTATCATTTAAATGCTTCCAGAGAAATCATTTAAACGTGAACCTTATTGGGTGTGAAAAATTTAGGAGTTCTCACTATCCTTATAACACGAGTTTTTTAAAATATATTTATAATTTGAAAATAATTGTTTTCAGACACGGTTATAGGATAATGCAATGATATGAAATGATGTTCTTCAAATGTGAAATCAATATATGGTGGTGACACTATTGCTACGGGTGGGTGACCGTCAAATGTAACGTCAATAGGCTCAAGTGTTGGTGAGTAGTGGGCTCGGAGACTTAGGAAATATGTAGTTCGAGTCTATGTCACCTAAGACGAGAGGTTCATCGTTGGTCAACTCCTCCTCCCGGGGTAGGGGTTCGAGAAGGAAATCAATGACTACAATTGGTGACCAAGTGGGGCCAAGTGGAGTCGCTACTTCAACCGATATGTCATAAATAGGAGGAAGAATCTCTTCTTTCTGGAGCTGGGGTTCAAAAAGAGTCTCCTCGACTGGAGGGATTTCTATAGTGGAGACTAGTGGGGCCAAGATACTCGTGGGGGTGGTGATACTAGGGGAATCTGTCCTTAACAGTGGGGGCAACGACAAAACTAGCGAGGGGTCTAATAGTAGATCTAAACTCGGACTCCACCCTACGAGCCATGCTTGAAATTTCTTCCAAATTGCGATAGTGCTGTAACTCTAGTTGATCCTTAATGGAATAGTGTAACCCGTGCAGGTAACGGGATACGGACATCACTTCACCATCATGAATATCTAATCTAGACTGCAGGATTAGAAATTTTCTAGTGTACTCATCAACCGACAAACCTCTTTGTTGTAGATTTTGAAACCTACGATATAAAGTGTGGAGGTGATCGGGAGAGACATAATGTTTGCGCAGCTCTGATTTGCACTCAATCCAAGTAGTGATTGGAGGCAACCACAACTTATCTCTCATGAGTTAAAGTTGTTTCCACCAATCTAGGGCGGGTCCTTTAAGTCTACGGGTCACATACTCGAGTTGGCTACTCAAAGGTACTTGACTACCACTAAAATAATTTTTCATGTCATGACACCAATCTAAACATTTATCGGGACCTAAACGTCCTTCAAAATCATGTGTGGGTATGTGCTCTCTGCGCTTAGGTTCAATGGGCTCGTCATGCCATGAGTGTTTTATATTGGTGAAGGACACTACCATTTCAGATAATTTTTTAATTCGAACATTTAAGTCTTCTATGATGCTCTCAAAACCTATAGGATTTTCCATTAAAAAATTTGATTTTTTTTAAAAGAGATTTAAATTTTAAAATAAGATAATTATTTTAAAATAAAGGCACATTTAAACTAGTCATGGGCAAAAAGCCCGGGCCCAGAAAGCCCGCCCGGGCCCGGAATGGCAAAAGCCCGGCTAGGCCCGGCCCGGGAAAAGCCCGGACCAGGCCAAGGCCGGGCTTGGGGCCCTTATCGGGCCCCCATTATTGTCGGTTGCCCGGCCCGGGCCTGGCCGGGCAAAGCCCGGGCGCCGGGCTAAGGATTTTAATCCCGCCTAATAATAGGCGGGATTCAGGAGGGATTTTAATCCCGCCTCATCAGGCGGGATTTTTTAATCCCGCCTGTGGGATTTAATCCCTCCTATGATTAGGCGGGATTAAAATCCCGCCTAATCAGGCGGAATTTTTGGATTCAGGTCGGCCCGGCCCGGGCCGGCCTGAAGGGCCTAACTGGGCTCCCCTTTTGAGAGGGAGCCCGAGCCCGGCACGACTCGGTTTAAACTGGGCCCGGGCCGAGCCCGATTGGGAAAAAGCCCGGCACGATCGGGCTTTTTGCCCATGACTAATTCAAACCTTGTTTTTTTAATGTCTTGCTAAAAAAATATTTGTTGATATTATTATTAATTTTTAAGCATTTTTTATTATTTTTATTTTTAAAAAAATAAAATAAAGTTTCTAAAAAAAAATTTAAAAGGGCATAATAATTTTTTTGATGATTTTTTAATTATTTTTATAAAAAGGATAAGACCAGATCGACCGACTCACGATAGGAGTTTGTCGACTTCTTCTGATACCAAGCTGATGTAAACTGGATTAGGGTTCCCAAAATATTGGATTTTTAATTAAAATATATTTTGTTTGCTATGAAATAGGATTAGAAATTTGAAAAAAATAAGTTGATCTTTTACTTTTGGAAAAGGGGCCGAGCGGCCAAATTCGAAGTTTTCACGCATAAAACAACTCCCGGTGATGGACGTCAATAAATTCATTAATCATTGTTAGAGGACGATCTCTCGAGCGTTTATTGAGTTGAACTTTGGCGGAATCCGTACATCCACATGCGATTTTACAGCAATAATTTATGACATAACAGCAATAAAATGCAAGGAGAACGTTAAAGACAAGCTCAATAACTATTTAAGTTGGTTGCACAAATTTAAAGTTAATAAGTGGAGCGTTTTGAGGTCATTAGACCCTCTAATTAAATCATATATGATTTATTATATTTTTACAAAAACTATAGAAAAATATTTTCCAAAACTAACCATTTTTTGGATATGTCAAAGGTATAAGTAAGAGTGATCCCCGGTCAAAATTTCAAGTCATTTGGACAAGTAGTTTAGTGGGGGCACTCAATTTAGTCTCTGACTAGCTCTATGTATAGACTGTACCATTTTGAGTGTTGTGATCAGAACACTAATTCAAATTGGTTGAAATTACTTTTAAAATAAAATAGATCTCAAGTGCTACAACTTTCATGTTGCCCATTTTTTTCTAAAACGACCTGTAAGGGCCTCATTTAGCAGCATCAAAGCATGCATGGTAAAGAGATAATCTAATTACTATTTTATGTAAATAATTATAATAATTTATTAAAACGCCACTTCATCTTCTTCCTTTACCCGAACGCCGCCTGTTTCCTGTAGCTCTTCGTCAAGCCAAATGTCGGCCACCCGGTCACCTCCCTGGCCAGCCACCGCCACCACCACCTCCGTCGAGGTGATGGTCATCGTCCGGCGGTGGTTTGGCCGCCGGAGATGGTGGTTTCCGGCGAACCCGCAACCATAATTTTTTTTGGAAAATCTCCATTTTTTTCGCACCGGATCGGCTCATTTGAGCCCGATTTCTCAGGCTAATTTGATCTAGATACTAGCACAAGGGGAGAGGGGGAGAAGTGGACCTTTGGGGAGGCGTGAAGCCTTGCCGATCGACGTGACGCCATTGCCGGTGATGGTGCCGTCTGGTGCTCTGCAACTGCACTACAGGAAGGCTCGACTGCTTCAGGGAAAGTGTGGAAAAGGCTGTTGTGGGTCTAGGGATGCTTTTAAGATTACCAAATGGGGAAGAGAAGTGGTGTAGCATCAATGGCCATTAATGGTCATGAAGGTGACTTTTCGGTCATGGCTTGGGGGGTGAACCTAGGCTCAATTTGGACAGGAAATGGCTGGAAACTTCTCTTCCCAGGGGAGTTGAATCTAGCATTGAAAATGAATAGAGAGGCCCTTGGACTCCCTTGGCCATGAATGGTCTCTCTTTCTCTCTCCTCCATTAAAGGGAAGATGGAGCTTTCTCTCTCCTAGTCACCCTCTCCAGAATTTTAATGGCATTTTAAGTAAATTCCTGCCTCCTAAAGCTAATGGGCCACACTAGTTGGGCTTAGCCTAAGTGAGTTAGGCTTGGTTAGGTCCACTTAGGCTAATTTGACCTAATCTTAGGGTTGTGTTGACCATGGTCAAATTGACCTTTTGGGTTGACCTCAATGGGCCCTTGGTGACCCAATGGCCTCCCCTAAGGTCTAGGTGGGGTTGGGAAGGGTTGGCTTGGCACCTTGGAGGCCACTTGACCCTTACTTAGGGCACTTTGACCATTTTAGGGCTAGAGTTGACTTTGGTCAACTTAGCATCTTTGGTTGACCCCAATGGGTCCTTGGTGACCCATTGGCCTCCCTTAGGGCTTGCGAATGTCTAGGTGGGTCCCTTTGGCTAAGGGGAGGTCAATTGACTATGAGTGAGCTTAGTTTGACCTAATTAGGGTTTGGGTTGACTTTGCTCAACTTGGCCCTTTTGGTTGACCACAATGGGTCCTTAGTGACCCAAGGGTCCTCCCCAAGGGTTAGGGGTTCCATAGTGGGATCATGGGGTTAAGGTGAAACCCTACAGTCAAACCCTAGGCCTGGTAATTAGGTTGAGCTATTTGCAAACAAAGGTGATACCCACCTCCATGACTTAGCTCACTTGGGTCTTTTTGGGTTTCCTAGGATTTTGTCATGACCTAGTCATGACAAACCACTCTTAGGGGTCTAGTTTTTTGAGGGATGTTACACAGGTGAAGGTCAAAGCACTATTAATCAAGGAAGGTTTACATTGTGTCCTATTGGGAAAGTCCCATAAGAATGTTGAGCTTACCGATCGCATATGAGGATTTGGATCTCAGAGCTTTGTCCATCATACAACTTTGCATACATGATGATATGCTATATGAATTTCGTTTAGAGATGACTGCCTCTGGTCTTTTGGCAAAGCTATAAACTATCTACATGACGAATTCTCTCCCTAATCGCACTTACCTCAAGCAGCAGTTGTACAAGTTCAGCATGAAGGTGTGTTCCTCTCTACATGACCACCTGAGCAGTTTCAATAAAGTGTTATCGGAGTGTCTCAGCATAGATATTCAGGTGGAGAAAGAGGACAAGACAGTTATTCTCCTAAACTCTCTTCCAAAGTCCTACGAGGGCATGATCACTACCCTCACCTATAGTAAGGATATTTTGGATATGGAAGAGGTCACTACAGTCTTACTCTTAGATGACATCCAAAAGAAGTCGTCCGGCTCAAGTATTACTGAAAGTTCAGCTTTATTCTCGCGGGGTGAGTCTGGTTCAGTCAGAGGAGGCAAGTCCAAGAAAAATTCAGATAGTCATTGCAACAACTGCAAAAAGAGGGGTCATGGGATAAAGAATTGTTGAAAGTTTCGTAACAAGGAGAAAAGGAAGATCCCTGATGATGATAAAGGAAAGTATGTTGCATCCCTATGCCTTGAGGACATCGATGAGAACGTTCTCTAGTTTTTCTCTCACATATTTTTCTTTCTTGTCTTTTTTTCCTTAGTGTGTTTTCATTTGCACTTCTAATTTTTTATCTTTTTTTGTTTTGTTCCTATGGTCTTTATCATTTCATTTACTTACATTTTTCCCTCTATTTTAGTCATCTCATCTTTATGCTTGTGTTTCTATAACTCTTATTTTTGAGTTATTTTTCCCTAGTCAAGAACTTCATTTTGTGAATGCAGTTTAGTCACATATATTACCTAAGCTCTTTCTTTGTTACCATTTCATTCTATATGAGTTTAGAGTGTGTCTAATCAAAATTTGATTATTTCTCATAAGGGTTCATTTTTCCATGCTGAGGTCAGTTTGTTTGCATTCTTTGTTGATGCGTCTGTATTTAACAATTTCTCTTCCACGCGCACATCAATGGCTAGAAATCTTGACAAGTTCAGTTATTTTACTATGAGAGACTACCACTGGAGGTGAAGGAGTTAATATTTAGCTTCAAGGTGGAGAGTTTCTGAGACAGCCATGTTAGTCCAGTTTGTGTGCTACTCAAGATTGAAAGAGTTTTATTATGATCTGTTTTTAATTAGTCGAAGCACACTCAGTTAGTTCCATTAGCTTTTGGATCTTGGTGACCGTTGGGGGCATTTTAGGAGATATCTCAGTCAGGCGGAGCTTGTTGCGTAATTGTCTCCCCTCTCCATGATTCCAGCCAGATTCTTCTCCTGGCCAGCCCGTTTTGGAGACCGCTCCAAATTTTGCATCCTCATTATTCCGGTGTTGATGGAGAATTTTTTTGAAGGGATTGATCGCCTTCTATGGTAGTGTAGGCCCCTCGTCCTTACCATCTTAGGGTTTCTCGAATTTATATAAAGAGGAGTGGTCGACCATCCATAGTAGTGCAGAGCAGCAGTCTTCAACGTTTTTCTTCCAGGCGGTCTCTCAGTCGCCGACCTCCGCCTAGCCGTCAGAGTAGCAGATTTCGGCAGAGATATATTCCAGCTTCTTCCTCTCGGCTGGTGAGTTCATCTTGTCGCTGAATCGGTGTTCCTTTTCCACCCAGCTTTCTCTTCTTACTACATGAGTCCTTCTTGCAACATTCTATATGTTTGCTCCCAGCGGTAAGGCTACCGCTGGCGATACCTCAGAGGAACAGTCTCTTCTCTCGCCGTCGGATCTTTTCTCGTCGCAATGGATACAACCGGATCTTAGAGGATTCAAGATTTTCATCTTCTTCTCGGTTTATTTTTCTCCTCCATTTTAGTTGTATTGTATGCTTGAGAAATTAATAGTAAATTCATCTCTGCCCGTACAGTGGACGTACTCAATTTTGGGGAACCACTTTAAAATTAGCGTGCTTTTGTTTGCGATGCCTTTATTTTTTTTCCTCCTCATTATTTTGTGCGCTTATTATTCTTCACAACCACTCGTTTGGCCGTTAGAGAAATTATTTACAATAGGATTATTCATCTGCACTCAGATCGGTTTTTCATAACAGGTATTTAGTGTAAAAAATGCATGCATTGCGTTACAACCATTACAACAACAACAAAACTATAAATAAATACTGAAATGTTTTAATCTTGATGGGGTCTCTCACAATTTATAGGAATTCTGGACTACAATTAGCTGGAATTCCATGACCCCCGCTCACTTCGTGGGGGGTTATGAGAGAAACTACTTCATGCGTGATTTGTACGCCCGATTTTTGGGTGATCCACGCGTGGGCCGTCGCGCACGATCTTGCTGTCGAACCACGCACTGAGAGACCGCTGGGAGACCGCCCATCGCCAGGCCCTCGACCACTACGGCCGGACTCCATTGGACGCGCGCCCACGGCACGCTGTCGCAAGGCCCCTGCGGCTGGCCTCCCACGATTGGTTTCACTTGGCCGCACGCCTGAGGGGCGCAACCTCTAGTCCCCCACGATCGGCCACCCTCAGTCGGCTTCCCTTGTCCGCGTGACCGCGAGGCCACGACTGCTGCCCTCTCCTGGTTTGCCTTAAACTCGTGCCCGCAGCATGTGGCTGTGCGAGCCCCACAGCTGGCCTCCCCCGGTCGGGCTCCCTTAGCCGGCTTGGTCCTCGCCGGCCAGGCTTGCCATCGGCCGATCTCCTCGTCATCGATCTGCTCTTTGGCCAACGCTTATTTGTCGTCTGATCGTCCTCACGAGATTTCCATTGTTCGTTATATGGGCAACCCACATGTGTAACCACCAGCGTAACCACCTATAATTGGTGGGTGCAAATATCCAAAATTATATCGGCTTTCGTGTAGCGAAAATAACAAAATAATATGCATGTTAACCTATATAAAACTAGTATGTAAACAGTAAATAAGGTAGTTACGGTCTTCGGATAATCGCGTAACCACCGTATAATATACTCTCCTTCATTCTCACATTTTTCCTCTAAACCTTCTCCCCCTAAGCGTCCGAGCTCTCAAGAAATCTCTGTCATCTCCCCTGAAAATCTTCGAAGACGACTTAAGATCCTTCGAAGCCCACCGTGTTCCTACGTGCAAAGCCTCCTAGAGAATTCCACCGCCAGTCAAGCTTCCTCAACAAGCCGACTATGTACAACACTCCCAGCACACGACGCTCGTCTGATAACTACAAGCATTTTTCGTTCCTACCTCCGAGCACGAGAAATATTCTGCGAAGACTTCATAATGTGTGTTCTCCATCGTCATCAAAGACAAACGTTAAACTTTGCGAGCGGTGGTCTGTCACCCTCCGAAAGCGCCTCTCTCCCCCCTCACGTTGTAACAAGATGCGGTTTGTCGCTCTCGTATTCTCTCCAAAAGCTTATAAAACACTAGCAAATAGTGAATTTTGGTCGACACTAATCCGCCCACGTGGTTTTTCACCATATTCTAGGGTTTTCCACGTTAAAAAAGTCTCTTACCAGCTATCTACTTTTCATTGATTGTTTGTGCATTCGACTGTTCTCGTGCTAAGACGGTGCAATCCAGACCGGTCTGCAGGAGTTTCGAGTTGGTCGCAACAAGTCTAATTAAGATGTTTTGTGAACCATAATGATTATCGAGTTTGGACTAATTTCTACTCTAATCAACATGTCTTTTCTAAATTTTTTGAGCTAATAAATATAACGACATAATTTATATTATTTGAGGTATTGTCCTTTTTTGATTCAACTCATTTCATGTTAATTTAAATAGCAGGATTATATCATTTTTCGTAAGTGGCATATGAGTATTTTCATGAAGTCACTTATCTCATGATTACTCTTATTAGCCCACACTTAACTTTGAAGTTCCAAACACAAGCCAATCACTTTCTTTGAAAATGTACCCATGGGAGGACCCACGTGGCGTCACAGTTGGGCTCGTGCCCGGGTAAACATGAAAGGCAAAAAATTGTAAACGACTTTCTTTAACCTTCTTTCCACCCGCATTTTTGACTGGCCTTCTTCAGTTTTGCCGTAAATTCTACTGCGCTGGAGAGAATGGAGGATGCGTCGACGTTGACGCCAACAGACGACAAGGCCGAGCTGACAAGGCGAGCCCTAATATCATCGGGAGTCAAGATCTAGTAGCTCTGCTTCATTTATGAACCAGATTCAGTCATTCTTCTCGTCTTTCGCCTCTTCGCTTCAAACACAGGTCGATTCTTCATTGAGTTTGAATTTGTTTCCCTTAGGTTTGATTCTTTGCATATTGGAAGTTGATTACAAACTTCTTTTTCTTTATTTTGGGTTCTTTCGCATTGTTATATTGAGTCAGCATTCTCTCTTTGTTTGTTAGATTCCTAGATTTTTCAACACGTTTAATAGGATGTTCTGTTATAAAATTTTAGGAGTATGTGTCGCTACGGCGAGTTAATATTATCAAATTTTTATAGCAAACGCAGTGACACATTAACCTATAGGATCGATATAACCAAACACTATCAGTCTCTAATTGGAGTTTATGTAAAATTTATTTTTCTAAGTTGAGAACACAAAATAAAACAAGCTTGAATAAACGGTGACTAAAGTGCAAAATTAATGTATACCGTTCTTGGATTCTAGCTAGTGTTTCATCATAATCGCCATACCCAAGAGCCTCGAAGTATTTTTCCTTATGAAATCAGCGGCGTTGGCGGATCCCGTTAACATACAAGAGCGTATTTAAAGATCGATCACAATAACTTGGAATGGTTAGCGCAAATTTACATTCAATACATGCATGAAATGTGTAATGAACCAAGTTGTGAGTCTGTAATAAATTATCAAAATCTAGCCTTATTTTGGTACAGACAAAATATGTTAATAATAATTGATATAAATGAATAATAATCATAAGATTACCTCCTTCTTAGTACTAATGTTAGCCCAAAATAAAGACCCTAAGGTGCATCCCAATACCATCCAAAATGATGACGTAGAGATGCACAGGTTCCTCTTCCAATAGTTTGTATGGATCTTCTCCCAGAAGCTGAATGGTAATCTCCAGATGGGAAGATAAACCAACGATGTAGAGATCCAGCAATCTCATGATGAAAATGATTCACAGTCAGAAAGAGTCCTGTGGATCTGGATTCGCTGGATCAAGGAAGAGGGACTGTCGATCTACTGGTCTGCTCTCAAGGCCTGGAGGAGAGCCAACGACTTGGCCGACGATGAAGACTAGAGACGTAACGCCCGTTCTGGGGAAGTCCAGATAAGAAAGATGATGAACAGTGGTCTCTTTTATTTTCCACAAGTTCGAGAGGGATGTGCGAATAGGGCCGGGTGGAGGAGAGATTTAGGGCAGGCAATTTCCTTTTCCTTTGTTCTCGAGATTTGAAGGAGACGCGGGAGTTTTTACCAGCGATCTACAGTATCCTCCTCTCCAAAGTGACGAGTGGAGGAGCGATGGGCAGGACCGGCGATGGCAAACGACAGTCTCACAATGAAGGGGAATGGAACCCGAGATTTTTCAACCCTAGTTCACTCTTGGCAGCCGTAAAATGAAAAGTGTTTTTTTGGCAAAATCCAACCTAGGTTTTATAGGCAAAACCGCTTTAGGAGTTGCAAAACATGGGAGAATTAATCCCATTTATTCCAAAGAATAAATTGGAGATAGTGTAACTCATGAAATTAATATGGATTTTATATTACCAAATATTGTGCCTAGGTTAATACTGAGTTCGCGACTGAATGTAGGAGACGATCTGACCCACCTATCACAGGCTTCGACCATTCGCGCTGTAACACCACAAATTTGACCGCAAAACTATTGGTCGCTTTCGCCGGGCGACAGTGGGTATCGCCGGAGCGATAGCGATAGGTATCGACGCCATAAAGCGTTGAGTGAGCTAAGCACACTCGACGCCTTTCAACGAAACGTTGAGTAAGAGACTATCGTGTGGCGTTAGTGGGTATCGCACGGCGATAACCCAGCTCTCAATGCTCTCAACGCCTTAAAGCGTTGAGTGAGCTCGACGCACTCGACGCCTCGAAGCGTTGAGTGAGCTACTAGCTTCGATAACGTCGGGCGATAGTGGGAATCGCTTGGGCGACAGCGGGAAAGCGTTGAGTGAGCGCAATACACTCAACGCCATAGCGTTGAATGTGTTCAACACACTCAACGACCGAAAGTGTTGAGTGAGCTATTGGCTTGATGTCGCGTGGCGACAGTGGATTTTGTCAGGCGATAGTGTCACGTAACATGGTCACGTGTCAGATGGTTGTTAAGCGACCCAAGAGTGGTGGTTGACTGGAGTCAAGCAGCTGAAGTCGATATCGCTAGGCGACATCGATTATCGCGTGGAGATAACAGCTACTTTGACTTTTCAACTGATTTTGCAGCCACTAATTTCTCTTGATGGAATAAGCATGTGGATGGGATTAATCTTGAGGCCACTTAACCAGAGTGGAGGAATGAGAAGTTATTCTCTTCTTCACACACTCTCTTTTCCTTTCATTCAAAGCTCTTGAGAAGAAGAACCTAGGAAGAGTTGAGCTGATTTTTGTGAGTGTTGAAGGAAATTCGATAATCGGAGGCCCGATCCGAGGCTAGATTCGCGAAGAGGAGAGCGGCGTGCTCCTTTCCATCCACATAGAAAAGCTTCGTCATTGTTCCAAAACGAACTACAAGGGTAATGATCTTCCTTCTTGGACATGTGAAGTCCTTCTTTCGGCATATGCATGGAATCTCCCACCAAATGGTGGAGAATCGAGAGAATTCCTTTGGGTCGATTCGTGAAAACCCCAGTGAGTCTTGCATATAGATCCAAAAATGTGTAGCATGAAATAGACATGTTGTGTGAAGCCCATCTGGACAGGTTGGTTTGAACTGGTGATGTTTATTTTGCGTGTCGGAGAAGACTCCGAGTATAAACGAGTAGTTTACGGGGTCTGTGTGGTTGTACCCGTGAACTGGAAGTAACAGGAAGTACTGGAGCTATACGCCAGAAAAATACCAAAGAAATGTCACAGTTTGAATAACTGTTGGATATCGTCGGGCGACAGTGAGTATTGCCAACGGCGATAGCTCTTGGTGAGGTATTTGTGCTGTGAAAGTCCACTGTTTTGGGCTGCAGGTTAATGCATGGTTTTGTTAGTTCTGGTACAGAAAGTGAATTCTGCGGTTAACGCCCGGCGACAGTGAGTGTCGCTGGAGATAGCTTCCAGATACCCCTTTTGATTGTAAAGCCTGTTTCTGGGAGACTGTGAGGCTAATCTGTGAACTACGAGCTCCTAAAGGCCAATGAGCCGAACAGACAAGGGGAAGCTGACTTGCGTCAGACTAGACATTGATTTGATGTTTTGAGCAACGGGCAATGCCTGAACTGTATCTGCGTTATGGTTCTCTAACCCAAATGACTAAGTTATTGGCGTTCGTTAGTATCGCATAATGAGAGTCTTAGAATGTACGCTGTCAAGACTAAAGTCTCAGGTCGGTGGTCGTAAAGACTGTGAATGCTCAAAGTTAACCATTATGTCTGAGACCTCTGAACGGTGGTGGGACTCTGGCTACAGGTACACCGAAAATGTGCCATGAGTGCACGGAATGTTTGGCTACGGGGCATTCGTTTGTGATATAATTAACTGTGTTTGAGTGCACGTTATTGTGATATATCTGTTTGTGTTAATGTTATGTCTGTAGGGAAGGAATATCACTGCCCCGGAAAAGGGGTATGGTCGTTATAAATTGGTCAGCTGAATGCTGACCATTGCCTTGTTTGCCACCATTGCGGTGGATTGTCCTTGTGCAGGTGCTGGAGAGCCGAGTGGAAAATAGCAGGTTGAGGCCCTTGCTGCTGTTATACTGGCCCTCGAAGGCCGAGCGAAGAAATCATACTGTTTTCATGTGTGGTCGGCCTGCGTGCCGATCCACACTCTTGAAATTTAACTGTAAGGCCTTAAGATCATAATTGTTGTATATTGTAAGTGACATTCCTGTTATGTATATACATAATTTATATATATTGTGGACATTCAATTGATATGAGTTCATGCAACCTTAAAGCTTCCGCTAGAATGCTCTGAGTTAGAATTCGAGTAGTCTTTGATATTAACCTATAATCTCGTCGTCTGTTTGTGGAATATGGTGTGGGGCTCCGGCCGGACCCTCTATTATATTTCATGTGACGGACGGAGGTGTTATAATTTGGTATTTACTTGTCTTGGTCTTCCTCTTGTGAATTCGTGGTCTAATTCTTTTGAGGGGTGATGCGAACGTGTAAGTGCGGACCGTTAAAACTTAAATGAACTCAAGAATGTCCACTTAGGAACGAAAATGCACATGTTTGAGGAACCTGCGTGTTCCTACAAAGTTGTTGTTGCTTTTGCAAAGTCGCTAAAGTGTGTATTTTACATTTATAGCTGACTAGAAGTGGTGCGGGATAGTCTGAGCCCCAATATTCTGTTGAGAGTGCGGAACCAGTCGAGGTACCCATACCTCCTCCCTCTGAAGAGACGGTTCGGTTGATGTGGTCTTTACGATGAGCAAGGCCCAACCTGCAAGGAAGGTACAACCCCTTGTCCCTCTGGTGGTGTCAATGTTGGTTGGTCTATTTGAGCAGATTGCAAGCGGAAGAGCATTGACTCAGTCGTTGAATATGTGTTTGATACAAGGACCACACACGATCGAGGAGTACTTTCATGCATTTGTTGTGCTGATACAATATGCAAAGTTTTTGTTTGAAACCGAGGAGACTAAGATCAACAGGTTTTATGATGGTCTGCGTCGGGAGCTACGACTTTTGTTGTTGGGTCCAAAGTTAATGGGATTCCAAACATTGGTGCAGTCAGCTAGGTCGTTGGAGATGGACTTGGCCAAGGTCCACCAGGCACCAGTAATCCAGGTACCTAGTTTCTCCACGTCTGGATATCAACGATAGAACAAGAAGTCAAAAACTTCGGAAGCGGCTCCTTCTCTGATGTCTGGAGCAGCGTCTGGGCGAACCACTCTTGTGTGTTATACATGTGGCAAGAAAGGACATCTTGCCCGAGAGTGTTGGGGTAGTGACCGGAAGCCAAAGAAGGCTAAGGCTAGAGGAGTTGCAGGGCGAACTCCACGCACCTGCTACTCATGTGGCAAAGAGGGACATATACCCTGAGACTGCCAAAGTGGCCCTTAGATGACAACAAACTGAAAGGGAATGTTGAATATATGTACATACATAACTGTAATCGTGTACCGTACATTTACTAGTATGTACTGATGTATACAATGCCTGTTTTGCGTGTATAAACATGTTGTGATGAATAATTTAGACATTTTGTTATTAGGGCTTAATGTATTCCCTGTGTGCTTATCTTTGTATCACAGAGAAGAGTGGAATGACATGGTCGTTGTAATAAAAGTGAATATGGGTAGAAAGTGATATGTTAAGATGCAGTTATGACGTCATATCACGATGTGGAAGCATCTGTGCTGGCAATAGTTGTGTTCGATGTGATCATAGGTATGGACTAGCACTTGGAGCAGCATACCGGTATAGATTGTAACTTTATGGAAGTCACACTGGGATAGATCACCGAACGAGGGACTAAGTTTGCTTGTATGTGAGGATCGAGCATGTCTGCTCTCCAAGTAGTCAAAACTGTTCGGTTGTGCGCGAAGTAATTCTTTATGCCTATAGAGGCCTTTGGGTCGATACCCGGTTGAGTGACGCTTCTATTGTGATGGCCTATGCAGATGTGTTTCCTAACGATCTTCATGGGTGATGCCCCCACGGGATACCAACTGCACTATTACGGCGGTGTCAGGTGTGAAACCTGTGGCCCGCTCAGCATATCAAGAAACGCTAGAGGAGATGGTAAAACGAATAGTTCAACTGTAAGAATTGCGAAGATAAGGCTATTGAAGTCCAAAGGTGACACATTGAGGTGCATCGTCCCTTTTAGGGAAAAGAAAAGGACGGTAGCCTGCAACTATGCATCGATTGTAGAGAGCTGAACAAGCTGATGGAGAAGAGTATGTATTCGATTCCACGGATTGATAACTTGTTCGATCAGCTAGTTGGATCAATGGTATAACCAAAGCTAGAGTTGAAGTCTGGCTATTACCAGTGGAGAATACGGGGATGTGACATTCCCCAAGTTGGCGTGTGAAAAACGCTACGGTCAATAGAAGTCCACGATACTGTCGTTTTGGCTGACGAATGCAACATCGGTCTTCATGGACTGAATGCCTTAAGCTTTTAAGGAGTATTTGGACCTATTTATGTCATCTTAATTGACAACATATTAGTGTACGCTTACCTAAACAATCACGAAAGAATGGTTTTGCATACCCTGTGAAAGAACAAACTCGAGGCTAAGTTCTCAAAGTACGAGTTCTGCCTATCGTCGGTGGCTTTTCTTAGTCATATGGTTCGGACGGCTGGTGTATAGTGATGCATCAGGGAGCGACTTAGTCTGCGTTCTTCTTCAGTTTGGAAAGGTGATCGCTTATGGCTCACGGCAGTTGAAAGTGCATGAGTGGAACTATCTCGTCCAGGACTTGGAGTTGGCGGCGGTGATATTTGCACTTAACTTGTGGCGTCATTACTTATATGGCGTGAAAGTGGACATATTCACGGACCATAAGAGCCTTAAGTATCTTCTGGATCAGAAGGATCTAAATATGCGACAGCGGAGGTGCATGAAGTTCCTCAAGGACTACACCTTCCAGATTCATTAGACTCCCGGGAAGGGAAATGTGATCGCAGATGCCTTGAATCGAATGACTCCGGCAAGGGCATGTTGGTTGCAGATGCATGATGAGCATCTAATCCAGGAGTTGGAGGCCTTAGACATCTCTTGTGTGGATAAGGATGTTACTGCAAATGCGTGACTGAACTGGACGAAGACAGTACGACCTTGCGGACAAGGTTCGGCGAGCAACGGAGCTCAATGAGAGTCTACAACGCTATGCAGTGGATGGGTCAAATGCCCAATTTTCCTGTGATGACGGCCTTTTATGGAAGGATGATCGTTTGTGCGTCATGGATGTGTGTAAACATCGTGAGGAATTAATGTACGAAACACATTTTACAAAGTACTCAGTTCACCCAGGGAACACGAAAATGTACAAGGACATGAAGAAGGCGTTCTGGTGGCCAGATTTGAAGAAAAATATAGCTCATTACCGGAAGGACGAGTCAGTGGAAAAGTTGGTCAAGATGTACGTGGATAACATCGTACGATTGCACGGCGTGCCCCGTAGCATCGTGGGTGACCGAAACGGGCGCTTTACTACAAATGATTGGAGATTAATCCATCAGTGATTGGGAACTAGACTAAAAGTTCAGTACGGCCTTTCGTCCTCAAATGGATGGTTAGACCAAAAGGACCAACAGAATTATGGAGGATACGCTCCTTATGTGTGCCTTGGATTTCGGAAGTGGTGGGAAAACCATCTCCATAATATTGAGTTCGTCTACAATAATAGCTATCAAGCTAGCATATAGATGACGCCCTTTGAAGCTGATACGGTTGGAAGTGTCGTACACCTTTTAGCTTTGGCGAAGATAGACAACTCAAAGCTATAGAAGCGTAAGGAGGTCGGATATGCAAATTTGCCAATACGTACTATGAGAGCGACTATTGGTAGCCCAAGATAGACAAGAAAAGTAGTACAACGTCAAGCATCAAAATATGAATTTTGCGGTTGGCGAGTGAGTATACAAGAAGATTAAGCCATTCAAAGGCCTGTCCAGGATTCGGCGTATGAAAAAGTTGAGTCTGAGGTATATTGGTCCGCCCAAAATGGTTGAATGAATTGGAGTAGCGGGCTATCTAATAACACTTGTGGCGGAGCGAAGTGGCTTGCCCGATGTGTTGCACATATCGGTGTTGTGTAAAGCAGTGAAAGAGCCAACGCAAGTGATTGTGGATGCTCGAGTACCAGTCGAATAGAGCCTAACAACGAAGGTTAAACCCACTTGAATCACGGGTTCGGAGAGTGAGTAACTCCGAAAAAGGACAATTGGGATGGTCGACGTTCGTTGAGACAATGGTGACCGTTGAGAACGAGCGTGGGAGCGTAAGAAAACTTGTGTGATAAATTTCCAAAGTTATTTGGAAAATAATGTGGAAACATTATATTTGTGAAAGGGCAATATGTTGTAACATATTAGTTGCTGTTTTTCCCTTATAGATGTATAAAATTTCGAGACGAAATTTTTGTAAGGAGGGGAGGGTTGTAACACCCCAAATTTGACAGCAGACCTATTGGTCGCTATCGTCGGGCTACAGTGGGTATCGCCGGAGCGATAGCGATAAGTCTCGATGCCATAAAGCGTTGAGTGAGCTCAGAACACTCGACGTCTTTCAAAGAATCGTTGAGTAAGAGACTATCGCGTGGCATTAGTGGGTATCGCGCGGCGAAAGCCCAGCTCTCAACACTCTCAACGCCTTAAAGCGTTGAGTGAGCTCGACGCACGCGATGCCTCGAAGCGTTGAGTGAGCTACTAGATTCGATAATGCCGGGAGACAGTGGGTATCACCTGTGCGATAGCGATAAGTCTCGATGTCATAAAGCATTGAGTGAGCTCAGAACACTCGACGGCTTTCAAAGAATCGTTGAGTAAGAGACTATCGTGTGGCATTAGTGGGTATCGCGCGGCATTAGTGGGTATCGCGCAGCAAAAGCCCATCTCTCAACACTCTCAACGCCTTAAAGCGTTGAGTGAGCTCGACGCACTCGATGACTCGAAGCGTTGAGTGAGCTACTAGATTCGATAATGTCGGGAGACAGTGGGTATCACCTGTGCGACAGCGGGAAAGCGTTGAGTGAGCGCAATACACTCAACGTCATAGTGTTGAATGAGTTCAACACACTCAACGACTTACAGCGTTGAGTGAGCTATTGGTTTGATGTCGCATGGCGACAGTGGATATCGCCAGAAGATAGTGTCACGTAACATGTACACGTGTCAGATGGTTGTTAAGCGGCCCAAGAGCGGTGGTTGACTGGAGTCAAGCGGTTGAAGTCGATGTCGCCAGGCGACATCGATTATCGCGCGGCGATAACAGCTACTTTGGCTTTTCAACTGATTTTGCAGTCACTCGTTTCTCTTGATGGAATAAGCCTGTGGCTGGGATTAATCCCGAGGCCACTTAACCAGAGGAGTGGAGGAATGAGAAGTCATTCTCTTCTTCACACAGTCACTCTTCCTTTCATTCAAAGCTCTTGAGAAGAAGAAGCTAAGAAAGAGCTAGACTGATCTTTGTGAGTGCTGAAGGAGATTCGATAATCGGAGGTCCAATCTGAAGCTACATCCGCGAAGAGGAGAGCGGCGTGCTCCGTTCCATCTGCATAGAAAAGCTTCGTCATGGCTCCAAGACGAACTACAAGGGTAACGATCTTCTTTCTTGGACATGTGAAGTCCTTCTTTTGGCATATGCATGGAATCCCCCACCAATGCGGGTGGGGAATCGAGGGAATTCCTTTGGGTTGATTCGTGAAAACCCCAGTGAGTCTTGCATATAGATCCGGAAATGTGTAGTACGGAATAGACATGTTGTGTGAAGTCCATCTGAACAGGTTGGTCTGGATTGGTGATCTTTATTTTGCGTGTCGGAGAAGACTCAGAGTATAAACGACTAGTTTACGGGGTCTGTGGGGCTGTACCTGTGAACTGGAAGTAGCGGAAGTACTAGAGCTATACTCCAGGAAAATTCCCAAGAAATGCCACAGTTTGAATGACTGTTGGATATCGCCAGGCGATAGTGAGTATCGTCAACGGCGATAGCTCTTTGTGAGCTATTTGTGCTGTGAAAGTCCAGTATTTCTGACATTGTAGGTTACTGCAGGGTTTTGCTGGGTCTGGTACAGAAAGTGAATTTTGTGGTTAACGTCTGGCGACAGTGAGTGTCGCTGGCGATAGCTTCCAGATACCGTTTTGATTGTAAAGCCTGTCTCTGAGAGACTGTGAGGCTAATCTGTGAGTTGCGAGCTCCTAAAGGCCAATGAGCCGAACGGACAAGGGGAAGCTGACCCGCGTCAGACTAGATATTGATTTGACGATTTGAGCAACGGGCAATAGCTGAACTGTATCCGCGTTATAGTTGTCTAACCCAAACGCCTAAGTTATTGGCGTTCGTTAGGATCACATAATGAGAGTCTTAGACTGTATGTCGTCAAGACTAAAGTCTCAGGCCGTTATGTTTGTGACCTCTAAGTTAACCGTTATGTTTGTGACCTCTAAATGGTGGTGGGACCCTGGCTACAGGTACACCGAAAATATGCCCTGAGTGCACGGAACGTTTAGCCGCGGGGCATTCGTTTGTGATATATTGAACTGTGCGTGAGTGCAAGTTCTTGTGATATATCTGCATGTGTTAATGATATGCATGCAGGGAAGGAATATCATTGCCCCGAGAAAGGGGTAGAGTCGTTATAAATTGGTCAGCTGAATACTGACCATTGTCTTGTTTGCCACCATTGCGGTGGATTGTCCTTGTGCAGGTGCTGGACAGCTGAATGGTAAATAGTCGATTGAATCCCTTGTTGCTGCTATGTTGGCCCTCGAAGGCCGAGCGAAGAAATCTTTTTATTTTCATGTGTGGCTGGCATGCGTGCCGATGTTTGTAATCCACACTCGAAAAATGTAACTGTAATGCTTTAAGGTCATAACTGTTATGTATTGTAAGTGACATTCTTGTTATGTATATACATGATTTATATATATTGTGGACATTCAATTGATATGAGTTCATGCAACCCTAAAGCTTCCGTTAGAATGCTCTGAGTTAGGATTCGAGTAGTCTTTGATATTAACCTGTAATCCCGCCGCCTGTTTGTGGAATATGGTGTGCGGCCCCGCCCGGACCCTCTATTATATTTCATGTGACGGACGGAGATGTTACACGCGCGACTGAACTAACTCGCACTCGTATGAGGGAATAGGCTCAAAATTCGCATATGACTTAACTGGGATGTCTCGATGAAACGAGACCACCTTACGAGAAATTTTCAACATTCTCCGACTTAGACTTGTATTCGTCACAATTTATGACATTCCGATAAAATCTCCACAAAACGTAAGGGTGCCAATTTGTGAACGTGGTATTGAGTCTACTCCCACGTCAATCCTGTCCAATCAAATCTTTCACTTCGAATTACGGCGGCAACAGCATTATTGAGCGACACGGGACCTTCCATGGTCACAGCAGCTTACGGATTCAATCGACATGGACAAAGCGCGGTAAAATAAAATATAGAACAACATACTAAAAATGTGCACATGAAGGTTGTTCTAATTTGGTGGTCAACCAAACTTCTCAAATGAATGCACTAGACCATGTTGTGAGAAGTTCTTAAGTGTTAAAAAGAACAAGTATGTCTAACCTTAAGGTTTTGAAATTCATGTGTCAAAAGACATACCATAGGTCATAATTCAAATGAAGTGCCCTAGATCTTATGCTCCGACTGACACAAGTCATGAGACTTTGTATGAAGTATGACGTGTCACATAAATTCAATGAATATTGAAACTTAATAATATTGCTGAATGAATATTTTTAATTATTAATGAATTAAATAAAGTACAATATACATGACAGACAACTGAATTGGAGCTTCATGTAGCCTCCCACTAATCTAGCACATCGATTGACTCTTTAAGCCTCATATTAATAACATGTTTTTGAAACACGTTAGGGCGAAGTCCTTTAGTAAGTGGATCAGCCAACATGTCATCTGTCTTCAAATGCTCCACTAAAATTTCACCTTTCTTGACCAATTCCTTAACGGTCAAAAATTTAATTTTCATATGTTTGGAATCTGTGATACTTTTATTGTTCATCGAGAACATAACTGCAGAGATATTATCACAGTACATCTGGATGGGTCCAGCTATAGAATCGACGACCTTCAACTCCATAATGAAATTCTTAAGTCACACTGCATGCGTAGAAGCTCCAAAAAGAGCTATGAACTCTACATGCATTGTGGATGAAGTGATGAGTGTCTGTTTGACACTCTTCCACGAAATGGCCCCACCAGCAAACTTAAAAATATAATCTGAAGTAGACTTTCTATCATCCTCACACCCGGCAAAATTAGAATTTATATACCTCACTAACTTAAGGTTTTGAACTCTATGGTACATCAACTTAACATCCTTAGTTCCCTTCAAATACCTTAGAACTTTCTTGGTAGCCACACAATGATCGTGTCCTGGATTCGACTGATATCTGCCTAAAAGTCCTACTGTGACGGCAATGTCCGGTCTAGTACAAACTTGGGCGTACATTAAACTGTCTACCTCACTAGCGTAAGGTATATCCTTCATGCGCTCTCTCTCTATCGTTCCTGGGGCATTGTGATAAGCTGAGCATATCACCCTTAAGCACAGGTACATCACTAGACTTACAACCGAGCATGCTAAACATCTCAAGTACACGCTCGATGTAGGCTTTCTGAGAGTGTGACAATGTATGCTGAGATCGGTCTCTATTGATCTCAATTTCTAAAGCGAAAGATGCTTCTCCAAGATCTTTCATATCGAAGTGTTTTGACAGAAATTGCTTAAATACATGCAACAATGTTAATTCACTGCTCGCAAGCAAGATGTCATCCACATAAAGAATTAAGAAAATAAATCTACTTTCATTGATCTTGAGATATATGCAACGGTCTACCTTATTTTCTACACAACCAAAATAAGTAACTAGTTCATCAAATTTCAAATACCACTGTCTAGAAGCTTGCTTCAAACCATATAGGGATTTGTTAAGTTTACATACAAGTTGGTCGGAATGACTAGACTTGAATCCCTCAGGCTGCACCATATAGACCTCCTCGGCAAGATCGTCATTCAGGAATGTGGTCTTTACGTCCATCTGGTGTAGCTCCAAATCATAATGAGCTACTAATGTCATTATCACTCTGAAAGAGTTTTTAAAGGAAACGAGAGAAAAGGTCTGGTGGTAATCGATTCCTTCACCCTGCATAAATCTCATGGATACCAGTCTAGTTTTAAATCGCTCGACCTTTACTTTAGAGTCTTTTTTTGTCTTAAACACCAATTTAGAACTAATGGTCTTACAGCCTTTGGGCAACTCAACCAACTCCCAAATCTTATTCAGCTTCATAGACTTCATCTCGTCTTTCAACGCATCCCACCACATATCAACTTAAGGTCCAGACACAGCTTCATTAAATGTCACTGGGTCAACCACTTGACCAATGTCATAATCACTCTCCCCTAAATAGACTTCATAGTCTGAGGAAATTGTAGGCCTTCTCTGCCTAGTGGATCTCCTAGCGGGTGTATGACCCTCCTGAACATGAGGAGGAACCTCAATTGGAATCGGTGGTAAGACAACTTCCACATCCTCCACTTGTTCCGTCACAGGTTCAGACCCCGTAGAATCTCCAACCGAAGACACAGATAAATTAATGGTGATAACTTGCTCATCTTCACTAATAGGGAGAGAGCAACTAGATTCATCAGCGACATCCCATTATAATTTTTTTTCTTTTTTGACTCCACAATTCTGAGTCCTCCTAAAGGGGAATAGAACTTAAAACCCTTGGAGTGATCTGGGTAGCCTATGAAATAGCAATGACAAGACCTGGGGGCTATCTTACTCTCTGATGGGTTGTACAAACGAACTTCTGCAGGACAACCCCAGACACGCAAATGAATAAGGTTGGGTCGTTTACCAGTTCATAACTCAAAAGGGGTTTTAGGTACTGACTTGGACAGGACTCTATTGAGAATGTATACTGCAGTCTTAAGTGTCTCACCCGACACAAATTCAGGAAGATTTGTCCTACTCATCATGCTCCTCATCATTTCCTTAAGGGTGCGATTACGCCTTTCGGCCACACCATTCTGCTCAGGACTATCCGGTATGGAGTACTGGGCAACAATGCTACAGCTCTCCAAGTATCTGACTTAACAATCTTGATGTCTTTTCTTATTTGTTTCTCAACTTCAGTCTTGAAAATCTTGAAATTTTCAAGAGATTCAGATTTCTCCTTAAATTAGTACAAATAACCAAAACGTGAGTAGTCATCAATGAAAGTAATAAAATAGGTGTTCCTACAGAGGGTAGTGGAATAAGGGTCACTGATGTTCTTATGAATAACCTCTAAAAGGCTTGCACTACGAGTCGAGCCTTTCTTTTTAGTCTTGGTCATCTTACTTCTACAACAGTCTACACATGTCTCTAGGTCACTAAAGTCTAGAGTAGGAAGAATATTTTCCTTAATTAATTTTTCTACTCTTTCACTAGAAATATGACCTACCCTTTTTATGTCATAGCATGGAGGACTATTTCTTAATGAGAGGTCATTTATTAGCAATGTTTTCTACATTATATGAGGTGACATAATAATTAACTGGTGCAAGACATTCTATATAAACCATTTGATAAAGAACATTGGCTAATAAATCGTGATTCGTAAAATAACTTAATCAAACCACAAGAAATATTAAAACCATAATTAAGTCTATCAAATGCAGAAACAAAAATCAAGTTCCTTCGAAACGAAGGAATATAAAATGTGTCTTTTAATAGAAGTTCATATTCGGAATCAAGGACTAAACAAATGTCCCCAATGAACTCCACCACCACCTCAGCATTGTCGTCAACTATGAGTATGCACTCAACCTTGCTTGGCCTCCTCCTTTTGATGAACTCATGTAGTGTGTAAGCAAAATGATTAGTTGCTTCACTATCGAGGCACTAAGAAATTGATGGAGCTTCAATTAAATTGGATTCACAAAGAACTACAGTTAAAGGGTTACCTTTAGGTGTTAATCCACACTTCTCCATCCAAGACTTAAACTTCAAGCACTCGTGCTTCACATGTCCCTTCTTCTTGCAAAAAAAGCAGCTAAGAGGCTTCTTTCCACCAGCATCCTTGCTCCCCGAAGCTTGTCCATCCTGAGCCTTAAAAGGAGCTTTGAACTTCTTCTTCTTAAATGAGGGTTTGACAACGAGTAAAGCAGTGTCCATCTTCTCTTTCTTCAGTTTCTCCTCCTCAGCAACGCAGCGGGTGATCAGATCATTTATCTTCCACGCCTCATCCTGGGAATAGTGGGTAATCTTCAGAATGCTGAACTCCGCGGAAAGATTATTTAGTGTCTGATGCACTATCAAGGCTTCTGGGAGAGTAATCTCCATCTCTTGCAGCTTGGTCTGGTAATAGACCATTTTCAGTATATAATCACGGACTCCACATCCTCCTGAATACCTCATAGAGAAGAGGTCATGAATCAGAGTCTCAATCTCAGCATTGCAAGACACCTTATATCTCTGCCCAACGGCAGTCAGAAAATCCCTGGCCATAGACGTGTCTGGAAGACCACTCAGCAGGTGCTCTCGAATGGAACGCTTCATAGTCAACAAGCAGATCTTGTTAGACTTGTTCCATGCACCATAATGATCCTTTTTAGCTTGAGTGTTGGTCGCTGTGAGAGACGCGGGCTGGTCGGTACTCATGATCATCTCAATGTCCGCTATCTCGAGAGCAAACATGATGTCAGACTTCGTCATCTTAAAATTTGATCTAGTGAGTTTCTCAATGATCGACACATTATTATGGACTGTAAAAGTGACTGAAAAGAGAGAAAAGGAAAAAAAATTAGAGACAAATAAGACAATAGTGGCTATAAAACCCTAAATAGCAAACTAGGTAGAGAATCCATGCGCATTAACACGCAACACCTTTGGGTAGACTACGTGTCATGCAATTAGTGATTCTCCACACAAGGACGAGCAACAGTTATGCTTCAGCTTTTAGTAGATCTACCACCTTTGGGCGAATAGATTACTAGAGCGCTGCACTACCGTCCAAATGTCCGTGTGTATCCCTCTGAACCTATTGCGCAAGCACCACTTTTGGGTGAATGATTGCGCAAGCACCACTTTTGGCTATAATTCTTATCAATCCACGAGACCCTTTCACACCGGAATATCTGAATATTGCCCTAAAATAATATCATGTTTCTTTTCTTAATGACGTATGAGCGATCAATCGTCGTAAAGAAAAAACAACTCTTTTGTCGGGGATTGATTAATGGAAGCACTTTGTATTTTCAATCCCAAATTATTTTTCTCTCTAAATAACTTAATGGGTTTTGATATTGTGTTCTTTAAACAAATTGAATAGAAAAATAATTTAACCCAAAATAATGAAGGAGACTAATAGGTTTGAGTTATCCCCTCTGATACCAACTATTATAAAAATTTAGGAGTATGTGCCGCTACGGAGAGTTAATATTATCAATTTTCTATAGCAAACGTAACGACACATTAACTTATAAGATCGATATAACCAAACACTATCAGTCTCTAATTGGACTTTATGTAAAATTTATTTTTCTAAGTTGAGAACACAAAACAAAACAAGCTTGAATAAATGTTGACTAAAGTGCAAAATTAATGTATACCGTTCTTGGATTCTAGCTCGTGTTTCATCATAGTCGCCATACCCAAGAGTCTCGAAGTATTTTTCCTTTTGAAATCAGCGGCGTTGGCGGATCTCGTTAACATACAAGAGCGTCTTTAAAGATCGAACACTACAACTTGGAATGGTTAGCGCAAATTCACATTCAATACAATGCATGAAATGTGTAATGAACCAAGTTGTGAGTCTGTAATAAATTATCAAAATCTAACCTTATTTTGGTACAGACAAAATATGTTAATAATAATTGATATAAATGAATAATAATCATAAGATTACCTCCTTCTTAATACCAATGTTAGCCCAAAATAAAGACCCGAAGGTGCATCCCAATACCATCCAAAATGATGACGTAGAGATGCACAGGTTCCTCTTCCAATAGTTTGTATGGATCTTCTCCCAAAAGCTGAATGGTAATCTTCAGATGGGAAGATAAACCAACGATGTAGAGATCCAGCAATCTCCTGATTAAAATGATTCACAGTCAGAAAGAGTCCTGTGGATCTGGATTCGCTGGATCAAGTAAGAGGGACTGCCGATCTACTGGTCTGCTCTCAAGGTCTGGAGGAGAGCCAACGACTTGGCCGGCGATGGAAACTAGAGACATAGCGTCATTTCTGGGGCAGTCCAGATAAGAAAGATGATGAACAGTGGTCTCTTTTATTTTCTCCAGGTAAGTTCGAAAGGGATGTGTGAATAGGGCCGGCTGGAGGAGAGATTTAGGGCAGGCAATTTCCTTTTCCTTTACTCTCGAGATCTGATAGAGAAGCGGGAGTTTTTACCAGCGATCTGCAGTATCCTCCTCTCCAAAGTGCCAAATGGAGGAGCGATGGGCTGACCGGTGATGGCAAGTGGCAGTTTCACAATGAAGGGGAATGGAACCCGAGATTTTTCAACCCTAGTTCACTCTTGGCAGCCATAAAATGAAGAGTGTTTTTTTGGAAAAATCCAAACTCAGGTTTAATAGGCAAACCGCTTTAGGAGTTACAAAACATTGAGAATTAATCCCATTTATTACAAAGAATAAATCGGAGATTGTGTAACTTATGAAATTAATATGGATTTTATATTGCCAAATATTGTGGCTACGGTGAGACCGAGTACGCGACTGAATGTATGAGACGATCTGACCCACCTATCACACGCTACGACCGTTCGTGCGACTGTACTAACTCGCACTCGTAGGAGTCTGAATAGGCTCAAAATTCGCGTATGACTTAACCAGGACGTCTCGATGAAACGAGTCCACCTTACGGGAAATTTCCAACATGTTCATCTCCTTCAACACAATAAAAGTTGGGTCTTATGAATTCTTTAGTTAATATGGTGTTTGAGACATACATTATGTTGCATCTGTTGGGTTTTCATTGAGTGCATACACATCATATGTGTGCAACCGAAATAGATTTAGAAAACTTAACTAGAAATAGAACCTTGCGATAACCATGAATCAAGAAGTAAAACACGGCAGATGAAAAATTACCTTAGCGGGATCGAGAAAAAGTCGATCAAGATGCACCAGAAAAACTACTTGTGCTGAATTGGAATCTTATTCAAGTTGTCTTTGTAAGTTGAGTCATAGAGCACAGAAATATATTTGCGCCATTATGGGATATCCACACTCACAGGAGAAACCCTCGTCGTCATCCCACGAAGGTAGTCTGAAAGGATGATTGAGGCCTTCATCTCCATGAACTTCTAGGTTCGCTTCCGTGAGAGGATCGTCGGCGCTAGGGCTCCGATTCACAAAAGGACAGCTGTCGGGTTTGCCGCTCTAAACACTTTAGAATAGGGCTTGGGAATAGTCAAAGTCTTTTTAACCCAAGATCTGAAATTACACACACACGTGCCCGACACGGGGCTCCGCCCCTACGGCAATGCGCGACAGTACCCCCACCCCCGCGACCGGGCCTTCGCCCGCCCCCGACTAGTTTCTCCTAATAAGAGATTCATATAAATATATAGGAAAAAACATGTTTGTTCAAACCATAAAATAGTCTTACTGATGCTTCATGATGATTTTATCACATAATTTTGTCTAGACTCCTCGTGAACAGTCATGACGCTCTGCTCATATCTAAAAACAGCAAAGCTACCATTCCAAATCATTGCAAAACATTGGAGATTATGTTGAGGGAGAAGTGCAACATGGTTTATTTTTTATCTTTTCTCATGCCCTAGAACTATGGATTAAAATGGAGGTAATATATGTTGAACATGATGTGACTTTAACATTGAAAAAGAGAAACATTTGTCAATCACATGAGTTAAAGACCTTGTATTCTCTTGTGGCATTGAAAAGGTGAATGGTCAGGTGCTTATATTCATTAAAATTGGTCAAACTTTGCAACATAAAGAAGCATCAGAATGATGTTATTGTAAATATTATATGATTAACTAATACATTGCATACTAACCCATAATATAGAGATGTTATATAAGTATGTTATTGATTGACGTGTATTTTTTCAAATAGCAACAATAAATAGATATTCAAACATTATAATGTAAATTAGTCATGAAATGCTTCACCAAAGCCTACCAAATTGACAATTTTATTTATTTTCAACTGGGATGAGAGTTAAAAATATGAAATCAAAGCAGTGTTGAAAACGGATGTTTTCCTGTCAAGATATGCATTGTACAGATTTACATGCAAAGTAGTGAAATTGTAGCATGTAAATAACTACAGCATGACGCAACCAAGTTCTCATTAATTGGTTTGGCCAAGAGCTGGCATCTACCTTCGCAAGGAATTCACCGCCATTCTAATTAATCTAAAATTTGTGGGGTTTATACATGTTGAGAAGTTGGATCTAGGTCATTTGCATGACCATTTTCAATGGTGGGTTAAACTTAGGATGCTTTGATTATCACCATCAAGAAGTTATATATCATTAACACTATTATCACAATGTTAGTAATCATGCAGTTTAGACATATAGAGATCAAGCAACAGAGCATTATATCAAAAACAATTCTCTTTTTCCAAGTTGTTTGGATGAACAAAAAATCTCATCAAACTCCATAATTAAATCAAAAAACATAAAATAAAATTTTTTGCCGGCATTATAAACTTATAGTATAAGATATAAGCATAGACATTACCTCGGTAATTATGTATTACAAAACTACGGCTATAAAAAATCAAAATCAGCATATTAGAAGACATCATATTTTTATGTTATAGCACATAGAAATCACTGATGATTGAATTTAGTTGGTTCATCAACCCACATTCTATAATTTCTTCCTTGTACTTCATTCTCCAAGCTGATGAGCAATGAAGAATAAGACATGCTTAACAAAATAAATGTGGACTGTTATTGCTGCAATAGAAGTCCTCATAAAGGCAAGCAAATGGATCAAAAGAAAACCTAACTCAGTCAATTGGTGTCAAAGAGTACCATTTTCCTATAAATACCTCTTCATCAGCCTCATGTCTCCATCAATAGAACAGTTGTGCAAATCGTGAAAACAGATTACTCCGTGATGATGGGCTTGGTGATGCTTCTACTCCTTGGCATTCAATTACTATCTGTCATTTGAAATTTCAAGGGAGCAATAGAGGTTTATTTGAGAGCATATATGAAAACAGATTACCCTGGAGTGAGAGAAATGAGAAATCAAAACTAAACATTGCAAAACCTACTTTACTGGAAAGGAAGGTGAACACACACAAAAATGATCGTGAACAGGCGTTTTGGAGGAGGGTCTTACTCGTGAAGAAGAGCCGGCGTTCGTGAAGTCAATGTGTATGCAGAGAAAAGCAGCCGCCATCGAGGCACGTGCAGAGGAGAAGGGAAGCTGCCGTTCGCGAGAGATGGGGGAGGAGTGGGTCGGAAGCTGGCGTTCGCGAGAGATGGAGGAGGACAGGGTTGGAAGTCGCCGTTCGTGATAGACTGGGGAGGGAGATGGACTTGAAATACCGTGAGTGAGGGTTTCATGAAAAGAGATCGTGTGTTAATCTAGGGTACCGGGGAGGATGCGGATGTAATGCGCATCAGAGGTATTATTCAGGCTACAGAAGAGGAGCCGCTAGGGGGAGGAAATTGCGAAATGGTTTAAAATTCCGTGATGATGGCGCTGTTTATTTTAAACAGTGGGATTGCTGATGGAGGTGGAGGGTCAAGATTTTTGGGATTATTTTTAAATTCATGATTTATAAAAAGCATTTATAAATTTTTTTAATATAGTATATATATATATATATCTATACTATTTTATAAAAGAAAAACACTTTTTGGTGCAACATTCATAATACATGTAATACTTTGTTTATTTTTAATTAAAGACACAAAACTATGCTAAAAAATTCAATTTTTTGGGAATAGTTTGGACCCATGTGTAATTTCATAAGGAATTTCATCACCTTTCATCAACAAGCTTTATGTCATCACCTCCCATCAGCTCATCTTTCCACTTCAAATTTTATGATCTAAAATACCCTTCATTTTCTCATTATCAGTTTTTTTTATTGCATCTTCACTTTTCCGGCAGCTTTTTCCTGACCCCTCCCCTCCTCCCGCCATCATATCTCTGCCAGCTTTTTCTCTATTTCTTCTCAACCCTACCGCCTCATAACTCCCGCCATCATATCGACTGCCACTCCTGCCATCATAACTCCTTCATCGCCTTCTCTTTGACTTTGAGGGTGCCTCCCTCGCCAGCTCCTCAAGCCACTTGGACAGCACCTCCTCTCATGCCTCAAACCTCCTGGACAGCACAGCACCCCTTCTTTGACGGTGCCTCAAGCCTCGCCAGCACCTCCTCAACAACCTCTCCTTTACCACTGCTGCGAGCTACTCCTCTCTTCAAAGTATCATCCCGCAAAAAGTGCTTTTCCGTGTAAGCTCTCATCGTGCAAGCCTCGACTGCTTCTCACTGAATTCCTCGCCATTTTTTGTTGAATTGTATGAAGTGAGATTTCTTGGTTTTCTACTCCGTTCCACTTTTTTCTCATTTCCTAACCCGTCACCTCTCTATTTTTTCTCTGTTTTGCAGTGTTCACTCTATTTTTTTCTACCACTGCGACGAGCTCCTCCTCTTCAAGGTATCATCCCGCCAAAAGTTCTTTTTCGTGTAAGCTCTCATCGTGCAAGCCTCGACTGCTTCTCACTGAATTCCTCGCCATTTTTAGTTGATACTTATGAAGTGAAATTTCTTGTTTTTCTACTTTGTTCAATTTTTTTCTCATTTCCTAACCCGTCACCTCTCTATTTTTTCTCTTTTTTGCAGTGTTCTTTTACTTTTTCAACAGCTTATCCTCCTCGACAGAGCCTTCTCACTTCACCATTGCTCCTCTCTTCGCGGTACCGCTCGACGTTCTGTTTTCAGCATTTTTCTGTTTTTCAATGTGGCTATTTTCAGTGCGGCTATTTTCTGTTTTTCCATGTGGCTATTTTTTGTTTTTCCATGTGGTTATTTTCTGTTTTTCCATGTGGCTATTTTTTTTTTTTCATGTGGCTACTTTCTGTTTGTTTAATGTGCTTTACAAAGGGTGTCATCTTCTCTGTTCTCTGTTTTTTAATGTTTGAATTTGGCTATTTTCAGTTTTGTTCAATGTGTCTCTGTTCTAATTAATATTTTAATGTGGCTATTTGTTCAGTTTTGTTCAGTTTTTTTTTCGGTTCTGTTTTGTTTATCCGTAATTTTACTATAACTATATATATGTCCACAAGCAAACATCTTCCTCAACTGTCATATTTTTTACTTCTACTGGTGATGCACATGCAGAAATAAAAAAAAGATTGTTGTAGGAATAGTCTCAAGTAAATTTGTGAATCATGACAATTTGTTCAATTTTGTTCAGTTTTTTTGATTCTGTTTTGTTTAGCCATAATTTGACTATAACTATATCCAGAAGCAAACATCAATGCAAAATGAAAGTCTTTTTCTTTGTGTAAGTCTTTTTGTAAGATTTTCTTTGTGTATGTCTTTTTGTTGTTAAGTCTTTCAGTTGTTAATCCTTTTTGTTTTTCAAAATATTATGTGTTTTTGGTTCCTAGATTGTTGTGGGCGGTGTACTGTCTTATTAGGCAAAGACAGTGTTGTGTCAACCAGCAAGCATTTTTCATAACACCTTCATCCCCCACGAAAAATGTGATCCAACCCCAACAAATGTCGCCCCCACGACGATGCATTCTCACATAGGGCCGAAGGCACGTGAGAAACGGGAGTGTCGTCCCTTTTCTCTCCTCTCGCCACTCTCTCCCAAACTTATTCGTACACAACGTCAGTGATGGACCACCAACCAAATGAGCCTGATGTAATTGGCCGCAAACGTATTAGGGCTTCTGCATCCGGGTCATCGACTGCAGATGGTATTAACCAGTTTTTCTCTTTAGTGTTCATCTTTAATGTAACGTGTAACTTCTACAGATTCAATATGTGTGAACATTCCATACAACACAGATCCATCATTACACCTTCCTGCACCGTCTCAATCAACTGTATACCGACGTTCACTGACGGATGTTCAACGAACAACCCAAAATGCAAGAAGACGACAACATCGACTTAATCAACAATCCAATATCCAAAATGAATTAAGCTATTACTCAACGACTTCGGAGATCCGAGAACAAGGTAGTTTCATAACACTTTCATCTCATGCATCTTTGTAACCCACTTCATAAATGTGTTTTGATTACTTGACTTTCTAACATAAATGCTTGCTCTATTGTATACTGAACATGTCAGATGCATTAACCGAAAAAGAACTTCAATTACCAGTCGTGGTCCCAAATCTTCGAGCACCCGTGAGAAACTCTGCAAGAATTTCTTCTCAACCTACACACGTTCCTAGGATGGAACTTCCACCAGCGACATTTTGTCATCGTTGCAATGCAAAATTATTTTATAAGGAATCAAAGAATTTGTTTTGTAGCAATGGGAGGGTTGTGATTCCTAGTATTCCTGCTCCGCCCGAACTACTTGATCTATTCACTTAGCAGGGTACCCTAGGACGTCATTTTCGACAAAATGTGCGTTCGTACAATCACGTTTTCTCATTCACATCGATGGGCGTGACATTGGATGAATTCATACCATCCTTCGCGCAAGGAATCTATACCTTCAGAGCACATGGTGCGTTATACCATAGAATTGGCTCTCTTTTGCCCAATCCAGGCAATAGACCGAGATTTCTACAGATGTTCATCTATGACACGGACTGTGAAACTGAACATCGCATGGAAGAGGGTCATGTACTTGACGTGGATGTGCTACATAAAATTAAAACAATACTTGATATATATAATCCATTTGTCCATCGCTTGCGACAGCTATCACAACATCCTCAAATACAATCTTGCCGGCTTCTTATTCGAGACAGACCAGCTACAGAACGACAATACATTCTTTCAACAACATCTCAAGTTACGGTAGTCTTGATAGGTGTTGAGGATTTCATGGAGTCAGATGATAGAGACATTGTAATATGTGTAACACCCCCTATCCGTCGCATATCATATAGCAGTAGGTCCGGCCGGGGCCCGACGTCATATACCACAGACAGATCGGGCGGTTACTCAATGTAAACCATCCAACTAATAACCAACATCCTACACAAAGTCATTCTAGCGGAATCAATTATTAAAAGTTACAAAATAAAGAACCCAGCCACAAGCATGAATGTCCACTACTCAAAACAATAGGAATGAAGTATAATACACAAGTATCATGGCCTTATGTCCTTACAATTGTTTACTCAAATAACATGTTTTCCAAACCTCGGCACGCAGACCGGTCACACATGAATAAAACAAGTAAACACTCAATTTAGGCCTTCGAGGGCCGGCTCAGCAACTTGGGCTTTAGCCCGCTATTTACTGCTCGGCTCCACAGCACCTGCAAGCAATAATCCATCACAACGGTGGCAAACAAAAGCAACGATCAGCTATGCTGACCAAATTATAATGATCCCGCCCCCATAATCGGGGCGGCGATGCTCTTTCCCTGCACTTTGTTAGCATAACTAAACAGCATAGTGAATAAACACTTCATCACATGTGTGGGCACGCACGGCCACACACCCCGTGCACTCAGGGCACATTCTCGGTGAACATGGTCAAAGTCCACTGACTCACCACCGCCCCTTGGACGTCAATATCTCGTGAGCATTTGGTCTTTTTGGCCACTGCCTAAGACCCTCCATCTATGTCAACGACGAGTACCACGTGAACCACATAGATTGGGTACGGTTCTGCCTAACCCGTTGCTCACACCACAACGTCAACTTAAGTCGTCTGCGCGGGTCAAGCTTCCCCGAGTCCCGTATCCAACACATAACCCAGTTATATTCAGGTCGGCTCCCAGGCCACCATGTTGGCAGAATCGCGCATCTGCCCAGTTTTTCGGGTGCACCTTGGAGTTAATCTCCAAGGCTCCTTGTTGCAATCTAACACGTAGAAAACCCGAAAACAAACATTTACGCGGAGTCTTCTCCGGCCATTCATGCAATGCCCATCTCGATCACTCATGATGCTGCGGGGCACACCATGAAGCCACACAATATTATCCACATACAACTTTGCTAATTTCTCAACCGGATCATCCTTCCTATGCGGAATGAAGTGCGACACCATTGTTAGATGATCCACGACCACCCAAATGGCGTCGTTCCCCTTCTGCGACATTGGCAACCCGTGCACAAAGTCCATAGTAATGTCGTCAAACTTCCACTCCGGAATAGGCAAGGACTTCAAGAATCCTCCCGGCTTTTGGCATTTCGCCTTCACCAAGGCGTACGTCTGACACTTCTCCACGTACAGTGCCACATCCTTCTTCAGTCCTGGCCACCAGAACAATTTCTTCACATCGCGGTACATCTTCGTGCTCCCCGGGTGAATCGTGTACTTGGTTTGATGCGCCTCATACAACAATTCCACCCGCAAAGTGCCCACATTTGGGATGCACAGACGACTGTCTTTCCAAAGCAATCCATCCACAACCTCATATTAGGAATTTGACTCATCCAAAGACTCTATCATGTGCTGCTTCATGCTGCTATCCACATCCAAAAGCCTGCCGAATCCGATCATCCAGGTCGTACTGAACTTCCGTCTAGTTTAATACCGCTTCAGCACTCGACTGCTTGTCTATGCAAGAGATCTCCAACGCCTCCAACTCCCAAACCAACCGCTCGTCATGGACCGACAGCCAATTGGCTTGAGCTGGGGCCCGACGACTCAACGCGTCCGCCACTGCATTGCCTTTCCTAGGCACATAATGGATCTTGAACGTGTAGTCCCCCAGGAACTCCATCCATCTCCTCTGTCGCATGTTCAGATCTTTCTGATCCAACAAGTATTTCAGGCTCTTATGATCGGTATAGATATCGACCTTCACTCCATACAAGTAGTGTTTCCACAGCTTCAAGGCAAAAATCACGGTCGCGAACTCCAAGTCATGGACCGGATAATTCCTCTCGTGCACCTTCAGCTGTCTCGAGTCATACGCTATCACACTTCCGTGGTGCAGTAGCACACAACCAAGTCCACTGCCCGAAGCATCGATATAGATCTCAAAACCTTCGGTCTCACTCGGCGAACTCAGCACAGGCGTCGTGGTCAACCGACACTTCAACTCTTCAAAAGCTCGTGCACACTCCGGCGTCCAAATGAACTTCTGCTCCATCCTCGTCAAAGTAGTGAGGGGTAATGCTATCCGAGAGAAGTTCTCCACGAAGCGCCTGTAATAGCCGGCAAGCCCCAGAAAGCTCCGGACTTCCGCTACCGTAGAAAGCACAGGCCACTCTCGTATCGTAACAATCTTCGCCGGATCCACCGCAATGCCCTCTCCACTCACCATATGACCAAGGAACGTCACTGAAGACAGCCAAAACTCGCATTTGGAGAACTTGACGTATAATTGATTCCTCCTCAGCGTCTCCAACACCAAATGAAGATGCTTGAAGTGATCCTCCTCATATTACGAGTACACCAATATGTCGTCGATGAAGACGATCACAAAATGGTCCAAGTACTCCCTGAAAGTCCTATTCATCAAATCCATGAACACCGACGATGTATTCGTTAGCCCAAACGGCACGACCGTAAACTCGTAATGCTCGTATCTCGTACTAAAAGCTGTTTTGGGGATATCACTCTCCCTTATCCTCAGTTGATAGTATCCAGACTTGAGATCCAACTTTGAGTACACCGTTGACCCGACCAACTGATCGAACAGATCATCAATCCTCGGGATCGGGTACTTGTTCTTCTCCGTTAGCTTGTTCAACTCCCGATAATCAATACAAAGACTCAAGCTCTCATCCTTCTTCTTAAAAAAGAGGACCGGTGCGCTCCAAGGCGACGAACTTGGACGCACATACCCTTGCTCCAACAACTCTTGCAGTTGCACCTTCAGCTCCGCCATTTCCTTAGGAGCTAGCTGATACGGAGATCGTGACACGGGTTTCGCACCTGGCACTAGCTCAGTCGTGAAATCTATCTCCCGTTGAGGAGGGGCTCCAGGAAGATCGGCAGGGAACACATCAGGGTACTCAGCTACCACCGAAATACTATCCAACGTAGGCTTAGGCTTTACAACCTCCACTAGCGTAAAGAACAACTCTGCACCAGCACGAACCGCCTTCACCACCTGAAGAGCAGACATCAACGTCTTGCTCGACCCTTTCAAGCCCATAAAAGTCGTCTCACGACCTGTTCCCAACTTGACTTCCTTGCGACCGCAATCAATAAAAGCTTGCTACTCTGAGAGCCAGCCCATACCAAATATTACGTCGAACTCCACCAGCGGTAGTAACGACGCTTGCAAATGAAACTCTTGACTCCCGATACAAATCTTAACGCCACAGATTCTATCCGCGTTAATCGAATATCCATTGGGCAACAACACATCCAGTTTGTCCTTCGCCATCGAAGAAGGTACTCCGATGCGTGATATGAATTCTTCGGACAAAAAGGAGTGTGAAGCTCCCGTATCAAAGAGTGCTCTCGCCGGATTCTCACAGATCAAAACAAATCCTATACACGCAGTGGTAAGGTAGCACATGTATAACAAGTATTTCAAAATTAACTTGCTATAAATTTAAACCGTACCTGTCACCACATCTGCTTGCTTGATGGCCTCCTATTGGACAAGATTATAAACTCTCGGTTGAGCCGGAGAATAATGGGACGTAGTTGACTCCACCACCTTGCCCTTCTCTTTAAATGTTGCTCTCGGCTTCCTTTCGGACTTGGGACGTCCGCTCCATCAGTCACGGGCAAAGTGCCTCAGCTTTCCACAAGTAAAACATGTGCCCGGGGTCTAACCCGTAGTCGCCCCAGAAGCACCAGAAGAAGGGGCTGGACCCGAAGTCCTAGCCTTCTTATTGAACTTGCGATACCCAAACTTCGCATTATCCGACACTTTGAACTCTGTCTTCTTGTCACCAAAGCTTTTCTTTGCTTGTACATTCTTCAAGTCCTTCTCCAAAGACCGGGCCGTGTTGACCAGGGTCAAGAAGCCCTGCATCATCGACCCCGAGAGCAGTAGCCTCAAGTCATCTCTCAGACCTTCATAGAAACGGTTCGTCTTACGCTCCTCATTCGCGAATGTGGAGCTAGCGTACCGACCCAAACGAGTAAACTCGTGGAGATACTCATCCACACTACTCTCTCCTTGCACCAATTTCAGGAACTCATTCTCCAATGTTATCCTTTGAGCCGAAGGGAGGTACCTTGCCAAGAACAGTCTGAAGAACTCCTCCATCGATATGTCCGTAATTTGGCTACCTCTCAAGTGATGTAGATCCAATCCTTCCCACCACAACCTAGCATCACCGTCCAGAAGGAACATAGCTATAGTGGTCATCTGCCACTCCTCCGTTTCAGTAGCTGTCAGGACTCTCTTCACTCGGGAGAGCCAATCTTCAGCTTGAGATGAGGTTCCCAACCCCGAGAACACAGGAGGATTAAAGCTCATAACGTGCTTGAGCTGCCTTTTAGTTGCTCTCCTCGGCACCAAAGGCTCCACCACTACCTGCTCCACTCTTCTCGGTTCATCCCTTTGAAGCGGTACCTGCTCCATCGTAGGAGCGGGCTGCTGCATTTGCCTGGCAGGCTGCGCATTGATCATGGCAAACACTGCTTCGGCAATCAATCATATGGTTTCAGCCGAGGGAGGTGTTACAGGAGCATCATTTGGTGCACAACTAGCCTCAGAAACTAGGCATTCTGACGGTCATACACCGCTTCTGGTCACCTATAGTTGTACAAAATCTCGTTAAGTGACCAAACAAAATTGCAAAACGCAATTATAGGAACACGCAGGTTCCTCAAACACGTGTATTTTAATTCCTAAGTGGACATTCATTGGTTCTTTTGATGTTATAACGATGACGCACACACATGTGCTCATCATCCCTTAAAAAGAATTCGCCCACGAATTCATTTTAAGCCTGACCAAAACCAGTAGTCTAATACCAAATTGTAACACCCCCTATCCGTCGCATAACATATAGTAGTAGGTCCCGGCCGGGGCCCGACGCCATATACCACAGACAGACCGGACAGTTACTCAATGGAAACTGTCCAACTAATAACCAACGTCCTACACAAGTCATTCTAGCGGAAGCAATTATTAAAAGTTGCAAAATAAAGAACTCAGCTACAAGCATGAATGCCCACTACTCAAAACAATAGGAATGAAGTACAATACACAAGTAACATGGCCTTATGGCCTTACAATTGTTTTCTCAAATAACATGTTTTCCAAACCTCGGCACGCGGGCCGGTCACACATGAATAAAACAAGCAAACACTCAATTTAGGCCTTCGAGGGCCGGCTCAGCAACTTGGGCTTTAACCTGCTATTTACCGCTCGGCTCCGTAGCACCTACAAGCAACAATCCACCGTAACGGTGACAAACAAATACAACGGCTAGCTATGCTGACCAAATTATAACGATCCCGCCGTCATAATCGGGGAGGCGATGCTCTTTCCCTGCACTTTGTTAGCATAACCAAACAACATAGTGAATATATACTTCATCACAGGTGTGGGCACGTACGACCACACACCCTGTGCACTCAGGGCACATTCTCGGTGAACACGATCGAAGTCCGCTGACTCACCACCGCCCCTTGGATGGCAATATCTTGTGAGCATTTGGTCTTTTTGGCCACTGCCTAAGACCCTCTATTTATGTCAATAGCGAGTACCATGTGCCTTAGGTCTCTCTAACCGAACCACATAGATCGGGTACGGTTCCGCCTAACCCATTGCCCACACCGCAACGTCAACTTAAGTCATCTGCGCGGGTCAAGCTTCCCCGAGTCCCATATCTAACACACAACACATAACCCAGTTATGTTCAGGTCGGCTCCCAGGCCACCATGTTGGCAGAATCATGCATCTGCCCAGTTTTCTGGGTGCACCTTGGAGTTAATCCCAAGGCTCCCTATTGCAATCTACCACGTAGAAAACCCAAAAACAAACATTCGCGCGGAGTCTTCTTCGACCATTCATGCAATGCAACATCACCGATTTAGACCAACTTGTCCGGTGTACAACCCCATATTCGCTGAGCCAGACAAGGAGGCACAGTGGTCACAGGAGGGTTAGCCGAAGTGGTCCCGCCCTAAGGAGGATCTCGCCCACAGAAGGCGGAAACGCTCTCGCCGGATGCTATAAAAGAGAAACCGTAGGCCGAGAGCGCCAAGCGCGGACTACGCGGAAGCGCTCTCGCCCAAACCAAGCCTCAGTCCCGGAGAGTTCTCGCTTGCGCTGGGCGAGAACGTTCGCGCCACGCCCTGGGCCGAAAGGTCTCGGCACCAGCTCTCGCCGAGTGGGGCCCAGGGTCTTTGGAAGAATGTCCTAATTGCCCTCAGGAGAAATTACTTCAGTACCCCCAAAGAGACAGCGGGATTTGGCTATTGGCAGACCAACCAGGGGCTTTTCAATAATTCCAGGACAACCAAATGCTATAAATAGACCCATAAGGGCTCCTTAGAAAGCAAGCTATCATTGTCTCCCGAATTCCAGCGCTTTCTGAGGAGCTCCTAGCCCAGCTTTGGCTTTGGAGGGGAAGCTCTCAGAGATCTTCCGGGTGTGAGGTGGGACCTCCCTGCTGAGGCTTTTGGGTCAGTCTTAGGTCTTTAAAATCCAGTCAAGGGGTGAGACTTGAGAGAAGTAGGTTTCGGCTGCACCCCTTTTTCTTCGAACTTCAGTTGGGGTCATATTTGGCTTCAACAGTTCTGGTGCGGTGAGCGTGGACGGCAGCCGATTCAAGAAAGCCTTAAGTTTGGTCCCATGGCTGGGGGTGAAGGTGAAGGGTCAGGTTCTGGAGGATCCCCCACCCAGGGAGAGGAAGCAACAAAGAGGATGCTGGATGAGTTCTGGCGAGAGGTCTTGCAAACAATCAATTTAGCCTTCTCGGCGAGAGGCGAGTGGGCCACACCTCAGGTCCCCATAGAAGAGGTCCCGCTCTTGGGCGAGAACGCCCCAGGCCAGTGCCCAGGAAAGGAGGTCCCGGGCGAGGCTAGCGAGAGAGATGTGGCGGCGCGGGAGCTCTTCCCTGGCCAGAGCCAGCGCCCGGGCAAGGAGGCGCTGTCAGAGCCAGGCGAGAAGGAGGCGGCGGTGCGGGAACTCTTCCCAGGGCTCGGTCTCGCGGATCGGGCAAGCCAGCCGAGGCCGCGAGACGTGCCTTCTCGCCAGGCAGGAGGCGAGAGCCCATTTAGTGAGCTCATTATCTCGGCTCCGGTACCGGAGGGGTTTCGGGAGCCCGACATGTCCTATTACTCAGGGAAGGATGACCCGATGCAACACGTACATTGGTTTGAAGACGTTGTGTCAATAAGGCAGATGATAGATGCCTTCAAGTGCCGGCTGTTCGCCATCACGTTGAAGGAGAAGGCTCGGGACTGGTTCCACCAGTTGCCAGCGAGATCGATCTACAGTTTTGAGGATCTGCGGAGAAGTTTCCTGTTGAGGTTCTCTACCTCGAAGAAGCGGAAGAAGGAAGCGGAGTGTCTGTTTGCGGTGAGGCAGAGACCAGACGAAACGCTGTGTCACTATGTTGACCGGTTCCAGGAGGAGATCCTTTTGGTCCAGGAGGTCCCAGGGTACGCTCTGATGCTGGCCTTCACCCTGGGGCTGAGATCGGGATTCTTTAGCATGGAGTTGAAGAGGGTGCCCCCCCTCTCCTTTGAGGAGCTTATGGAGAGGGCGACAAAGGAGATTGATTTCGAGAGAGCAAACCCAGCATTCGCCAGGAAGTTGGCCAAGTTAGCAGAGGATGACGGGAAGGAACCAGCAGCGGGAAGACAGAAGGAGTCGAGAGAGCAGAGGGAGCTGAGGGAAGAAAGGAGAAAGGAGGAGCCCCGAAGGTTTGGGCAGCAGTAGGGTTGGGGGGCCCGGGAGCCAGTCAACCAGTTGGGTTGGAGGCCCCAGGAGGGTCGCCCCCAAGGCCCAGGAGAAGGCTTTCGGGGAGAGATAACCTGCGGGAGCCCCGGAGGTTCGATCGACCGGCATGGAGGCAGGAGCCGAGGGATCGTCCCCCACCACCGCAGGAGGCCATGGAAGTAGGAAGGGGAGAGGAGCAGCCAGGGAGCTCGAGGAGGAAGAAGAGGAAGGGGAGACGGGAGAAGGGGCGGGGAGGCGTTGCTCTTTTGTGACTTCCACCAGGAGGAGGGTCACGCAACGGCCACCTGCCCAGAGTTCTTAGAGTTGAGGGAGGCCAGAGGAGCAGGGAGGCAGGATCCACCGATGAGGATAGTGGAGGTGCAGCAGGGCGAAGCGGAGGACAGGTGCGAAGACCGGGTGGATGTAGGGACCCGGGGAGGAATCAGGGTGATTCATGGAGGAGTGGGGATTGAGGCAACCCGTAAGGGGAGCCTTCAAACCATGTACCGGAGAGGGGTGGCCTCAACCTCCCAGGTTCCTCCACCAGAAGAAAAGATTACTTTCTCATCAGCGGACATGCCAGACTATGAAGATCCATTCTGCGACGCCCTGGTGATCCAGACGGCGGTGGAGAACTATACCGTTTCAAGGATACTGGTAGATAACGGGAGCTCGGTTAATGTCATCTTCAAGAAAGCTTTTGATGAGATGAGGGTTGAAGGGAAGAGGGTCTTGGCATCGGATGGACCTCTGTTCGGGTTCTCCGGGGAGAGGAAGGAAGTAGAAGGAGGAGTAGGGTTGCACGTAAGGTTGGGGTGCGTGTCGCGGAACTGCAGGTTCGTGATCGTGGACGCCACGGGCAGCTATAACGCCATCTTTGGGCGTCCCCTCATCAGCGCCTTTCGCTGCGTCCCCTCCTCGTTCCATCAGTGCCTCAAGTTCAACAATGGGGGGGGTGCAGGTCAGGGTCAGGGGAGACCCGAAGGTGGCAAGACAATGTTACGTTTCAGCAGTCAACACCATTTCGTGGATGGCGGAGGCGGAAGAGTTGGAAATAGAGATGGCGGCCCTAGAGGAGGTTGTGGAGGAAGAGGAGATGGTCCTTGAGGAGGTAAGAAAGGAAGCTGGAGAGGAAGCCGGAGAGGAAGAGACAGAGAAGATGCGAGGGGATGTGCAGGTGGTACGGAGGAGCGATGGGCAGGAAAGCCCGGAAGGGGCAATGAAAGTAGAAGAGCGAGTGGCAGGAGAAGTCGAGGGAGAGGTCCCGGGGGGCATAGAGGCCGAGCAGCAGCAGCAGAGGAGGATATAAGCGATGGAGATTGAGGAGGAGGAAAAAGGAGAGCTGGAGCTGGAGGAAGAGGCAAGGAACGGTTGGGAGCAGTCGCGGCTGGAGCCGGATGAAGAAGTGGTGGAGGTGGAGGTCTTCACCAGAGCAGGAAAAGAACAAAGGGTACGGGTCAGCGGGGGGTTGAGTCTCGAGGCCCGGGAGCAGGTGCGAGCTTACATTCAAAGCAACGTTGACATCTTCGCTTGGAGCGCGGCGGACATGCCGGGCATCGACGCCGACGTAGCCTGCCACCGCCTGAACCTGGATCCCCGCGCCCGCCCTATCCGTCAGAAGATGAGAACCATCGCTACAAAGCTGGAGGAGCCCATTCGCGAGGAGGTCAAGAAGCTCCTGGAGGCGGGCTTCATCTCAGAGATCCAGTATCCAGGCTGGATCTCCAATGTGGTAATGGTGAAGAAAGGATGTGGTAAATGGAGGATGTGTGTTGACTTTTCTTTGTTGAATAAATCATGCCCCAAGGATTGCTATCCCCTGCCTCGGATCGACGCGCTGGTTGATTCAGCCGTCGGTTTTTCTGTCATGAGTTTTTTAGATGCTTTTTCAGGTTATCACCAGATCCGGATGCACCCTCCTGACACCAAGGATGTTTCCTTCATCACGAGGGATGGATGCTTCAATTACAAGATGATGCCCTTTGGGTTAAAGAACGCAGGGGCTACCTATCAGCGCATGATGGATCGGGTCTTCCGGGATCAGAGGGGAGGAACTTGGAGGTCTACGTCGACGACCTAATGATCAAAAGCAAGAGCATAGTTTCACACCTGCAAGACCTCGAGGAAACTTTCGCCACCCTGAGAAGTTTTAAAATGAGGCTGAATCCCTTAAAGTGTGTCTTCGGGGCCAGCCGCGGGAAGTTCCTCGGGCATCTTCTGACTCCGGCAGGGGTGGAGCCCAACCCGGACAAGGTCAAGGCCATCCTGGATCTGGAGTCACCACGTGACACCAAGGAGGTCCAGCGCTTGACAGGCAAGCTGGCTGGGCTAAGCAGGTTCCTCTCCAGGGCAGGAGACAAGTGTTCTTCATTCTTTAAGGTGTTGCGGGGGAATCAAAGGTTCGAATGGACGGTCGAGTGCGAAGAGGCCTTCCAAGGGCTGAAAAGACAACTCTCTCAGGCTCCCCTCCTTCAGAGCCCAAAAGATGGGGAGGACCTGACCTTGTACCTCGGAGTAGGGGCGGAGGCGGTGAGCTCCGTCCTAGTAAGGGAAGAAGGAAAGAAGCAGCTTCCCATCTATTACGTCAGCCGGATATTGAGAAAAGCAGAGCTTCGCTACCCCATCCTGGAAAAGCTCGCTTATGCCTTGGTCATCTCGGCCAGAAAGCTCCGGCCGTACTTTCAAGCGCATTCGATTAGGGTGGTGACCGACCACCCTCTTCGCAAGATCTTCGAAGGAGTGGAGCACTCGGGGAGGCTGGCTAAGTGGTCCATTGAGCTAAGCGAGTTCGACATCTCCTTTGTACCAAGACTCTCCATCAAGGCACAGGCAGTGGCAGACTTTCTAGCAGACTACGTTGTTGAGGTTGAGGGGGAAGAGCAACAACCGCGAGAAGCATGAAAGTTGATGGTTGATGGGGCCTCAGGAAGGCACTCCCTAAGAGCGGGGGTGGTGTTGACAAGTCCCTAGTGGGTAACCATAGAGCAGGCAGTTATTTTACATTTCCCAGTGACCAACAACCAAGCGGAGTATGAGGCCGTGATCGCCGGCCTTCGTCTGGCAAAGGAGCTAGAGATTCAGGACGTGGAAGTCTTCACTGATTCAAAGGTAGTAGCATCGCAGATCCGGGGAGAATTTGAAGCTCGGGAGCCTACCCTCATCAAGTACCTCTCCAAGGTAAGGGCGATCATCGGAGGTTTCCGGTCATTCTCAATTCAACATGTTCCAAGGGAAGAAAGTGTAGCCGCCGATCGACTAGCCAAGTTCGGACCTCGCGGGGGGGGGGGGGGGGGGGGGGAACCTTGGCGGAGCTATTCCGACCGGCTATAGATGAAGGAGAATTGATGCTGGTGGATCGGCAACCCTCGTGGGTGGATCCATTTGTGACTTTCCTGTCCACCGGTGAACTGCCTGAGGGGACCAAGGTCAGGAGAAGTTTCAAGCGTAAAGCGGCTCACTACTTGATGATGGAGGGAGGTCTGCATCGTAAGATGTTGTCAGGGCTCCTAGCCAGATGTGCGACCGAAGAAGAAATCCCGAAGATTTTAAGGGAGGTACATTCGGGCGAGTGCGGCAGTCACTCTGGAGGAAGGACACTGGAGGATAGGGTGGTCAGACAGGGTACTTCTGGCCCACCCTAAGGAAGGATGCCATGGAGTTTGCAAGGAGGTGTCAAAAATGTCAGCTCTACGCCCCCCTTCAACTCTTGGCAGCTCAAAGACTCCGGAGTATCACGGCACCATGACCATTTGCTATCTGGGGAATGGACTTAGTTGGGCCCTTTCCTCCGGCTAGTGGACAGAGGAGGTTCCTTTTGGTCATGATTGATTATTTCTCGAAGTGGCTAGAGGTTAAAGCCTTAGCCAAGGTCACCTCGCAGGTTATAAGGAATTTCATCTGGGGGGAGATCATTTGTAGACATGGGTTGCCCCAAGCAATAGTGACCGATAACGGCCCCCAGTTTGCCAGCGAGGAGTTCATCAGCTTCTGCGCTCAACTGGGAATAGATCTCTGGTTTGCCTCAGTCCATCACCCTCGGAGTAACGGCCAAGTGGAAGCAGCAAACAAAATCATTGTGAACCTACTGAGGAAAAAGGTGGAGAACTTAAAAGGGAATTGGGTGGAGCAGCTCCCGTCGGTCTTATGGGCACTACGAACGACCCCGAACACGGCCACCGGTGAGACCCCCTTCAAGCTCTCTCATGGGTGTGAGGCCGTCCTACCAGTGGAGTTCGAGGTCCGGTCACCGCGAGTCATAACCGCGGGCGAAGGTGACGAGACTTGGAGGGTGGAGAATGAAGAGGGGCAGCGCCTCTCGTTAGATATGGTGGAGGAACTGCGAGACGTGGCGGCTATCAGGCAAGAAGAAATCAAGCGACGGATGACCAAGCATTTTGATAAGCATGTCAGGGTCAAGCAGTTCGCAGAAGGGGATCTGGTACTGAGAAAGGTCGACGCGGCGGGAAGATCGGCTCCCGTGGGTAAGCTCCACCCGAACTGGGAAGGTCCATACATTGTAAAGGAAGTCCTCGGAACAGGGGGATACTACCTCCAGGACGCGGAGGGAAGAGCCCTAAGCCACACTTGGAGTGGTGATGATCTAAGCGCTTCTACCCCTGAGGGGGGAAGGATGTAACCATGTATCTCAAAAATAAACTTGTTATATTATACCGATTGATTCTCCTTTGAACTAGTGTCGAATTTTTCATGGCATAACATAGTTGAATGTTTTGTGATACCCCGAGCTCGGCTCGGCCCCAGGTAGACCCGCTGCGCAGGCTCTCATCTAGCTGGCATGTCCGAAGGCTCGCCTGTGGGGGATAGGTTTGGTTAGTTTGAGATCTTCATCGGCACCCCGAGCTCGGCTCGGCCCCAGGTAGACCCGCTGCACAGGCTCTCATCTAGCTGGCAGGTCCGAAGGCTCGCCTGTGGGGGATAGGTTTGGTTGGTTTGAGATCTTCATCGGCACCCCGAGCTCGGCTCGGCCCCAGGTAGACCCGCTGCGCAGGCTCTCATCTAGCTGGCAGGTCCGAAGGCTCGCCTGTGGGGGATAGGTTTGGTTGGTTTGAGATCTTCATCGGCACCCCGAGCTCGGCTCGGCCCCAGGTAGACCCGCTGCGCAGGCTCTCATCTAGCTGGCAGGTCCGAAGGCTCGCCTGTGGGGGATAGGTTTGGTTGGTTGAGATCTTCATCGGCACCCGAGCTCGGCTCGGCCCCAGGTAGACCCGCTGCGCAGGCTCTCATCTAGCTGGCAGGTCCGAAGGCTCGCCTGTGGGGGATAGGTTTGGTTGGTTTGAGATCTTCATCGGCACCCCGAGCTCGGCTCGGCCCCAGGTAGACCCGCTGCGCAGGCTCTCATCTAGCTGGCAGGTCCGAAGGCTCGCCTGTGGGGGATAGGTTTGGTTGGTTTGAGATCTTCATCGGCACCCCGAGCTCGGCTCGGCCCCAGGTAGACCCGCTGCGCAGGCTCTCATCTAGCTGGCAGGTCCGAAGGCTCGCCTGTGGGGGATAGGTTTGGTTGGTTTGAGATCTTCATCGGCACCCCGAGCTCGGCTCGGCCCCAGGTAGACCCGCTGCGCAGGCTCTCATCTAGCTGGCAGGTCCGAAGGCTCGCCTGTGGGGGATAGGTTTGGTTGGTTTGAGATCTTCATCGGCACCCCGAGCTCGGCTCGGCCCCAGGTAGACCCGCTGCGCAGGCTCTCATCTAGCTGGCAGGTCCGAAGGCTCGCCTGTGGGGGATAGGTTTGGTTGGTTTGAGATCTTCATCGGCACCCCGAGCTCGGCTCGGCCCCAGGTAGACCCGCTGCGCAGGCTCTCATCTAGCTGGCAGGTCCGAAGGCTCGCCTGTGGGGGATAGGTTTGGTTGGTTTGAGATCTTCATCGGCACCCCGAGCTCGGCTCGGCCCCAGGTAGACCCGCTGCGCAGGCTCTCATCTAGCTGGCAGGTCCGAAGGCTCGCCTGTGGGGGATAGGTTTGGTTGGTTTGAGATCTTCATCGGCACCCCGAGCTCGGCTCGGCCCCAGGTAGACCCGCTGCGCAGGCTCTCATCTAGCTGGCAGGTCCGAAGGCTCGCCTGTGGGGGATATGTTTGGTTGGTTTGAGATCTTCATCGACACCCCGAGCTCGGCTCGGCCCCAGGTAGACCCGCTGCGCAGGCTCTCATCTAGCTGGCAGGTCCGGAGGCTCGCCTGTGGGAGATAGGTTTGGTCTGGTTGGCTGGTTAATGCAAGACAGGAAGCACGTTGGGAATACCAAATGAAAAGTGAAAAAGAGGAGATAGATCTCGGCAGAGATAGATCTCGGCAGAGATAGATCTCGACAGAGATAGATCTCAGCAGAGATAGATCTCGGCAGGGATAGATCTCGGCAGGAGAGTCCCCGTCAAAGGATCTCAAGGTGGGGAGGCTTTCGCCAAAAAGGTTCCTCTCAGTGTTCTCGAGCAATCAGGCGAGATCGTTATGCGATGGGCCAGTGGGGACTCGCGCAGTCTAGAGGGGACGGTCCCGTCCTAAGGATTCGAGAGTCGCGCTTCCGGCTGGCCGGTTACCGCGGGTTCTTGCTGATTCATCGCTAAGGATTTCCTAAGAAGGCCAAGGGCCTTGGCGGAAGCATACGCCGAAAGCGTTCAACCACGACAATTACATCAAACACATTCGCAAATATCAAGATGAAATGTTCACAAGAAAAACATTTGCATTAATAATACTGTATGGGTACAAAATGATAGCGTCTCGCGCTTTACAGAGAGGTGAAAAACAAAAGCGAGAAGGGGACCCTCAAGGGGACAAACTGTACCCCTCGGAAGTCTCGCTGGAGCTCACGCTGGAGCTTCCGCCGGAGCTCCCCCTGAGGTCTCGCCACCCGCGGCGGGGGACTTTGAGACATCCGAGGGAGGGGTATCGGGGGCGCCCAGGGGCTTTGGAATGGGCTCGAAGAGCCATGGGACAAGTTGTTGAGCGGTGATGTCTTTCCCCCTCCCGTCCCAGCAGTTGATGTCGCGCAGCGTCTCCAGTGTCAACTTTACGGTGGCTTGCGCGTTCCCCTGGAGCAGCTTGTCGATGTCATAAGCCGAGTAGTACTGGCTCTTCAATCTCTCGTCCAGCGGAGGGGCTGCACTCGCCTCGAGGCGCGCGATCTGCTCCCGCAGGAGAACGTTGTCATATCGGGCCTGAGACAGCTCCTCGCGAAGTGCGGCTTGAGCGGAATCCTGAACAGCGGAAGGTTAGCAAAAGAGAAGGGCCACCGCATCGTCCCTCGCCTTGAACATGTCTTGGAAGTTGCGGTCTATCGTAATACTCCGCCGGGCGCACATGTGCGCAAGCTCCAGCCCACGCATTAAAGCGCGAGTGGAGTCGTATGCCAACAGCCGGGTCGACATCCTGTCGTAGACGCTAGCGTCCTCCCGGCTGTAGAGGCCATAGCCTAAGGCGAAAGCTTCGCCGGTGACCTCGTCTCGCTCCGCCCAGCACGGCAAAAGGAACGAGATCGTGACCTTGTTGGCGTCAGGGTCCCATTGCAGCAGTGGCTTGTTCTCCGCGTCCAGACACCACACGCCGAGACCAAAGTTACGATGACCCCGCGGCACCTCGTCAGACAGGGGTTGGCCGGAGGTCCCGGCGGCGGCACCCTCGCTCTCTGGCGGCGCCAGGGGTCCGAGGGTTCTCGGCAGGAGTCCCGGGGCCGCCCCTGGTGGCCGCAATCCTGCTTACTGCCTCCAGGACCTCCTCGAAGGAGTGGCCGGCGGGGAGAGGTTGGACGGGCGGTACAACAACAGCCTTGCCCTTCTCGGTATCCGTGGTCTTGGGCCTCTTGATTGGCTGAGGTGCGGAAGTACCCGACTTTCGCTTCACAACACCGCTGGAGGGGGGGGGGGGGGGGAGGCCCGGCTCTTTTCGGCAGGCCTGCGCGGCGGCTTTCGCGAGAGCCAGCGGGTCCTTAGGAGGTTGGCTCTCTCTGGCGCGAGCCTCGTCGAAAGGCTGGCGGAGAGGGATCTCGCGCTCTCCTGCGAAAACAATAGCGATAAATTCCAACCTTGGAAAAAGCAAGAAGGCAAATACAGGCGAGATCTTACCTTCTCCCGGAAGTACATGATGAAGAGAATCGACGTCTCGCCGGAGGTAGAGGACGTCGAAATCCTTGGTTCCGAAGAACTCAAGGAGGGCCCTCTCGCGGGAGCCCAAGGACGGAGGCTTGTAGGCGGCATCCTCGTATTGGATGGGGGCGAGGGGTACGTTCCCGAAGTCGCCGGAAACGTAGATGAACCTCTCGCCCCAGTGATGGTGCTTGTTGGCGAGACCGGTCGTTTTCAGCAGTTGCCCAGAGAAGAACACCACGCCTCCCTTTGCGCGGAAAGTAAATAACTTGCGGAAAATCGGCAAGCTAAACTCAATCCTCTCCGACCGCATATAGCATATGAAGGCCATGAGGATCGCCACGGAGTTAGGGTTCAGCTGCGCGGGAACCACCCCGTAGTACCGGAGAGCCTGCCGCATCTCAGGCCACAGCGGAAGGCGGAAGCCCACCTCGAAGTGTTCGATAGGGATGGCGAGCTCCCCCTCTCCTGCAGTGTTGACTTTGTCATGACTGCCCGGGGGCCGCGCGACGAAGCCGACGGGAACGTGCTGGGTCTTGATCAGATTGAACTCGTCTAGAGTGAGAGTGCAGGAAGGGAAGAGATGCTTTTGGAAGGCTTCCGCGCAGTTGGATCGTCCTTCACCACCGCCCGGCATCACAATAAGGTTTGAGGGCGAGATCTACGAGGAGAAGGCGAGAGCGAGAATGGGGCGAGAACGGAAGTGGAAGGGTGAGACGGGCGAGAGCTTTGCGAAGACCGCGAGAACAACAACAAAGGGGAGAGAGACTGGAATCAGAGAAATGAATGTGGTAGGTGAGCCTCCTATTTATAGAAAATCGTGGTAATGATGGCTGTTTTCAAAAAGGCGGCGGGGGTACAGCCGGCGCGTCCTAGGTCAGCGACGCTTCATTTTTCCCGCCCGAATCTGACAGCGACTGATTAACTAAGCAGCTGGCGCAAACGTTGCGAAGTGTCATACGGCCGGTAAGGCAGGCGGAAGCAAAGTGGCTCTCGTCACCCCAAAGACCTGGGAAGATAACTCATACGCATACAAAGATATTAAAGACAGAGCTATTGCTCTCGCTGAGCGGGAACACGATAAAATAATAAGCGAATAAAGTGCGGGAACATTAGTTTCAACTCCAAGCGAAAAAATAAGGGTACAGTAGAGAAGGGAAGGCCAGGGGAAGAGGAGGGGAGGTCTCACGCTTCAGTACGGCTCCCAACGCCATTTTCCTTGCTCCCAACGCCATTTGCCTCGGTCCCGCAGCTTGGTCCGGGGGGGCGCCTGCGGGTTGAAGTAGGATGACAGAACGCTGCATCCCAGGTCAACCCGGCGAGACAGATCCCGGATTCTCTCGATGCATCTCTCAGGTGAGGACCCGGCGGTAGCTCCCCCGGGCCGGTCCATCTCGCCTAGAAGGAAATCTCGCTCCAGGGACTCCAGCCTCTTCTTCACTGACTGGCGAAACTCTCTGGCCGCAAGGTCGCGGACCCGTTCTCGCCGGATGAGTTTCGACAGAATGGCGGCAACCTTCTTCCCTCGTCTTTTCGCGCTCCCGGCACCGGTCAGGATCTCCTCCATCTCGTCAGATGAAGGGAAGGGAGAGCTCTCGCCATCTTCTCCCTCTCTTTCTTCTTCTTCTTCTTCTTCCTCTACCTCAGCGCCAGGCCGCGAGTCCATGTCCCCTGTCGAAAGAATCCTCATTTTAGCGGAAGCTGAAGGATAGCAGCGATAAAATTGCCGTATACCTTCAGAGTGACGAGGCCCCCCGGTCGACGGCAGGCGAGAAGGCCCAGCCCCCCCTCAGCTCCAAAGAGGAGGTGGATTGGCTTTCCTTTGCCGGGGGGGGGGGGGGGTAAACTTTGCGGATGGTGATCCCGGCCTGATCGAGAGCGGGGGAGCGGGTCTCCTCAGCCGCTGGAGGGCTAGCGTCTAGCGGTGGCGCAGGGATCTCGGCATTTTTTCCTCTCGCCGGTAGGGAGGAATCAACCGCATGGGCAGACTGATTCGCAGTTCTCGCCCCACCATCCTGGGTGGCGAGATCTGGAGGTGCGGAAACTGACGCTGCGAGGAATCAGGTCAGCATTTAAAAATACCAGGCGAAGCCAAGAAGGGAACCTTTACCAGCGGTGTTCGGGTCTGGCGGAGGAGGCGCCTCGGGAACCTGTGGTTGATCATCGTGATGGCTAGAGGGTGGATCCAAACGTTCTCGCGGGGACGCGGCAGCGTCAGGAACCGTCTCCTGTGAGAGGTATCAAGTTAAACAATTGAGCAACTGGTTGTTGATTGGTATATCAAGCTTACCTTCCGCGGCGAGGTGCCGTCCGCGCAACTAGGGGTCGGGGTGGGCGGGCTCCTGTTCTCGCGGGATAGGTCCCGCTGAACCACCTTCGCCTTCTTCTTCTTCTTCTTAGGCAGAGAAGGCTCAGCAACTGACGACTGTCTCGCTAGCCATGGGGCGACCAGGGCACTGTCAGCCCTAGCTCGCGCCTGCGCCGCGTTAATGCGGTCCTGCAGATCCTGCGGAAGCGGTTTATCGGCACGCTTGGAAGGCATGACGAGAGAGGGCGAGAGCTTAGGGGGAGAATGACGGCTCGAGGGAAGTGTTATGACCGTCTATCGACACTCATATTTATAGGTGCCGTACGGCCCACCGAAAGATTCCCTGACGTTGACACGTGCTCAGCGAATATTTTGGGTTGAACATGTCTTTTCGAGCGCGGCGCTAGCTCAAAAAGAGCGGGGATTGTGTACAACCCCATATTCGCTGAGCCAGACAAGGAGGCACAGTGGTCACAGGAGGGTTAGCCGAAGTGGTCCCGCCCTAAGGAGGATCTCGCCCACAGAAGGCAGAAACGCTCTCGCCGGATGCTATAAAAGAGAAACCGTAGGCCGAGAGCGCCAAGCGCGGACTACGCGGAAGCGCTCTCGCCCAAACCAAGCCTCAGTCCCGGAGAGTTCTCGCTTGCGCTGGGCGAGAACGTTCGCGCCACGCCCTGGGCCGAAAGGTCTCGGCACCAGCTCTCGCCGAGTGGGGCCCCGGGTCTTTGGAAGAATGTCCTAATTGCCCTCAGGAGAAATTACTTCAGTACCCCCAGATAGACAGCGGGATTTGGCTATTGGCAGACCAACCAGGGGCTTTTCAGTAATTCTAGGACAACCAAATGCTATAAATAGACCCATAAGGGCTCCTTAGAAAGCAAGCTATCATTGTCTCCCGAATTCCAGCGCTTTCTGAGGAGCTCCTAGCCCAGCTTTGGCTTTGGAGGGGAAGCTCTCAGAGATCTTCCGGGTGTGAGGTGGGACCTCCCTGCTGAGGCTTTGGGTCAGTCTTAGGTCTTTAGAATCCAGTCAAGGGGTGAGACTTGAGAGAAGTAGGTTTCGGCTGCACCCCTTTTTCTTCGAACTTCAGTTGGGGTCATATTTGGCTTCAACATCTGGGTAGGCTTCACACATCATGCCTATATCCGTTCTCGATTACGGACTCTACATGTACACAACAGGGACTATTCATGTCTACCCGAAGGAATGCCTCAAACTCACCGCAAACTCGCGAGAGCGGGCTTCCTAGGCAAAGGAAAAGAGGACTTCACATATCCTAGGATGAGAATCATTATCCTAGCATTTTTCCTTGACGCCATGGAAATGTATGCAGATGAAAAGCACCGCAATCTCCTTGCCTCCATAGATCCGAAGTCGGCTCGCGATTTGGAGCCCCGAAGCTCCGCCGGTGACCAGATCTAGCCTCCTTCTTTTTCTTTGCTTTCCCCTCTCTCTAGATCTTTAGAAAGAGAATGGTAGGTTGAAATGAAGGATTTCCAACCCTATTCCCGGGTATATCTCACCAGTAACAACCCCCAGCCGTCGGATCCAGAAATAATGAAACGAACGGCCAAGATTCGGAGCTGAAATGCAAAATCTGCGCCGAACACGGCCTGTAACACGCCCGTGTCCAGGGCCGTGTTCCCCATTCTCCGTCGAAACCGACGCGTCCCGAAAGAACACGGGAAACCAACACGCCCGTGCCAAACTTGACACGCCCGTGTCAAACTTGACACGCCCGTGTCATCCAGAACACGGCCGTGTACTAAGCTGTATTACTCCATTGACACAGGACCAACACCAACCCGAGAAGCACACGGGTCTTGGACACGCCCGTGTCCCATTTAACACACCCGTGTCACCACCGAACATGCCTGGGATTCCAGGCCGTGTCTCACGCTTGAATAAAATCGGCCAACCACCGAGAAGGACACAGCCTGTGACACGCCCGTGTCCCAGACCGTGTTCGCTGCTCGACGATCGTCGACTCCAAAATTCGTCGACCTCTTAGCCAGATCGTCAACCCAAGCATGACACGCTCTGGGACATGCCCGTGTCCCAGGCCGTGTGCCCCCTGCTAAATTCCAAACTTGGTTCAAAACGCCTTCCGTCGCTCTTTTGAGTTTCGGGGCATTACAATATGTACCATACCTGGAAATTTACTTACTCTTAAAGAGTATACTTGATACTATGATCTAATGCAATACCCGCTATTACATCCACACGGAACTTATGGATGAGACAAATGCTTTGAATCAAACCAAGGCAGACGAATAATTTGTTGCGATTATTATGCCTCTTTGTTGCAGGTTTGATCGTAACATCTTTAAATCAACAATATCTAAGCTACACTATAATCTTATTTTGTCTAAATTTTACATAAATTGTAATCTTGCATATACGCAATGGTGATCAGTCTATTCTTCTTCATGCGGGGAGACTATTACAACAATTTGTCGTCGATAATTACATCAAAATCGAAACACAGAAGTTGCGTTGGATTAAACTTAACCAAAACAAGATACATGCGGAGTTGTACCAAGGATTGCAAGATAGGTTCGAAGCCGGTAAGAATGATGCATGTACATTATTTTGCTTCATTTTGCATACTAAATCTTTCAAGTGATAACTACAAATTATACGCGGGTAAAATATCTATATCCTTTACTTTAGGTGTCGTTGGCCGTCGTATAATTCTTCCTTCTTCATTTATTGGGATCCCCCGTGACATGTAACAACGCTACCAAGATGCAACGGCCATTGTACAACAATACAGGAAACTGGATGTCTTCCTAACAATGACATGCAATTCTAATTGGAAAGAGATAAAAGATGAACTATATCCTGGACAAGCAACACATGAACAACCAGATTTGTTGGCTAGGGTTTTCAATTCAAAATGTGAAAGTTTAAAAGATGATATATTCCATAAAGGGGTTCTGGGGAAAGCAATTGGACACGTTCATGTCATCGAGTTTCAGAAACGTGGTTTGCCACACGTCCATATGTTGATAATTTTTGAAGAGGACAAATTAATTAGCCCTGATGAGTATGATTGTATTGTCAGAGCTGAGATACCACAAGCAGATGTTGAACCTGAGTTACACGAGGCTGTGCAAAGATATATGATACATGGGCCGTGTGGACGCTACAACCCTAATGCACCATGCATGAAAAATTTTATGTGCAAAAAGGGTTATCCAAAGCCATATGCAAAATGTACCGCGCAAGGTATTGATTCATACCCAGTATACAGGCGACGGAGAAGCACCATTAATGTTCAAAACAACCTCACCGATCAATGTGTTCTCGATAATAGCTGGGTGGTTCCTTATAATCCTCATTTACTTCTAAAATACGATTGTCATATAAATGTTGAAATCTGCAGTAATATCAAGAGCATCAAGTATCTATATAAATATATTCATAAAGGGTCAGATCGCGTTGCATTGGAAGTTCGACCAGCACTAATTTATGATGAAGTAAGCAAGTATGTTGACGGTAGGTGGATATGCTCACCTGAAGCAATGTGGAAGATATTTAAATTTGAGATGATTAGAATGTACCCTTCTGTTTCCAGATTGCAAATACATTTACCAAACCTGCATCAAGTTCAATACAATAGCTGCCAAACAATTGCTCACGTACTTACAAATGATCGAAATTCAAAGGCAATGCTAACAGATTTCTTTCACATATATCATGAAAATCAAGAGAATGAAAAATATTTATACAGAGACTTTCCAAAGCATTATAGACTACATATACCTCAGTGCAAATGGATATTGAGATGTACTAATACTAAGGCCATTGGAAGGATTTATTCAGTTTCTCCTTCCGAGGGTGAGAAATTCTATCTACGCTTGCTTTTAAATCATATTGTCGGGCCCAACTCATTCCAATATCTAAAAACAGTCGATGACGTTACATATTCAACATTTGAAGAGGCTGCTGAAAAATTTGTTCTACTTGAGCAAGATAACAGCATTCGTGATTGTCTGTCAGAAGCAAGGACCTTCAGAATGCCTACAAGGCTCAGAAGGTTGTTCGCAACTATTCTATTATACTGCACCCCAAGCTTAGTAAGGGAACTGTGGGATGAAAACTTTCAAAGCATGATTGAAGATTACACATGCTCAAGCACTGCTGGTGAAACATACATGATGAGTAAGTTGTTAACTGAATTGGACGGAATTCTCCAACAACAAAACAAGAGAATAACTGATTTTGACCTTCCGCGCATATCTGAAGGCTACACAAATTTACATGATTTTTCAAGCCTAATTGAACATGAATTGTCGATTCCAATTTCAGACGATGATTTAAGTTCAATTGGTTGTCTTAATAGTGCCCAGCTTTCTGCGTTCAACATTATTAGTGCATCGATACAAGGAAAAAAAGTGCAATTTACTTTGTTGATGGACCAGGGGGAACTGAGAAGACATTCCTTTATCGATCATTATTAGCCCACTTTCGAAAAAATTGCTATATTATTTTAGCCACGGCTACTTCGGGTATTGCAGCTAACTTACTTCCAGGAGGACGAACATCCCATTCTAAATTTAGAATTCCAATTGACTTTGATTCGGTGTCCTCTTGCGGTATTGCGAAGCAATCTGATTTACATGTATTAATAGAACAATCATGTGCAATTATTTGAGATGAAGCACCAATGGCACACAGGAAGGCATTTGAAGCTGTGTATCGTACGTTTAGAGATGTGCTTGGGGTAAGTTTGCCATTTGGTGGGAAGATATTGATTATGGGTGATGATTTTTGACAGGTCACACCTGTAGTAGTGCATGGAACAAAAGCACAAATAATTAATTCAAGCATTGTTGAATCATACTTATGGTCGCATGTAAACATACTTCATTTGACTGAAAATATGAGAGCACAAGAAGATATAGATTTCTTAGATTTTTTGTTGAGGGTTGACAATGGAGAAGAGGCAACCATTGGAGATGATAAAATTCGAATTCTGAATTCCATGGTCGTCCCTTGGGAAGGAGAAAACTCCCTCGATGCTTTAGTTGCATTGATTTTCCCAAATTTATGTGCTGAAAATCATGATGATCGTTACATGGATGGTCGAACAATATTAACTCCACTAAATGAAGATGTAAATAAACTAAATGAAAAGTGTCTCGCATCTTCTCCTGGTGAAAAAGTTACTTACTATTCCTTTGATTCCGTGACGGATGACGTGTGGAATTTGTATTTACCGGAGTTTTTGAATTCACTCAATCCCGGCAATCTACCACCGCATGAACTCACTTTAAAGATAGGATGCCCTGTCATGCTTCTTCGAAACATAGACCCTAAAATTGGATTGTGCAATGGAACACGTCTTAAATGTGTTCGTTTCTCAAGGAATGTCATCGAAGCTGAAATATTAAATGACCAGTTCAATAACTTGAGGGTATATATACCACGCACACCGTTAAATAGTGCTGAGGATGCAAGAATGCCATTCGAACTCATTCGAAAACAATTCCCTATTTGTTTGAGTTATGCACTAACAATAAACAAGTCACAGGGCCAAACCATCAAGAATGTTGGGATATATCTTCCAAACCCAGTGCTTAGTCATGGGCAGCTTTACGTGGCATTATCTAGAGGTGTTTCAGAGCAAAATACGAAGGTCTTGATAAAAAATGGAGCAATGGAAGGCCATGAAGGAGTCTACACTACAAATGGCGCGTACAAGGAAATATTTGCCAAACTCATGCCATACAACGCGGAAGTGTAAAGGTAGTTCATCTTTTAATTTTTTTTTATTTTGTACAATTTAAAACATGTAATTTACTAATTTGAAAATACCTTTTTGTTTTTAATTCACGGTATAAACAAACTTAGCTCACAGTTTGTCAAAGAAAAGAACATGTGGTTCTTGCAGTCACTATTCAACTACATGTCAAAAAAAACTTAAGGTAAGTGCTTTTTTCATTATTTTTTGCAGATTTTTGTAGAATATTTATTCACATGCATATGTTAATCTGCAGGATATAGAGTTTGTATGTCGTCTGGTGCAATGAAGCATAAAAGAATTTTTTAGTAGCTGATCAGATTTTGATACTTTTGAAGATTATGATGCTTTTGTCCACTCATAGATACAAGATTATGGAACATGATATTTTTCTTAATGTTCTGTTTTTGATTTGTTAATGAATTTGTTCTTAATGTTATTACTATGGATTTTTCGTAAGTGTTCTGAATAAATGCTGGGATATACTGGCATAAACAGAGATTTATTTGAAGGCTTTTTGATACAGGTCAAATGAAATTAACCTATGGCAGCCTAGATGATTTTTGGCAAGTGTTCTGAATGAATGTTGGGACTTAATTAAGGTCCGGTTCATGCGGTCATAACCGCTTGACCGGTGAAAATAAACCCCCCCCCCCAAACAAAGCTTTAATGTTCTAACTCTTCTATTCTCAATGTTCTTGATTTTTGTATTGTTTCCTGTAAATAATTAGCATGATTTTAAAAAAAAATATTGTGTAGAATAAGCAGCAAAATTTATTAATGCTAAACGCCGGCCAGAGGGAGGCATCCAGTCCTCATTTTTAAAATTTATTAAAACGTCTCGCCCACGACTGAACTCCTGCCCACGACCACTATACCGCCCACGGCCAATGTCGCCGCCTGACCAATATCGCCTCTCAACGTCAAATGTTGCCACCAGCGACAAAAGTTGCCGCCCGCGAGAAATGTAGCTGCCACGACAAATGTCGCCCCTGCGACAAATGTCGTCTCCCACGACAAATGTCGCCCCCACGAAATATGATGTCACGACAAATGTTGTCTCTCACGACAAATTTCGCCCCCACGATAAATATCGATTTGGATAGAGGCGGAGCCCTGTGTCTGTCACGACAAATGTCGTCCCTACAACAAATGTCGTCCCCACGACAAATGTCTCTCCCAAGACAAATGATGTCTCACACGAAAAATGTCTCTCCCACAACAAATGTCGCACCCACGACAAATGCCGCCCCCTCCCCCCATGACAAATGTCACGACAAATGTCGCCGCCCGCGACAAATATCACACCCCGGCGAATGTTGCACGCCCCCCCCCCCCGATTGTCACACCCCCGCCGAATGTCCCCAGGGCCGAAGGCCCGTGCATGTCACTTGTATATATATATATATATATATATATATATATATATATATATATATATATATATATATATATATATATACTAGCATCTTCGAACGGGCTCCGCCCGTTCTCGATGCGTCGCTGCGGGTTTCGCCCGCAATCAAGCGGGCTTCGCCCGCTTGACCCCCCGGCGGGCTTCGCCCGCTCCCCGCATCTTCGAACGGGCTCTGCCCGTTCTCGATGCCTCGCTGCGGGCTACGCCCGCAATCAAGCCCGCCCGCTTGGCATTTAAGCAGGCTTCGCCCGCCCACCTCCCGGCGGGCTTCGCCCACCCCCCCAGCTTTTAATAAAAATTTTTATATAAATTTTAATAAAATTTTTAATAAAAATGTAATAATTTTATAAAAAATACATATTATAATTTCAAAATAATTAATTAATTAATTATATAATTAATAAAAAAATGAAAAAAAAAACGGAAATCCCCCTCCCCCGCCTCGGCCTGCTCCCGCAGGCCGTCTCACCCCCGCCACCGGCGGCTCTGCCCGTTCTCGATGCCTCGCTGCGGGCTACGCCCGCAATCAAGCCCGCCCGCTTGGCATTTAAGCGGGCTTCGCCCGCCCACCTCCCGGCGGGCTTCGCCCGCCCCCCCCAGCTTTTAATAAAAATTTTTATATAAATTTTAATAAATTTTTAATAAAAATGTAATAATTTTATAAAAAATACATATTATAATTTCAAAATAATTAATTATATAATTAATTTCAAAATAATTAATAAAAATACATATTATAATTATATAATTAATAAAAAAAATGAAAAAAAACGGAAATCCCCCTCCCCCGCCTCGGCCTGCTCCCGCAGGCGGTCTCACCCCCGCCGCCGGCGGCTCCGCCGCCGGCTGCCTGCCCGGCGCCCCCCGGCGAGTTCGCCGGCCTCCGGCGAACCCGCCGGGGGTTGTCCGGCGGCGAGCGGGCAGGGCCACCGCCGGCGGTGGCCCTGCCCGTGAGCTCCAAAACTGGAGCTCACGGGCAGGGCCACCGCCGGCGGTGGCCCTGCCCGCTCGCCGCCGGACAACCCCCGGCGGGTTCGCCGGAGGCCGGCGAACTCGCCGGGGGGCGCCGGGCAGGCAGCCGGCGGCGGAGCCGCCGGCGGCGGGGGTGAGACCGTGAGGGGGCGGGAATTGAAAATCCGTATCGGGATTTTCGGGCCTGTGAACAGTGCTGCAAGAGGTGTTTTGGTTATTGGCAGGTCTTGTGCTTTGAATCCAACGGCCCGTATTTGATGTAGCTTGATCGGACGGTCCAGATGAGTTTCATGGTGTGATCCAAATATGCATATTGTATTATATAATAAAGATATATATATATATAAAGAAACTCTCGAGTTCTACCGTAAAGCTTGTCCTTACATTTGGTTTTCCGAAATTGCCCCTCTCCCGCCTGTGTTCCGCTCGTCGTAAAAAAAAATCAGCCAAATGCCGGCGGCGGAGCAGTCAGCCACCTCACCGGACCCCACCGCTGTGGTCGCCTCACCGGACCCCCCCATCCTCCTCCTCCTCTTCCCGTGCACCCCTCCTCCTCCCCCTCCGCCTCCCCCTCCTCCTACTCTCCCAGCTTTAATAATGCTGTAAGTCCTAAGTTATATAAATAATATTATTTTTATTATAATTTATATTATATATTAATTATTAATAATATATAATAATATTATTAATATTATATATAATATTATTTATATTATATTATATATCATATTATTTATATTATATTATAAATTTATATATTATTAAATGATTATATTATTATATTATTATATGAATATATTTAATACGGGTATCTTTGCATGGGCTACGTCCGTGCTCGATGCTCTCGGGTAGCTTTCGGCCGCATCAGTCGGGCTTCGCCCGTGCTTGATACTTCAGGTGATCTTCAACCATATAGAAGCGGGCTTCGCCCGCTTATACGCAATCCACCATCTCGGCGCCGCACCTGCCACTCGCGGCCCACTGAAGCAAAATCAAATAACCATAGGGCTCCGGGGGCCGCGAGTGGCGGGTGCGGCGCCGAGATGGTGGATTGCGTGGAAGCGGGCGAAGCCCGCTTCTATACGGCCGAAGACCACCCGAAGCATCAAGCACGGGTGAAGCCCGTGCGCAGGCGGTCGAAGCAGGCCTGATGTGGCCGAAGACCGCCCGAGAGCATCGAGCATGGGCGTAGCCAGTGCGAAAATGCTCGTATGTATATATATATATATATATCTATATCTATATGTATACTATATTAAAAGATTTATCAACTTAGCCTATTTGACTACCTAATTAAGACATCTAAGCAATCACAGCCGTTGATCGCAATAATGAATCAGGACCGTTCAGATTTTTTCTTAGATCTCCTAAACCTATATAGGGCCTCTAAAATTTAGGACACCTACAACTCATCACCCCAGTCCAAAATATAAAAATATCCTGCCAGCGCGGGCCCGCCCGCCAGCATACATAACCCGCCCAGCGCAGGTCCGCCCGCCAGCCTACATAACCCGCTGAACAAACCACTTTATGCCTACATGCACAGTTTTACAGCTCAAGACCCAAAACGCTTTATATACCCAAAAAGTAATAAAAGAATTGGCGGTGTGGGACTAAATCCCACACCGCCAATTAAGTTAGGCGGGATTTAATCACCTCTTATTTTTTTTAAAATATATTTTAAAAATATTTAAAAATATTTTATATTTTAAATATTTTTTAAAATATTTTTTTATAATTAAATATTATCTTTTATATATTATATATATTTATAACATATTATATAAATATATATTATATTATATTACATATGCGCGAACCCCGCCGGGGGCGGGCGAAGCCCGCCGATGCGACTGGGTACTGTCGCGCGGGGCACGAGGGACGGAGGCCCGTGCCAATCACTCGTCATATTAAAAGAAAATATTGAGGTCTGCAAATAGCCTGAGTTCGAAATTAGGGAAAAAACAATGGTCGTCTGATCTCTTCCACTATATCAGTAGCCGTCTGATCAAACCAACCCTCTCTCTCCACATTTTACTATGGCTCCTAAACCTACTACTAGGGTCCTAAACCTATGTGAATTTACGATTGTACCCATATAAGACATAAATCTAAAAAAACCATGCAATCAGGACTGCCAGGCCGCCAGCACACGCATTCAGCCAGCCAAGCCGCAATTCGGCTAACAAGCCCGCAAGCCTACCAGCACACCTTATTTCAAACACTTATTGCGGAAATATCAACATATACCCGAACTTTCAAATTGAACGGGCGGTGTGGGACTAAAAAGAAGGTTTGGGCGACAACAAACATACGATGCGGGCGTACGGGAAAGACTTTTTGGAGGTAAAACTTGTCTCAAAACGAAAAGTGATCAACATAAAAATTGTAGATCTCGGTGAGACGAACAACGTTTATGTTGATCACTTTTTGATTTGGAGCCGTATTGACTTCCGATTTGGGCCTCGAATTCGGGGGCGGCGAGAGGCTTTACTGTAGCACTCTCGCCGTCCCTGATTTCGAGGCCCAAATCGAAGGCCAAGACGCCTTCAAATAGAAAAGTGATCAACATGAAAGTTGTTCGTCTCGCCGATATCTACAACTTTTATGTTAATCACTTTTCAATTTGGAGCATCCTTGCCACTTTCCCATATGCCTGTATGCCAGCACAGTATTCTATAAGGAAAAAACATCCTTTGGTGCAACATTGAGCTTTCCACTTTTGCCTTCGTACCAAAGGGTGATTCACTCTTATACCATGGAAAATGCGGCTGGGCCGGGCGGGCTGGGGTAGGCTTCGAGCGGGTGTACGGGCGAAGCCCGCCGTCGGCGGCCGGGTACTGTGGCGCGTGGCCATTGGGCCGTAGGCCCGTGCCTGCCACTCGTGTATATATATATATATATATATATATATATATATATATATATATATATATATATATATATATATATATATATATATACATATATATATATATATGTATATATATATATTACTACAATAGGAATTACCCTTAGAAAAGCTGAATCGGGTTCATGATTAAAATTAGGAGAACAAATGTCAATATAGTTTCTAATCGATTCGGCTGGACCATCTAGTCGAATCAGCTTGAAGTCAGGTTAAATTCATCCCGACCATCTGATCAAACTCTTCCAGTTGGATCTGTCCAGTCAACACTGAACTTTATCTAGTCGAATCTTTCTAGTCGATCGGCCAGACCATCAGTCGATCAGCTTGAACTTGGGTCAAATTTCCAGGCGAATCTGAACAAATTTTTTCAACCAAATATGATCATTCTCCCAATCAACCAAGTTTGGTTCTGCACTCATATGCCATAACGAGTAGCAAGACTAGCTCGTTGATTACTTTTAGATCACAAAGACTCCAACAACATCTCCTCCTAAATCAAAATCTGGAACTTCTAGTAGATTTGCATAAGCCATTGGTTTCTTGAGATTATTACCTTTCCACATTTTATTTAGCCATTATTCATTTTTTTGTTTGTTATCTACTACATTTTTTTGTAAGAGGCAAAAATTAAAGGAAGTTTGAGTTGAATCTTTGGGCTAGCTTAGCTATTTGGTTGAATGTAATTAGACAACAATATTTTGTTCATATCACGTAGATCTTTACACTAAAATAAGTGATTTTTTTTTGATTTTTTCAAAAACTGTTTTCTACTTACAAATACCTAAGAGAGGTATTAATGAATTTAATCCCTTTTACCTATGCTATAACTCCTATGTGTATGTTTTGATTTTACGTTGTGAGAAGAGCAAAAAAATTGAGCAATATTTTCAACAATGATTTGTATATTAAAATTTATTGTGTCCGGGATGCGCTAAAATCCTAATTCCACCCCCAAATGTACCTATAATATTTTTGGAGTCCAAATTGTTGTTTAAACATGATAAATTTATATCTAATTTCAATATAAAATTCAACTAAATCTTGCACCTCCTCTCACATAGAGGTCTACCAACTTACAAGTTTGTCAGAGTTGTATTTGTTTGAGCTTCATGGCCCCAATGATAATCAACACTCATCAGATTCGCATGCATGTTACGATCACTCTTTGAAATGATTTCATGCTTGTGTTTCTCAATAACGGACAAAATATGTCATTCAGACCCTTACTACTACTCATATTCCCTTATATATCTTCATTGTATGACTCGTAACATCAATTATATTGATTGTGGTAAAAGGTTGAGCATTGACCAAAAGAAAGCCATCCACGGGACTCTGCGTAACTGTAACATCTCATTTCCTCCTAGATCCCTTAACTTAGATTAGGGTAGGACATATGGTGAGAGAAAAGGATTAGGCTAGGTTTGACCCTAGGACCATAGAGTAGGGTGGACTCTCATGGGGCCCACTACATGGTTCAAGTCCACTTAGGTCAAACTAGCCCAAATTGAAACCAAGAATACAACTTGACCTCACCATTATGTTCCTAACCATAAAAGAAATCTATGTGACCCAAAAGCCCCATCATTGGGTCACCCATTGACCCAATTTGACCAAAGTCAACTCTAGCCCCAATTTGGTCAAAACCACACAAATATGCCCAATTAGCCCAAGCAGGGCATCACCAAGACCCAACCCATGTTGCGTGATGCCATAGGGCTCATGATCACCAAGTGGGGCCAGCCCACTCATCAAATGGACCAAGCCAACCCCAAAGTCAAACTTGGTCAACCTTAGGCCTAAATAAGGAATTTAAGGACCAAGCCCATCCCTAATGGGCTAAGGCCTTGAGCCATGGCCCAACCCATATTGGGTGATGTCATAAGGTCCATTACCATTAAGTGGGGCCAGCCCACTCATCAAATTGACTAAGTCAACCCCAAAGACAAACTTGGTCAATATAAGGCATAAAGGAGGAAATAAGAGCCAAGCCCATTTCCCATGGGCTAAGCCCATGAACCTTGGACCATTAGCAGCCCAAGTGCTTAATTACAGCTCCTACCCTCTAATTTTGGAGGGTAGTGAGATGCATAGGAGTATTTTGGCCATTTTCCCCAAAATCAAGAGAGGGGGGGGGGGGGGAATAAAGGATGAAGGCCATGTGGCCCTCCTCCTCCCTTTCCAAGCTTATTTCTGAGCTCCAACAGCATTTCCCAGCCATTTCCAGCAATCTCCATGCCACATGGCATCTAGGAGGAGCATCCAATGTAGAGGCCGAAATCCCCTTAATGGTAACTCACTATACAACCCATATCAACTCAATTAGACCATCCCATTAGCTTCAGAAGGTGGAAGATAGTTGAATTTGATCCCTGGATCAAGGAAAATGATGGAGAAATGGGTTCGGGAGCAAGCTCGCCGGAGAGGAGAAAATCCATGGCCAATCATCACCGTCGGGCACCAATCAAGGTCTGTTTCTCCTCCCCACCCCTTGTGCTACCTTTCTAGATCGATTAAGAGAGATATTGGGCTCAATTGAGACTGATCCCATGAGAGGAAATCAAGAAAAATCCATGAAATTGAGGTGCTCGGGTTCGCCGGAAACCGCCGCCTCCTGCGGCCAAGTCGCCGCCAAACGCTTGCCCCCACCTCAACGGAGGTGGTGGTGGTGGCCGGCCAGGGAGGTGGCCGGATGGCTGGGAAATGCAAGATCAAGGTGATACAGGTCAGGTCAATCAAGGCCGTCGGCTAGAGGAGGAAGACAATCGGATGTCGTCCATTATGATGGGTATTAAACTATAACATTATGATGGCCCATTAGAGGCAGATGCAGAGAAACTCTACAACATAGAAAATGTATCTCTAGTTCTTAGCTTTAATTTGACACCTTAATCATGTCATTTGGATTATTGTAGCTCCTTGTAGGACCATTCTCCTGAGACTGCTCTTAACGAAGGACAAAAATTAAAATGAGTGCCTAGGCTAAAATACAACTCCACATGCATTGAAATTTGGATCATGCATGTGTATATCCTAGACTTAGACTGTATCCAAAAATAAGAATTTTTGGAAGAAATTTTTCAATAGTTTTAGTCAAAATTTGATTTATCAAATAGAGACAATTTAGGGAGATTTGCAACTCCAATTACCCACAAATTTGGGTGGCTTGATCCTAATATAATTTTAGGGCCTTGGTAAAAATTTGGAGCCATTTGAACTGCTGTATGTTAGAGGATTCAACATGCATAGAGAAGGCATGGATGAATATGGTGTGCCAATAGTAAAAATGAAAAAAAAAGGGAATTTAGCCCATTTGGCCAAATGCATGTCCATGATATTTTGGACAAAGGTTTATTGAGGTGGAACACTCCTCTAATGGGAAAAATTGGGATTTTTGGGATCAAAAATCCAATAAGTTGGATTTATTCAAAATTAGTACATTTAAGTGTCAAAAATAAAAATTAGGGCAATTAAATTTGAAAAATTATAATTTTGTTGCCACAAACCCTAAATGTTCTTTTCATTTCTCTGGAAAAGTTTTGCAATTTTTTGATGATTATGTCCTGTGTAAATTGCATAATTCCAATTATGCCCTGGAATGATTTTAATTAAAATAATAATTTACAGTACTTGGAAAATTATGAGAATTTGGCTCTGTTTGGAGGGACTTATTTTCACCGATCAAGCGGTTACGATCGCATGAATCAGATCTTAATTAAGGCTCGGTTCATGCGGCTGTAACCACTTGACCGGTGAAAATAAGTCCTCCCAAACGGAGCCTTTATCTAGACCCTTATTTCAGTGTTGTGAACCCCTGTAAATTTTATTGCGATATTTAGATGATCATCCTTGGTACTTTCTTTAATAGTGGTATTTTGTAAATACTTTGATTTATGGATAACCTATTTTAATCCAATGAATATAGTTGTGAGATTATGTTTTGGACATTATTTTGATAATGTTAATGACCAGTAATTTTTCCTGAATTTTTAGTTGAATATTTGAGATACTTCATTTGTAAAATAAGGGTCAAACTACCTTGGAAAATTAGAATTTTTGATAGACAGATCTTTTTAACCTAGATGAACTCCAGAAAAATTATTTAGATCTAATGGACCCCCGGTTATATTTATTCATGTTCAATGTGACCCCGATCACTTAATTAAGTAATTTTAATTGCGGTCCAAAATGGTTAGACAATTATGAAATTCTGATTGATCAATACTATCCATATGATAAACCCATGATAAAAATTTGGAGGCTCTTCACCCAAGGAATCAGAAGTCATCTCATATGAGTTACAATTAGGTCATGGGCTTCATTTAGTAAAAATGATACGTAGCATTAGGTTACACAGGGTGATGAGACAAGGTTAAATAGAGAGATGCATTAGGAAGTTGGAAACCCTGGTCAGGACCATAAGTAGGTCACTACACAGTATTGAATGTTGGAGTGCAAGTCACCAAGAAGAATAGCTAGGGCAGGTGTAACACCCCCATCTGTCACCTGATATATAACAAAAGGTTCGGCCGGGGCCGTACACCATATTCCATGGACAGTCAGCGAAGTTACATATTAACACCAAATTACTATGAAATAATATCGAAATCTAACACAGAGCATTCTAGCAGAAGCTTTTAAATATGATAAAAGAACCCATAAACATAACATGAATGTCCATTACAGTCACAATAGGAATGAAATAACATACACAAAAATCTTGGCCTTATGGCCTTACAACATTCATCTTCAATAAAAGTGTTTTACATACTTCGGCTCGCATGCCAACCATACATGATAGTATTAAAAGAAAAACACTTCGCTTCGACCTTCAAGGGTCAGCATAGCAACAAGGGATTTTGCCCGCTATTTGCCACTAGGCTCACCTGTTCCTGTATAAGAACAATCCACCACACGGTGGCAAAACAAAGCAATGGTCAGCTAAAGCTGACCAAATTATAACGACCCCACCCCTTACTCGGGGCAGCGATGCTCCTTCCCTCCAGTTGTATTAGCAAAACCCAACATGGAAATGAAAGTGCAATTTAAGCACACTTCACCACAGGCGTAGGAACGAATGACCACACACCCCGTGCTCTCAGGGCACATTCTTAGTGACTCCAGTCCAATCTGAGTCTTCACCACCGCACTCAGGATGACAACCGTCGTGAGCATTTGAGTCTTTCCGGCCGAAGCCTAAAACTTGTCCTTCTATGCCAACGATAAGTGTCACGTACCTTAGGTCTCTTTAATAGAACCACATAGAGCGGGTACAGTTCCACTCAACTCGTTGCTCACACCGCCATGTCAATTTAAGTCATCAGCGCGGATCAAGCTTCCCCGAGGCCCGAAGTATCGATCATACAATAATACATAACCCAGTTATGCACATGGTCGGCTCTCAGGACACTAAGTTGGGCTCCTAGAGCACGCAGCCCCACACACTAGCCCCCAGGTCCGCACGAGATAGGCCTCACAGAGCTACTGCCGGCGGTAACACTATTGCAGCGCGGTACCTGACAGAAATGCGTTTCTTTCCTGTTTATCAGATGCTCCTTGGGGTTAGTCCCCAAAGTTCCCGGCTGCAATCTACCACATAGAAACCCGAAAAACAAATGACATGGAGTCTTCTCCGACAATACATGCATAATGAAAACATCACCAATCCAGACCAACCAGTCTAGATAGGCTTCACACACCATGCTTATGTCCGTACTTCGATTCTGAACTCTATATGCAAAACTACGGGGATAATCCCCGAAGGAATACCACACGCTCACCGCACACTCGCGAGAGAGGCTTTCTTATGCAAAAGGAAGAGGAGTTCACATGTCCAAGTAGAGAATCGTTACCCTTTGCGATTTCTTCGGTGCTATGCCCAAGATCTAGATGGATGGACGCAACCGCAACGACCTTGCCTCCCCAAATCCGGACTCAGCTTGCGATTCGGAGATTCAGAACTCCAATGGCGGCGAGATCTCTTCCTTCTTCTTCCTTCTTCACTCTCCCTTCTCTCTAGAACTTAGAAAGAGAGAGCCAATAAAGAAATGAGTTGGGAAAACCTAACTCCATGCTATATACCCGCAGAAGCACGCACTAGCCATCATATCTCCAAATAAAATCAGTGAACGGTCCTGATTCCTCCAAGAATATAGTTTACGAGAGCTACCGCAGCGCGGTAGGAAGTTATCGCCGCGCGGTAGCCCAATCGTTCAGCTTCTCGAGGACGCCACCGCTCAGCCATCCAATCGGGCGGCGACAAGTGGACATGTCTTAACTGCTATGCTACCTCCACGTGGTAGAAAACTATCGACGTGCGGTAGTTTACACGTTTGGAAGGAAACGACAAAGCTACGCTACCGCCTGCGGTAAGATTAACACAGTGCGGTAACAACCCGAGAGCTCTATCAAATAAATCGTCAAGCTACCACCCCACGCTACCGCTACCGCCACGCGCTAGCAGTTCTCGAGAACATCGAGCACTGAGTGCTGCGACGCAATCATCGAGCGGACTACCGCCACACGGTATACATTACCACCCCGCGCTAGCATGCGCTGAGACGACAAGAGCATCGAGAGCGTCGAGAGCGTCGGGAGCGTCGAAGAGCTTCGAGAGCGCTGAGAACACCGAGCTACCACCATCGGTAGCTCTACCGCCGAGCGATACCTTCTAGAAGAGCGTTTCCTAAACCTGGGTCGTTACAATTCACCCCCACTCAAATAAATTTCATCCCGAAATTTAAAGTTACATGAAAACAGAAAAAGTAACAATACATCAGGTTACCTTAGGTAAAAAGCTCGGGAAACTCCTCCCTCATAGTTTGCCTGCGCTCCCAAGATAGCTCTTCTCGGCCACAATTATTCCAACGGACTTTGACTATCCTGATGGCTTTATTACGAAGTTGCTTGACTTCCACCTCCTCAATGCGAATGGGCTTGACCTTCATCGTCAACCCACTATCGATCGGCACTTGATTCACAGCTACCACTTGTGTAGGCTCTTGGATAGCCTTCCGCAGCACTGAGATGTGAAATACATCATGCAAACTGCTCAACTCCGGCGAAAGTGCCAAACGTTAGGCGGCTTCACCAATCCGCTCCAAGATCTCAAAAGTCCCAACATACCCCTGACTAAGCTTATTTAAGCGTCGAATCCTTGGCATGCCTTTAAACAGTTTTATCTTGAGGTACACCCAATCGCCCATCGCAAACTCCACGTTTCGGTGCTTGACATTACAGTACTTGACCCGCCTATCTTGAGCGATCAATAGCCGTTCTCGTATCAACCGTATCGTTGAAGTAGCATCTTCAGCATCCCTTCACTTGTATAGCTTCAATTCTCCCGTTTCTACCAAGACAATGTTGTATGACACCTCCTTCCGTACAAAGCCTCAAAAGGCGCTATCTGAATGCTGGCTTGGTAGCTATTATTATAAGCGAACTCAATCATGTAAAGATGGTCTTCCCACCTTTTTCCAAAATCCAGCGCACACATACGAAGCATGTCTTCCATCGTCCTGTTCACCCTTTCAGTTTGCCCATCTATTTGTGGGTGCAAAGCCGTGTTGAAATGCAACTTGGTACCAAACAACTGATGAATGCGCCTCCAGTCATTAGACGTGAACCGACCATCTCGGTCACTTACTATGATCCGGGGCACGCCGTGCAATCGGACTATGCTATCCACATAAAGCTTAGCCAGCTTCTCCACTGAATCATCCTTTCTATTGGGTATAAAATGTGACACCATTGTTAAATGATCAACGACCACCCAAATGACGTCATTCCACTTATGCGATTTCGGCAAACCATGCACAAAATCCATGGAGATGTCATCAAATTTCCACTCCTGTATGGGCAAAGACTTTAGCAATCCGCCAGGTTTCTGGCATTCAACCTTCACCAAAGCACAGGTTTGACATTTCACCACATACAATGCTATGTCTTTCTTCAGACCCGACCACCAAAATGATTTCTTCATGTCCTTGAATATCTTGGTGCCCCCGGGGTAAATCGAGTACTTTGTTAAGTGCACTTCGTACATCAATTCCTCCCATAACTTCCCTACATTGGGAACACATAATCGACTATCTTTCCACAAAAGGCCATCATCGATAGAGAACTGGTCATTAGACCCATCAATGGCTTCCTCCCAGTGATGTTTCAAGCTCACGTCCAACTCCAAAGCCTGCCGAATCCTGTTCGCGAGGTCTTACTGAACCTCCATCCAACTCAAACATGTGTTTGTACTAGATGCCTTGTCAACACAAGAGATATCCAAGACCTCCAAGTCCTGAATAAGCTGCTCGTCGTGCATCTGCAACCAATTGGCCCATTCAAGAGTCCTACGACTCAGAGCATCTGCCACGACGTTCCCCTTCCCAGGAATATAATGAATCTTATAGGTGTAGTCCCCAAGGAACTCCAACCACCTACGTTGATGCATGTTCAGGTCCTTCTGATCTTACTGATACTTTAGGATCTTGTGATCTGAATATATCTCGACCTTTACCCCGTACAGATAATGCCTCCAAAGCTTGAGAGCGAATACCACAGCCTCCAACTCCAAATCATGGACCAGGTAGTTCCTCTCATGCACCTTTAACTGATGTGATCCATAGGTTATCACCGGCCTGTGCTGAAGCAGGACACAACCTAATCCACTCCTAGAGGCGTCACTATAAACCTCAAAGCCTTCAGAACCACAAGGCAAACGTAAGACAGGTACCGTGGTCAAACGACACTTTAGATCTTCGAAAGTTTGCGCGCGCTCAGGCGACCAAACAAACTGCTGATCCTTTCTTGTCAGAGTAGTGAGGGGTAATGCTATCCACGAGAAGTTCTCCACGAAGCGCCTATACTAGCCAGCAAGTCCCAGAAAACTCTGGACTTCCGCCACCGTAGACAACACAGGCCACTCCCGTATGACAACTATCTTTGCCGGATCCACCGCAATCCCCTCACCGCTAACTACGTGACCAAGGAATGTTACCGAGGACAACCAAAATTCATATTTGGAGAACTTGACATACAGTTGGTTCCTCCTTAATGTCTCCAACACCATATGCAGATGCTTGAAATGATCATCCTAGAACTGCGAGTACACCAGTATATTGTCGATAAAGACTATCACGAACTCGTCCAAGTATTCTCAGAATGTTCTGTTCATCAAATCCATAAACACGGATGGCGCATTCGTCAACCCAAACGGCATGACGGTGAACTCGTAATGCCCATAACATGTGCTGAAAGCCATCTTGGGAATGTCGCTTTCCCTTATCCGCAGATGATAGTATCCGGATTTCAGATCCAACTTTGAGTACACAGTTGACCCGGACAGCTGATCGAACAGATCATCAATCCTTGGGATTGATACTTATTCTTGTCCGTTAGCTTATTTAACTCCCGGTAATTAATACAAAGTCGTAAGATTCCGTCCTTCTTCTTAACAAAGAGCACCGACGCGCTCCAAGGCGACGAACTTGGACGCACATAACCTTGATCCAACAGCTCTTGAAGCTGTACTTTTAGTTCCGCCATCTCCTTATGCGCTAACCGATATGGAGAGCATGACACAGGTTTGGCACCTGACACTAACTCAATGATGAAGTCAATCTCTCGCTGAGGTGGAGTTCTAGGGAGATCTTTAGGGAATACATCATGAAACTCAGATACAACTGATATGTTGTCCAGACCAGGCTTGGGCTTCGAAGCCTCCACCAATGCGAAAAATAGCTCTGCACCACAATGAACTGCCTTAACCACCTGAAGAACAGACATCAAAGTCTTGCTCGACCCCTTCATGCCTTAGAATGTCGTCTCACGATCTGTATTTAGTCCCAATCTGACCACCTTATAGTTGCAATCAATGTACACACGCTGCTCTGATAGCCAGACCATTCCAAAGATCACGTCGAACTCCACTATCAGTGTTGAAACCAAGAACTTGGTCCCTGTGGAGTTCGGGGTCCCTAGAAAGGGGTGACCTCACACCTACTACACTCGAGAGAACGCCACGGACCGGAGACTTAGGAGACTATGAACAGACCCTCGGCTCTAGCGCGGAGGTCCCACCTCACACCCGGAAGGCTACCTGAGCACTTCCCCTCCCTAGCCAATGCTCGAGCTAGGGTGCCTTAGAGGAGCTCTCTCAACTCTACCAAGAAGAAGCTAAGGGAGGAGCAAGCAAGAAGAAGAAGTCCTTCTCCAAGGCACCCAAGGGGGTCTATTTATAGTTTTCCAAAACCCCTTGGACCAAAATGACCGAGATACCCTTACGCCCAAAAAGCCTTGGGCCAATAGAAAACAGCCACGCCGGGGGGTAAAGGGGGAATTCCCCCCCGAGGGCAATAAGGTAAAACTATAGGGGGGCAAGGGCGAGACCGCGGCCCCCGGCCGGTCTCGCCCCGCTAGGCCGCCGAGCAAGAAGAGGCGCGGGCGAGACCCTGGCCCCCGGCCGGTCTCGCCCCGCTAGTCCGCCGAGCAAGAAGAGGCGGGGGCGAGACCCTGGCCCCTGGCCGGTCTCGCCCCGCTAGGCCGCCGAGCGAGAAGAGGCGGGGGCGAGACCCTGGCCCCCGGCCGTCTCGCCCCGCTAGGCTGCCGAGCAAGAAGAGGCGGGGGCGAGACCCTGGCCCCTGGCCGGTCTCGCCCCGCTAGGCCGCCGAGCGAGAAGAGGCGGGGGCGAGACCCTGGCCCCCGGCCGGTCTCGCCCCGCTAGGCCGCCGAGCAAGAAGAGGCGGGGGTGAGACCCTGGCCCCTGGCCGGTCTCGCCCCGCTAGGCCGCCGAGTAGTTCGAAATACTGGCGGCCTGCGACCTGGCGGCCTGAGGCGGCTTGCGGCCTGGCGGCCTGGGCGGCTTGCAGCGGCTTGCCAAGAGCGCCTTGGGGGGAGAAATATTTTCTCCCCCTACTAGTATGTTTTGCATGTTCACCAAAAATTGGCCCCTAGGAGTGCAAAACTCCCAAAAAGCTTAAAAACTTGCTTATCTTGTTTTGGGCCCACTCTTCGCGAATACGGGGTTGTACACAATCCCCGCTCTTTTCGAGGTTGGCACAAGCTCGGAAAGAAACATCCAACCCAACGTATTCGCGGAGTGTAACTTCCCCTCGTGGTCAACCTGCCATGCCAGCTATGGGAGCCTGGGTGGCGAGACCTCCTCTGGGTGAAAACACTTAGCCTCCACGAGAGGTACCACCGGCCATGTCAGCCAGTGGGAGCCTGACAGCGGGACCACCTCGGAGCGAAGGACTTGGGCTACCACGAGAGATCAACCTACCCAACCAGCTAGTGGGAGCCTGGCGGCGGAATCGTCATCGGAGCAAAGGACTTGGGCTACCACGAGAGATCAACCTACCCAACCAGCTAGTGGGAGCCTGGCGGCGGAATCGTCATCGGAGCAAAGGACTTGGGCTACCACGAGAGATCAACCTACCCAGCCAGCTAGTGGGAGCCTGGCGGCGGAATCGTCATCAGAGCAAAGGACTTGGGCTATCACGAGAGATCAACCTGCCCTGCCAGCTAGTGAGAGTCTGGCAGCGGAATCCATCTCGGAGCTAAGGGACTTAGCCTCCACGAGAGATCAACCTGCCTTGCCAGCTAGTGAGAGCCTGACAGCGGAATCCATCTCGGAGCTAAGGGGCTTAGCCTCCACGAGAGATCAACCTGCCCTGCCAGCTAGTGAGAGCCTGACAGCGGAATCCATCTCGGAGCTATGGGACTTAGCTTCCACGAGAGATCAACCTGCCCTGCCAGCTAGTGAGAGCCTGACAGCGGAATCCATCTCGGAGCTAAGAGGCTTAGCCTCCACGAGAGATCAACCTGCCCTGCCAGCTAGTGAGAGCCTGGCAGCGGAATCCATCTCGGAGCTATGGGACTTAGCCTCCACGAGAGATCAACCTGTCCTGCCAGCTAGTGAGAGCCTGGCAGCGGAATCCATCTCGGAGCTAAGGGACTTAGCCTCCACGAGAGATCAACCTGCCCTGCCAGCTAGTGAGAGCCTGGCAGCGGAATCCATCTCGGAGCTAAGGGACTTAGCCTCCACGATAGATCAACCTGCCCTGCCAGCTAGTGAGAGCCTGGCAGCGGAATCCATCTCGGAGCTAAGGGGCTTAGCCTCCACGAGAGATCAACCTGCCCTGCCAGCTAGTGAGAGCCTGGCAGCGGAATCCATCTCGGAGCTATGGTGATTTAGCCTCCACGAGAGATCTACCTACCCTGCCAGCTAGTGAGAGCCTGGCAGTGGAATCCATCTCGGAGCTAAGAGACTTAGCCTCCACGAGAGATCAACCTGCCCTGCCAGCTAGTGAGAGCCTGGCAGCGGAATCCATCTCGGAGCTAAGGGGCTTAGCCTCCACGAGAGATCAACCTGCCCTGCCAGCTAGTGAGAGCCTGGCAGCGGAATCCATCTCGGAGCTAAGGGATTTAGCCTCCACGAGAGATCAACCTGCCCTGCCAGCTAGTGAGAGCCTGACAGCGGAATCCATCTCGGAGCTAAGAGACTTAGCCTCCACGAGAGATCAACCTGCCCTGCCAGCTAGTGAGAGCCTGGCAGCGGAATCCATCTCGGAGCTAAGGGACTTAGCCTCCACGAGAGATCAACCTGCCCTGCCGGCTAGTGAGAGCCTGGCAGCAGAATCCATCTCGGAGCTAAGGGATTTAGCCTCCACGAGAGATCAACCTGCCCTGCCAGCTAGTGAGAGCCTGGCAGCGGAATCCATCTCGGAGCTAAGGGACTTAGCCTCCACGAGAGATCAACCTGCCCTGCCAGCTAGTGAGAGCCTGGCAGCGGAATCCATCTCGGAGCTAAGAGACTTAGCCTCCACGAGAGATCAACCTGCCCTGCCAGCTAATGAGAGCCTGGCAGCGGAATCCATCTCGGAGCTAAGGGACTTAGCCTCCACGAGAGATCAACCTGCCCTGCCAGCTAGTGAGAGCCTGACAGCGGAATCCATCTCGGAGCTAAGGGACTTAGCCTCCACGAGAGATCAACCTGCCCTGCCAGCTAGTGAGAGCCTGACAGTGGAATCCATCTCGGAGCTAAGGGACTTAGCCTCCACGAGAGATCAACCTGCCCTGCCAGCTAGTGGGAGCCTGGCAGCGGAATCCATCTCGGAGCTAAGGGACTTTCCATGGACCACAAATATTTTTCGGTGGTTTTTACCATTAATCATAGCCAATACAACGCAAGCTCAGTTCATTACAAAAAAGATGATTCACTTCTCTCTTACCTCCTTCTTTCCCCGTGAATCATCCGATCCTTCCCCGGGTGCCCACATCAACCCTGTCCTCACATCTCTCCTCTGCTGCCTCGGGTCGGACTTCTTCAATCCGCACCGGGTCTTGCGCTTGTTGAGGCTGATGCGGTTGCGGTGCTGGAGCTCTTGTCCTTCTCAACTCCAGAAATTCGGGGCAAGTAGATGTCGCGTGGCCTTCCTCCTGGTGGAACTCACAGTAGGGTAACTCTACTCTGACTCTTTTCCTTCCCGTGCGGTTCCTCCTCTCCCTTCGACCAATTTCCATCGCTTGCTGTGGTGGGGGTAGGAGTTGCCTAGGGGCTTGCCTCTGGAAGTTGAACCTTCCTTGGCCCCCATGAAAGTTTTCCCCATCATGGGCGTAGCCTCTTCCCGGGCCCTGAGTGGGTCCTCCCTGCTGCCTCCAACCTGGCTCTGGACCCTCCTGAGCTCTCCGCTCCTCTCTCCTTCCCTCCTGGGGCCTCGAGCCACCTTGCTCCTTTTCCTCTGTCTCTGTCAGCTTTGCCAATTTCTTGACAAACGCCGGGTTGGCTGCCTCCATGGCAATCTCCTCTGCCGCCCTTTCCATCAGCTCCTCGAAGGAAAGGGGGGCCTTCCGGGTCAAGCTCATCTTGAAGAAGCCTTCCTTCAGCCCAACGGTGAAGGCCATCTGGAGAGCATACCCCGGCATCTCCTGGACCTCCAGGATCTCCTCTTGGAACCGGTCAACGTAGCGGGCCAGCGACTCCTCGGCCCCCTGCCTTATCAAGAAGATGGACTCAGGACTCCTCTTCCGCTTCTTGGAGGTGGAGAAGCGGAGCTGGAAGCTTCGGCTCAAGTCCTCGAACCCGTAGATCGACCTTGGAGGGAGTTGATGGAACCAGTCCCTTGCCTTCTCCTTCAACGTGATCGCAAAGAGGCGACACTTGAAGGCATCTGTCATCGGCCTGATGGAGACCGCATCCTCGAACCATTGCAAGTACTGGACGGGATCATCCTTCCCGGAATAGTAGGCCATGTCTGGCTCTCTGAACCCCTTGGGAACGGGAGCTGAGATGATCAGCTCGCTGAAGGGTGACCCCCTAAGGGGTGGTCTCGCCACCTCCGCTCGCGCGACCTGCTCGCCTTGAAGGTTGGCACTCGCCGGGCTGGAGAACAGCTCTCGGTCGGTGAGGTCTCGCTCGACCCCATCGCCCATCCTCTCCTTCCATGGCCTTCTTCCTGGGACACTTCCTTCTCCCCCCGCTGGGGTCATCTCGCCTAGACCCCTGGGAGTCGACTCGTCGAGGGGGGGAGCTAGCTCCTGGGGGGTCGGGGTGGAGCTGCCACCCTGAGGAGCAATGCTTCGCAGCATCTCCATGATGCCCTGGATGGAGGCCATGAACTCTTGTCTCCCCACAAAGGGTCCTGGGGTGGGGAGCTCGCCGAGATCGTCACTACCTCCTTGACCTCCCGTCATGACACTCTCCTGAGATCTTCTGTGCTGGTCACTTCCACGCTCACCGCACCAAAGTGTTGAAACCAAGAACTTAGTCCCTGTGGAGTTCGGGGTCCCTAGAAAGGGGTGACCTCACACCTACTACACTCGAGAGAACGCCACGGACCGGAGACTTAGGAGACTATGAACAGACCCTCGGCTCTAGCGCGGAGGTCCCACCTCACACCCGGAAGGCTACCTGAGCACTTCCCCTCCCTAGCCAATGCTCGAGCTAGGGTGCCTTGGAGGAGCTCTCTCAACTCTACCAAGAAGAAGCTAAGGGAGGAGCAAGCAAGAAGAAGAAGTCCTTCTCCAAGGCACCCAAGGGGGTCTATTTATAGTTTTCCAAAACCCCTTGGACCAAAATGACCGAGATACCCTTATGCCCAAAAAGCCTTGGGCCAATAGAAAACAGCCACGCCGGGGGGGTAAAGGGGGAATTCCCCCCCGAGGGCAATAAGGTAAAACTACAGGGGGGCAAGGGCGAGACCGCGGCCCCCCGGCCGGTCTCGCCCCGCTAGGCCGCCGAGCAAGAAGAGGCGGGGGCGAGACCCTGGCCCCCGGCCGGTCTCGCCCCGCTAGGCCGCCGAGCAAGAAGAGGCGGGGGCGAGACCCTGGCCCCTGGCCGTCTCGCCCCGCTAGGCCGCCGAGCGAGAAGAGGCGGGGGCGAGACCCTGGCCCTCGGCCGGTCTCGCCCCGCTAGGCCGCCGAGCAAGAAGAGGCGGGGGCGAGACCCTGGCCCCTGGCCGGTCTCGCCCCGCTAGGCCGCCGAGCGAGAAGAGGCGGGGGCGAGACCCTGGCCCCCGGTCGGTCTCGCCCCGCTAGGCCGCCGAGCAAGAAGAGGCGGGGGCGAGACCCTGGCCCCTGGCCGGTCTCGCCCCGCTAGGCCGCCGAGTAGTTCGAAATACTGACGGCCTGCGACCTGGCGGCCTGAGGCGGCTTGCGGCCTGGCGGCCTGGGCGGCTTGTGGCGGCTTGCCAAGAGCGCCTTGGGGGGAGAAATATTTTTCTCCCCCTACTAGTATGTTTTGCATGTTCACCAAAAATTGGCCCCTAGGAGTGCAAAACTCCCAAAAAGCTTAAAAACTTGCTTATCTTGTTTTGGGCCCACTCTTCGCGAATACGGGGTTGTACAATCAGTAGTAACTACTCTTGCAAGTCAAACTCTTGACTCCTAATCCATATCTTTATGCAACAAACTTTATCCGCGTGCATAGAACACCCGTTAGGCATTAGCACATCTAATTTGTCCCTTGCCATCGAAGAAGGTACTCCGATGCGCGATATAAAGTTTTCGAACAAAAAGGAATGTGAAGCTCCCGTGTCAAACAGTGCTTTAGCCGGACAATCAAAAATCAAAACAAAGCCTAGCACAAGCAGTCATAAGCTAACGCGCATGAGGCAACGAGTATATAAAGCTAAACCGTTATTAATTAAACCATACCTGTCACCACGTCAGCCTACTTTGTGGCCTTCTGAAGGCCAAGGTTGTACACTCTAGGCTATGATGGAGCATAGTGGGATGCAGTTGACTCCACCGCCTTTCCCTTCTCCTCGTAAGTTGCTCCAGGTCTCTTCTCGGACTTTGGACGTCCGCTCCTACAATCTCGGGCAAAATGTCCTGGCTTTCCACAATTATAACAAGAACCCCGTGCTCGGTCTGTAGTTGCCCCAGACACACCCGAAGAAGGGACTGGACTCGAAGTCCTAGCCTTCTTGTTCCACCTACGGAACCCAGACTTTGAGTTCCGCACTTTGAACTCTGTCTTCTTTGCACTCGAGACCTTCTCCCCTTGGACTCTCTTCAGATCTTTTCCCAATAATCGGGTCGTATTGATCAGGGTTAGGAAGCCTTGCGTCATAGGCCCAGAAAGTAGTAGCCTCAGGTCATCACGCAGACCCTCGTAGAATCGGTTAGTCTTACGCTCCTCATTGGCAAACGTAAAGCCAGAATAATGATCCAACTACGTAAACTCATGGAGATACTCATCTACGTTACTATCTCCCTGTGTGTCAGTCTCTGGAACTAAATCTCCATATCGATCCTCTGTGCTGAGGGAAGTTATATTGCCAAGAATAACCTTGAGAATTCCTCCATCGAGACATCAATGAGTTTTTTCCAACCAAGTGATGCAGCTCCAACTCTTCCCACCACAATCTCGTCTCTCCATCCAACAAGAAGGTGACTATGGTGGTCTTCTGTCATTCCTCCGTTTCAGTGGCCGTCAAGACTCTTTTCACCTGAGAGAGCCAATCTTCGACCTGGGATGGGGTTCCAATCCCCAAAAATACAGGAGGATTAAAGCTCATTACATGCTTGAGCTGCTTCTCTATCGCTCTTCTTGGTACTAAAGGCTCTCCCGCCACTTGTTCCACCATTTTAGGTTCTGTTGCTCGAAGTAGTACCTGCTCCCCTACAGGGGCAGGATGCTGCACTTGCCTTCCTGGCCTGGCTTTTAACATTGCAAACACCGCCTCAGCCATAAGTCTTATTATTTCCACAGAAGGAGGGGTTGCAAGCACGTCATTGGGTGCACTCCTTTCCTCAGAAGGCGGGCATTCTTACTGCCCTGCACCACTCCGGGTCACCTATAGTGTAACGCCCCGAAACTCAAAAGAGCGACGGGAGGCGTTTCGGGCCAAATCTGGTATTTGGCAGGGGGCACACTGCCTGGGACACGAGCATGTCCCCGGGCGTGTCGAGCCCGTGTCGGCAATCGGCCCGAGGAGTCGACATTTTTGCTCGACGATGTGTTGAGACAAGGAACACGGCCTAGGATACTGGCGTATCCCAGGGCGTGTCGAGCCCGTGTCGACGATCGGCCCGGGGAGTCGACATTTTCGCTCGACGATGTGTCGTGACAGGGAACATGGCCTAGGACACGGGCGTGTCCAAGGCCGTGTCGTGTGGTCGACGAACTTCGCTCGATGAAGTGTCGAGATAGTGAACACGGCCTGGAGCCCAGACGTGTTCGGGTTTGACACGGGCATGTCAAATAGGACACGGGCGTGTCCAAAACTCGTGTGAGTCTCGGGTTATTTTCGGGGCTGTGTCGATGGGGGAACACGGCCAGCCACACGACCGTGTCAGTTTGAATACGGGCGTGTCAGGTTAAACACGGGTGTGTTGGGACCCATGTAATTTTCATAATGCGTTGATTTTGACGGCGAATGAGGGATACGGCCCTGGACACGGGCGTGTCACAGGCCGTGTTCGACCCAGGTTTTGCTTTTCGGCTACGAATTGTAGCTATTCATTTCCTTATTTTGGGATCCGACGGTTGGGGGTTGTTCCTACTGGGATATACCCGGGATTGGGCCTTTGAAACCCTTATTTCACTGGAGTGGTTCTCTTTCTAAGTCAAGAGAGATGTGAGAGCAAAGGAAGAAGAAGAAGCCTAAATCCAGTCACCGGCGGAGCTTCAGAGCTCCAAATCGTGAACCGACTTCGGATTTACGGAGGCAAGGAGAGTGAGGTGCTTTTCATCTGCTTACATTTCCATGGCGCCAAGGAAGAACGCTAGGGTAACGATTCTCTACTTGAGCATGTGAAGCTCTACTTCTTTTGCATAGGGAAGCCCGCTCTCGCAAGTTTGCTGTGAGTTTGAGGCGTTCCTTCTGGTAGACATGAATAGTCCTCGTTGTGTACATGTAGAGTCCGTAATCGAGAACGGATATAGGCATGATGTGTGAAGCCTACCCAGACAAGGTGGTCTGGATCGGTGATGTTGCATTGCATAAATGGCCTGGAGAAGACTCCGTCCGAATGTTTATTTTTCGGGTTTTCTACGAGGTAGATTGCAACAGGGAGCCATGAGGATTAACTCCAAGGTGCGCCCAGAAAACTGGGCAGATGCGTGGTTCTGCCATTATGGTGGCCTGGGAGCCAACCTGAACATAACTGGGTTATGTAATATGTATGATAGGTACGGGACTCGGGGAAGCTTGACCCGCGCAGATGACTTAAGTTGACATTGCGGTGTGAGTAACAGGTCAGGTGGAACCGTACCCGATCTTTGTCGGTCGGTTAAAGAGACCTAAAGTGACTGACACTTACCGTTGGCATAGATGGAGGGTCTTAAGTAGTTGCCAGAAAGACCAGATTGCTCACGAGATATTGCCATCCTGGGGGCGGTGGTGAGTCGGCGGACTTTGACCGTGATCACCGAGAATGTGCCCTGAGAGCACGTGGCATGTGGCCGTACGTGCCAATGCCTATAATGCAATGTATTTATATACTGCTTGGTTGTGCTAATAAAGTGCAGGGAAGGAGCATTGCCTCCCCGAGTTGGGGGCGGGATCGTTATAATTTGGTCAGCATGGCTGACCGTTGCTTTGGTTTGCCACTGTTGCGGTGGATTGTGCTTGCAGGTGCTGCAGAGCCGAGCGGTAAATAGCGAGCTAAATCCCAAGTTGCTGAGCCGGCCCTCGAAGGCCTAAGTTTTGAGTGTTTTCTTTATTCATGTATGGCTGGCCTGCGTGCCGAGGTTTGGAAAACATGTAATATGAGGAGAACAAATGTAAGGCCTTAAGGCCAATACTTGTGTATTTGTACTTCGTTCCTTTTGGCGTATTAGTGGACATTCATGCTAGTGTTGAGTTCTTTTTTTATGCAACAATTTTAAATTGCTTCCGCTAGAATGCTCTGTGTAGGACGTTGGATTGGTTGAATGATTTCCATTGAGTAACCACCCGGTCTGTCTGTGGTATATGACGTCGGGCCCCGGTCAGACCTACTGCTATATGCTATGCGACTTATAGGGGGTGTTACAATTTGGTATCAGACTACTGCTTTCGGTCAGGCTTAAAATGAATTAGTGGGCGAATTCTTTTAAGGGGTGGTGAGCACATGTGTGCGTCATCGTTATAACAACAAAAGAACCCATGAATGTCCACTTAGGAATGAAAAATACACGGGTTTGAGGAACCTGCGTGTTCCTATAATTGCATTTTGTAATTTTGTTTGGTCGCTTAACGATGTTTTGTACCACTATAGGTGACCAGAAGCGGTGCTGGGCAGTCAGAATGACGAGTTTCTGAGGCTAGTAGTTCACCAAATGATGCTCCTGCAACACCTCCATCGGCTGAGACCATATGATTGGTGGTCGAAGCAGTGTTTGTCATGATAAATGCGCAGCCTGCAAGGCAAATGCAGCAGCCCGCTCCTGCGATGGAGCAGGTACCTCTTCCAGAGGTTGAGCCGAGAAGAGTGGAGCAGGTAGTATTGGAGCCATTGGTGCCAAGGAGGGCAACCGAGAGACAGCTCAAACATGTCATGAGCTTTAATCCTCCGGTATTCTCGGGGTTAGGAACCCCATCTCAAGCTGAAGACTGGCTTTCCCTTGTGAAGAGAGTCTTGACAGCGACGGAGACCGAGGAGTGGCAGATGACCACTATAGCTACGTTACTGTTGGATGGAGACGCTAGGATGTGGTGGGAGGGATTGGAGCTGCATCTATTGAGAGGTAGGAAACTTACAGATGTCTCGATGGAGGAGTTCTCGAGACTGTTCTTGGCTAGGTACCTCCCTTCGACTCAGAGGATAGATTTGGAGAATGAGTTCCAGAGGTTGGTACAAGGAGAGAGTAGCGTGGATGAGTATCTCCACGAGGTTACTAGGTTGGGTCGGTATGTTAGCTCTACCATCGCGGATGAGGAGTGTAAGACCAAACGTTTCTACGAAGGTCTAAGAGATGACTTGAGGCTACTACTCTCGGGGCCGATGACGCAGGGTTTCTTGACCTTGGTCAACACGGCCCGGTCCTTGAAGAAGGACATGAAGAATGTTCAAGCGAAGAAGAGCTTGGGTGATAAGAGGACTGATTTCAAGGTGCCGGCTAACTCAAAGTTTGGGCACCGTAAGTTCTTTAAGAAGGTTAGGACTTCGGGTCCAGCTCCTTCTTCCGGTGCATTTGGGGCGACTACGGGTCGGACCCCGGGTGCATGTTTTACTTGTGGGAAGCTGGGGTACTTTGCCCGTGATTGTTGGAGCGGACATCCCAAGTCCGAGAGGAAGCCGAGAGCAACTTATGAAGAGAAGGGCAAGGCAGTGGAGTCAACCGCGTCCCATTATGCTCCGGCTCAACCAAGGGTTTATAATCTTGGCCAATAGGAGGCCATCAAACAAGCGGATGTGGTGATAGGTACGGTTTAATTTGTAGCAAGTTAAGTTTCTTTAAATACTTGTTATGCAGTGATTACCTTACCACACTGCTTGTTTAGTATTTGTTGATTTTTGAGTTTTCTGACGAGAGAACTCTTTGATACGGGAGCTTTACACTCCTTCTTGTCCGAAGAATTCATATCGTGCATCGGAGTACCTTCTTCGATGGTGAAGGACAAGTTGGATGTTTTGTTACCGAATGGGCGTTCGATGCGCGCGGATAAAATCTGCGGTGTTAAGATTCGCATTGGGAATCAAGAGTTCGATCAGCAAGCGTCGTTACTACCGTTGGTGGAGTTCGACGTTATATTTAGCATGGACTGGCTCTCGGAGCAGCAAGCCTATATTGATTGCGGTCGCAAGGAATTCAAGTTGGGAGCAAGTCGTGAGATGACTTTTACGGGCTTGAAAGGGTCGAGCAAGACGTTGATGTCTGCTCTTCAGGCGGTGAAGGCGGTTCGTGCTGGTGCAGAGCTGTTCTTTACACTAGTGGAGGTTGCAAAGCTGAAGCCTACGTTGGATAGTATTTCAGTGGTAGCTGAGTACCCTGATGTGTTTCCCGCAGATCTTCTTGGAGCCCCGCTTCAATGGGAGATAGATTTCACTATTGAGCTAGTGCCAGGTGCGAAGCCTGTGTCACGATATCCGTATCGGCTAGCGCCTAAGGAAATGGCGGAGCTAAAGGTGCAACTTCAAGAGTTATTGGAGCAAGGGTTTGTGCGTCCAAGTTCGTCGCCTTGGAGCGCACCAGTCCTCTTTGTAAAGAAGAAGAACGGGAGCTTGAGACTTGTATTGATTATCGGGAGTTGAACCAGCTAAACGGAAAAGAACAAGTACCCAATCCCAAAGATCGATGATCTTTTGATCAGTTAGTCGGGTCGACGGTGTACTCTAAGTTGGATCTTAAGTCTGGTTACTATCAGCTGAGGATAAGGGAGAGTGATATCCCTAAGACAACGTTCAGTACAAGATACGGGCATTACGAGTTTACGGTCATGCCGTTTGGGCTGACGAATGTGCCGTCAGTGTTCATGGATTTGATGAACAGGACCTTCAGGGAGTACTTGGACCATTTTGTGATCGTCTTCATCGACGATATTTTGGTGTACTCGCAGAGTGAGGAAGATCACTTCAGGCATCTTCATTTGGTTTTGGAGATGCTAAGGAGGAATCAATTGTACGCCAAGTTCTTGAAGTACGAGTTTTGGATGTCCTCAGTGGTGTTCCTCGGTCATATAGTGAGTGGGGAAGGTATTGCAGTGGATCCGGTGAAGATTGTTGCGATACGAGAGTGGCCTGAGCTTTCTACGGTAGCGGAAGTCCGGAGCTTTCTGGGCTTGCCGGCTATTAATAGGTGCTTCTTAGAGATCTTCCGAGCGGATAAGCGTTACCATCACACTACATTGACGGGAAGGAGCAGAATTATCGTTTGGACCATGCCGGAGTGCGCGCGAGCTTTTGAGGAGTCGAAATGTCGGTTGACCACGGCTCCTGTGTTGAGTTCACAGAGTGGGATCGAAGGTTATGAAATTTATAGCGATGCTTCATGCAGTGGTTTGGGTTATGTGATGTTACAACATGGAAGCGTTATAGCATATGGCTCGAGACAGCTGAAGGTGCACGAGAGGAACTATCCGGTCCATGACTTGGAGTTAGCGGCCGTTATTTTTGCCTTGAAGTTGTGGAGACATTATTTGTACGGTGTGAGGATAGATATCTACATCGATCACAAGAGCCTGAAGTATTTGATTGATCAGAAAGATCTGAACATGCGACAGCGTAGATGGATGGAGTTCCTGGGGGACTATACATTCAAGATCCATTACGTGCCTGGTAAAGGCAATGCGGTGGCGGATGCGTTGAGTCGCTGGGCCCCAGCTCAATCCAATTGGTTGTCGGTCCATGACGAGCGGTTGGTTCGGGAGTTGGAGGCGTTGGAGATCTTTTGTGTCGATAAGCAATCAAGTGCTGAAGCAATATTGAATTGGACTGAAGTCCAATATGACCTAGCTCATCGGATTCGGAAGGCGTTGGATATGGATGTCCACATGAAGCAACTCATGATAGAGGCTCTGGATGGGTCAAATTCCCAATTCGTTGTGGAGGATGGATTACTTTGGAAAGACGGTCGTCTGTGCGTCCCAAGCGTGGGCAATTTGCGGGTGGAATTGTTGTACGAGGCGCATCATACCAAGCACTCAATTCATCCGGGGAGCATGAAGATGTACCGCGATGTTACGAAATTGTTCTGGTGGCCAGGACTAAAAGAGAATGTGACGCTCTACGTGGCGAAGTGTCAAACTTGCGCCTTGGTGAAGGTGGAATGCCAAAAGCCGGGAGGATTCTTGAAATCCTTGCCTATTTTGGAGTGGAAGTTCGACGACATTACTATGGACTTTGTGCACGGGTTGCCAAGGTCGCAAAAGGGGAACGACGCCATTTGGGTGGTCGTAGATCATCTAACGAAGGTGTCGCATTTCATTCCGCATAGGAATGATGATCCGGTTGAGAAATTGGCAAAGCTATATGTGGATAATATTGTACGGCTTCATGGTGTGCCCCACAGCATCGTGAGTGACCGTGATGGGCAGTTCACGTCCAATGATTGGAGGCTGGTGCAGCAAATATTGGTAACAAAGATGAGTTTTAGCACAGCCTTTCATCCGCAAACGGATGGGCAGACCGAGAGGGTCAATAGGACAATGGAAGACATGCTTCACATGTGTGTCCTGGACTTTGGAAAGCAATGGGAAAATCACCTATACTTGGTGGAATTCGCTTACAACAATAGCTACCAGGCGAGCATCCAAATGGCGCCCTTCGAGGCCCTTTATGGTAGAAAATGTCGCACACCGTTGTTCTGGTTGGAAACGGGTGAATCAAAGTTGTATAAGCGATTAGAGGTGGAGGATGCTACTTCTTTGGTGAGAACCATTCAGGAGAGGTTGCTAATCGCTCAGGACCACCAGACTAAGTACTATAATGCCAAGCACAGGAACATACAGTTCACTGTTGGTGATTGGGTGTACTTGAAGATCAAGTCGTTCAAGGGTGTCTCGCGGGTGCGGCGCTTGAAGAAGCTAAGCCCGAGGTACCTTGGACCGTTTGAGGTTCTGGAGCGGATTGGTGAAGCAGCATACCGGTTGAAGCTGTCATTGGAGCTTAGTGGTCTACATGATGTATTCCATATATCGGTGCTACGGAAGGCGGTGCAAGAGCCTATGCAAGTGATCGCGGTCGATCAAGTGCCGGTTGATAATGGGTTGACGACGAAGGTCAAGCCCATACGTATTGAAGACTCGGAAGTCAAGCGGCTACGTAATAAAAAGATCAGGATGGTCAAGGTCTGATGGGACAATTGTGGTCGAGAGGAGCTCTCTTGGGAGCGAGAGCAGACTATGCTTGAGGAGTACCCGGAGTTGTTTCACTCAGGTACCATTTAATTCTTATGTTTCTTTCCTTTATGAAATTTCGAGGACAAAATTCTTTTAAGAGGGGGAGAGTTGTAACGTCCCGAAACTCAAAAGAGCGACGGGAAGCGTTTCGGGCCAAATCTGGTATTTGGCAGGGGGCACACGGCCTGGGACACGGGCGTGTCCCAGGGCATGTCGAGCCCGTGTCGACGATCGGCCCGGGGAGTCGACATTTTCGCTCGACGCTGTGTCGAGACAGGGAACACGGCCTAGGACACAGGCGTTTCCCAGGGCGTGTCGACCCCGTGTCGACGATCGGCCTGGGGAGTCGACATTTTCGCTCGACGAAGTGTCGAGACAGAGAACACGGCCTAGGACACGGGCGTGTCCAAGGCCGTGTCGTGTGGTCGACGAACTTCGCTCGACGAAGTGTCGAGATAGTGAAAACAGGCTAGAGCCCAGGCCCAGGTAGTAAGATCCCCTCTGGCCCGACCCGGGTAAACGTTAGGCGGGGGGGGGGGGGGGTCTTACAAATGGATCAGAGCGATCACGATTGGTCCTTGTGGAGCAGTCTCAGGAATCCCCCATCCCTCGCTACGTTCTTCGGTTCGGGACGAACCTTACAGCGAAAGCCTGTTGGACCCTAGTGTAGAGGCTTAGAGATTCTAGACTGTACGTTAGTTTGCTCGTACACCGATGTTTCCGCTTCGTCAATCAATTTTGCAAATTTTCCCTAATTTTGCAAAGTACTGGCATTTTTTCTGTTACTCCTCCAGATACTAGAGTACAATAATGGGGGGTCCTCTTCTAGAGGATATGTTCCCGCCACCCCACCTCCAGACCCGGTCGCCCCCGCGGCTGTACCATTTGCCGAGGCTGACTTGGGGCAGACATTGAGAGCCATTCTGGCCACTTTTCGGACAGCCTTGGCACAACCACCACGAGAGATGATGACACCTACCGATTTACTGATGACTTTTCGATGACTGAGGACGCCTGCTTTTAGAGGTATAAAGACTGCCATCCAGGCAAAGGAGTGGCTGGAGCGTGTGGAGGAGCTACTGGTGGGAATGATGTGCCCAACAGTTGCTGCAGTTTCTCTAGTGGTGACCTTGTTGGAAGGATACGCTAGGGATTTGTGGAGAGCGGCTAGTCGCTCTACTTTTAGAGGACGACCGTTGAGCGCGATCCTTTGGGTGGATTTCTCTGAGGCTCTACTGGAGTTCTTCATCTCAGATGCAGACCGAGCGGCTTTGCAGGAGAGATTCCTACACATTAGACAGGGCAACCACACAGTGGCAGAGTATGATAGAGAGTTCGTATACTTGGCGCGCTTCGTCGGAAATTTGGCTGCCTCCAACAGGTATAGAGTTTCCCGCTTCTACCGAGGATTACGTGATAACTTGAGGCAGGCTCTGATTATGATCTCTCAGTCTACCTTCCACATCATAGCCTCTCACGCAGCAGCACTTGAGTTGGACCAGCGGATGGTAGCCCAACAACATAGAAGACATGTCGATGCCCCTCGAGATCTGAGACGAGATAGGGGAGCTGCTCCCCACCGACAGGATAGAGAGCGCTGGTAGAGATGTCGCAGACATCCTTATAGGCGCCCACCAACACCACCACCTCCCCCAGCACCCCTAGCCCCACAACAGGATATCAGACCAGCTCCGACACCGCAGCCCACGCTAGTGGTCTGATGTGATGTTCCCTTCGTAGGGGGAACTGTTTCTTATGCCAACATCCAGTGCATATGAGGGCCTTCTTCCACAGGCAACAGGAAGGCCAGGACTAGGAGCAGTACAGGGTGGGCAGCCGATACGGGGACAGGGTCAGAGAGGCCGCAGAGGTAGAGCTAGCAGGAGAGGCCAGCATGGCCGTGCAGTGACTTTGGAGACCTACGCACTGGACTTGCAGCACAGACCAGCCCCTGATGTAGTGATAGGTATATATACTAGGCGATTGAATATATTAGATGTTGCTACTTATGCTATGTACAAATTATACATGTATGCCTATATCTTGTATATTAGTTATATGATACATATACTTCTATATCGTCAGGAATCCTATTGGTAGGAGGACATTCCGCCAAGACCCTCTTCGATACAGGAGCGATACACTCCTTTGTGTCCTACGAATTTATCGCAACAAAAGAAAACGTTATCCGCACAACTGGACTAGCTATACGAATCCATTTACCGGATGGATCATATATGACATCTACAGAAAAGTGCTTGTTCCAGGCGATGCTAGGAGAAGTAGATTTTGAGGTCTACGCAACCATCCTGACAATAACTGGATTCGATATTATACTGGGAATGGACTGGCTAGCCGAGCACAAGGCACAAATAAATTGTTCAACGCGAGAGGTCCGCCTGCAGAACAAAAATGGCCAGGACGTTACATTGACAGGTGTACCCTCTGTCTCGCATTTTATTTTAACTTTTGTGCAGATGGTAAGGTCAGTCCGGCAGAGGAATGAGGTGTACCTTATATACTTCGAAATGGAGGACAAAACTCACGTACTCGCTAGGGTACCGGTGGTGCGCGATTTCCCAGACATTTTTCCTGAGTCCCTACCAGGATTGCCACCCCAGCGAGAGGTCGACTTCCAGATCGAGCTCATGACCGGAGCACGGCCGGTGTCACAGGAACTCTACCAGATGGCCCCAAGAGAACTGGCTGAATTAAAGATTCAACTACAGGAGCTAATAGATGGCAAATTTGTCCGTCCCAGTTCCTCACCCTGGGGAGCCCCGGTGTTATTCGTAAAAAAGAAAGACGGAACATTACGACTGTGCATAGACTACATGGAGCTAAATAAGCTTACTATACAAAACACATACCCCCTCCCTAGGATCGATGAACTGTTCGATCAATTGCAAGGTGCGTTAGTGTTTTCCAAGATGGACTTGAGGTCAGGCTACTATCAGCTTCGAATCAGGGAAGAAGACATTCCCAAGACTGCCTTCAGCTCCCGATATGGTATCTATGAGTTTCTGGTAATGCCTTTTTGTTAGATCCCTATTTGGATTTGATCTAGGTTCACTAAACTAGGATATTTGACCCAACACATATAGCCAGGGTCATGTTTGTGTCCTAGAGTCTTGGCCATGTCCTTAGTGTCAATATTACTTGGACCAGCCATCAACAGACTGCAGAAGACTCAAGACTTGGAGAAATTTCAAAGACTCAGGAAATGAGTTCGACGTTCGTCGAACTCAGCTCGACGAAAGTCATGCTCAGATCGACGAACTCATAGACAATTCTCTGAGCTGAGCTCGACGAATTTGGTTCTCAGGTCGACGATTTCTGGATATTCTACTTCAACATTTTAGTCCAGAAACACTTCAAATATTCTAAGTCCAGAATCATACTCCAGTCGACGAATTCATGTTCTCAGCTTGACGAACTTGGACCACAATCTTAATAAGTTGTATCAAGTAGCTGTTAGCAGTTCTCAGGTCGACAAACTTAATTCTCAGGTCGATGATTTCTGGATACTCTACTTCAACACTCTAAAGTCCAAGAAACATTTCTCTAAACACTAGTCGATGAACTTAGACTCTCAGCTCGACGATCTTGATGCACAAAATCAACAAGGTTCTTGAGAAAGCATTTAGCAGTTCTCAGCTCGACGATCTTGGATCTCAGCTCGACGAACAACAGTTATCTGATCGACGAACATAACTTCTCAGCTCAACAAACTCTGTTCTTTGCTCGACGATTCCTGTGCAGTTCCAGACTTGGATATTTTCCCTCCATCTGTCCTTATTTATTGCAATAATTCCTGAGAAATCAATGCTTAACATTCTCTGAATATTACCGTTAGACGCATTATTGATTATGACATTCATCAGGATTATTACTTACCATTTTTCAATGGGACAGTTGGGGAAATCAATCAATGCAGATATTCTCCAGGCCGTCAGTAATTAATGCTGAAAAGAAATTCAAAATTCAGAAGGAAGAGTTCATGAAAAATATAAAAGGATTTTTCTTCTTCCTTCTTGATAGAAGAAATAAAAAAAGTGATTGACATACACAGATAGAGATCAAGGTTTTTAAAAAGAGAACAAGCATACTCAGGGCAATACAACAGTCAAGAAATCAGAAGCCCTAGACCAGAGAAATAACAACATGCTGAAGAAGAAGAAGAACATCCATTCAAATCAAGAGTCTTCTTCCTTCTTCACTCCAGGTTTCTTCAAGGACAACAAAACTTTATCAGTCAAGAAGTTACTGGAGCTCTTATGGTCAAAGCAAAAGATTGAAAACCTACTCAACCTGCCGCAAAGCTCCAACCTTCTTGACAAATCAATATCTCAAGGGGAGCTTTGTTAACATCAAAGATCCACTAAGTCTTCTCAGTTGTATTTGAGAAAGAGAAGACACCATCACTCTATCACCCCCCCACTGTAAAAAGGGTTCTTTAACTCCCTTCAAAAGTTATTCCTGGTTGCAAGTCACCTGATCAAAAGACTTGAGGTTGGTTTTTGAGCATCTAATCAAAAACTCATTGGTGGCAGTCACCTGATCAAAAACCTGAGTGGATTCCTACCAGGGTGGTAGAAGAGTGGATGTACCCATGTTGGGGAACCACTATAAAATTCTTGTGTTGTCTGGTTGCCATATTTTTCTTTTGTTCTTGCTGTGGCTATGCTAGTTAGGTTTGCTGTGCCTGTGGTAGATTATTTTGTCTTAGGACTGATTTTTCTATTTACAGCAAAAAGCCTTAAAGTTTCAAGATACTCTATTCACCCCCCTCTAGAGTATATCAGATCTAACCCTAACTTTGACTTTTGCACTCACCAATGCACCCTCTACCTTTATGGCCCGGATGAATAGAGTATTTGAGCCCTTCTTAGATCACTTCATGATTGTCTTCATTGATGATATTTTGATCTACTCAAAGACCAAGGCAGACCATGCTAGGCACCTGCAGATGGTGCTACTAAAACTCTGAGAACACTCCCTCTTCGCCAAATTCGGTAAGTGTAAGTTTTGGATGGAAGAAGTTGGATTCTTAGGCCACACTATAAACCAGAAAGGGATAGCAGTGGATTAAACCAAGATCCAGGCAGTGCAAAATTGGACACCACTCAGGACAGCGACAGATATCCGAAGTTTTCTTAGTCTTGCCGGATATTATAGGAAGTTCGTAGAGAGCATCTCCAAAATTGCTTTACCCCTAACTGCCCTCACCAAAAAGGATGTTACGTTTAGATGGACATCGAAATGTGAGACCGCATTCATCGAATTGAAGAATCAGTAAACCTCTGCGCCAATCCTTACGATTCCCACAGGAACCGAGAGATTCCAGATCTACACTAATGCCTCCCTGAAAGGATTAGGAGCAGTCCTGATGCAACATGGTAAGGTGGTGGCCTACGCGTCTCGTCAATTGAAGCCGCATGAATTAAATTACGTAGCTCATGATCTAGAATTGGGTACTGTCGTCTTCGCTCTTAAAATATGGAGGCATTACTTGTACGGGGTAAGATGTGAGATCTTCTCCGACCACAAAAGCCTCAAATACGTTTAGGGAACAAGCTGAACAGAGACCAGATTTTGAGCAATGGAGCCCTACCTCTAGAAACATTATATTAACTGCCTGGAAAGCTGCCAAAGACAACATTCATGACAGGAACAAATGGTTCTCTGAAGCTGAATGGAGAAAACATGAATCTAGACAGGAGACAATTGTCCAATACAGAAGGAAGACAAAGATGGGAAAGCTACCTCCTACTGCCCAGGAGCCTAGCAAGTACTTTCCTAAGCCATACCATTATTTTGAAAGACAGAAGATTAAAGCAGAAGAGCTTAAGAAGAAAGATCTGAAAGGCAAGAAGCCTGCTGATGCTGATGTTGCTGATGCTCCTGTCCAAGCTAAGGTTCATGCTGGCAAAGGAATAGTTATCAAGGAACCAGAACTGAAATAGAATTAGAATTTTCTTAAAGTTTACTGTGTAATCTTTTTGATGTAAAACATTTTTGTGAACTTCTGAAAATGTATAAGACAGATATTAGAACAATATATGATTAATCTATTTCATGTTTGTTCTGTGATAATGTCTATGTCTATTTCATATTTGTTCTGTGATGATGAATTTGTATACATGTGAAATTGATACATGTTTATGTTTACCCTGCTGTATATTATCCTGCCTTACATCATTGTGTAATTTTAATTATGAATGGTGTGTATCATTGACTAAGGGTTATGACTTCTCCAAATAGGGGGAGATTGTTGTGTACATTGGTTTAAATGTACCTGATTTAAAGAAGCCTCACCCAACTCAATGATATACATCAAAATGTATTTGATGTGTTTTTGAGTTACTTGTGCAGGTTAAGTATTTGCAGGACTGAAGCAAAAATTTCTAAGTCCATGTGTCGACACCCAGAGGGAAAGTGTCGACACTTAAGAAGACTTCTGTCGACACCCAGACAAGCAGTGTCAACACTTGGAGTCATTGTGTCGACACCTGGGATGCAGAGTCGACACCAGACACAAAGTGTCGACACAAGGAGCTGTGTCGACACTCAATGAAGAAAGTACAGTAAAGCAGTGTCGACACTTAACAGCAGTGTCGACACCCAGTGAAGCTGTGTCTACACCAGAAAGTGTCGACACTTGGAGCTGTGTCGACACTCAGCAAAAGTCAGCAGAGACTAAGTATAAGTGTCGACACCCAAAACAATGTGTCGACACTCAACAGAAGAGTCAGCACTTAAAGAAAGTGTCGACACAAGACAGTATGTGTCGACACTCAGCTGAAGACTCAACACTTGAAGAAAGTGTCGACACATGGAGCTGTGTCGACACTTAGCAAAGAACAGAAAGATCAACAAAATATTCTAACTACAAGTGTCGACACTAAGGGAATGTGTCAACACTCAGCTGAAGTCTTAACAGAAGAATCAAGTGTCGACACAAGGAGCTGTGTCGACACTCAGTAAGTATCAACATTGAAGACTATGTGTCGACACCAAGAAGCAGTGTCGACACTTGACAGATTCAACACATGAAGATGTGTCGACATAAAGAAGATGTGTCGACACTTAGAAGAATTCAGCAAAAGATAAAAGATCAAGTACTTGTGTCGACACTCAATTTCAGTGTTAACACATGCAGAAGAAACTGTGTCGAGACATAGAATCTACAACACAAGGAGTTGTGTCGACACCTTGTAGACTTGTGTCGACACTTACACAACTTGTGTCGACACTTGGTCTATAAGTGTCGACATTTAAAGACAGAAAGTCTCGACACTTTCAGACAGTTAGAGAACTTTCAAGAAATGACTGGATGACTTGACAGCTGCCGTTCCAGCCGGTCTACAGCACCTGTCAGAGATGTCAGAAGACAGTTATGAACCGGACCAGCCGGTTACCATGAAGAAGGCCTATAAATAGGCTCATACAGTCTACAGAAACTGTAGTTGAGGTTGTTGAAGTTATTCAAAAAGTGGTTCACAGAGTTGTTCAAGTCATTGATCAAGTATCAAAACAAGAAGATCTAGCTATCCAAGTGCAGATCTAAGAAGTTGGAGAGAGAGGGCTCCATCCAAGAAATCAGCCTTTGGAACTAGGCTGAGAAGAAGGGTTCAGATATATTCTGGATCTTAAGAAGCAGAAGTCAAGGATCAACTGCAGAAGGAGTCAATCTTATTGAGTTCTATTTTCAAGAAGCTTTGAAAAAAGCTAAGTCAGATTGAATCCAGCTGAGTTCTTCCAAGAACTCATCAAGAAACTCACAACTCCCCTCTCTTGTTTTTGAGTTGTTGAGTTATCAATTATAAATTCATTTTTATCTTGTAGGATCCTTTGGATCTGAGTGTTTTGTAAGTCTGTAATTATAAAGGCTGAGGGTAGGGCTTGAGAGCCTGAGTGTAGGAGATTGAAATCTCTGAGTGTAGGCCTAGGTGGCTGAGTGTAGGCCTTATTGGCTGAGTGTAGGCCTTGTTGGCTGAGTGTAGGCCTTTGTGGCTGAGTGTAGGCTTTGTGGAAAAGCTGAGTTGTAGGGCCTTGGGCCTGAGGTGTAGGAACCAGTTTGGGTTCTGAGACAGTGGTGAAGTTTGGCCGAATCTAGTACACTGCTAGATAGGCGAATGGGGAAAGTGGATGTACCCAAAGCTTGGGGAACCACTATAAAACTCTGTGTCTGCTGTGCTGTGCTTTGCTGTGTATGCTGTGTGAATGCAAAAGAAGAGTAGATTCTGTGTTATAACTGATTGCTGCCATTAAAGTTTAAGAAAAAGAATTAGGTCACCTATTCACCCCCCCTCTAGGTGTTTAGGTACTATATCTTTCAAGTGGTATCAGAGCCAGGTTCCTTAAAAAGGACTAACAGTCTAAGGAGATCCTGATTGGCAGATTCAGTCTAAGGTAAATTACAGATTCAAGAAAATCAAGAACCATGGGTTCCTCTGAGAATCACAAGGAATTGGGTTCCATGAAATTACCTATATGCAGAAAGGAAATCTTTGGGATCTGGAAGGAAAGGGTAAGGCTGTTTATGGAGGCCTCAGACCCTAGGATTTACATCACAGTTAAAGAGGGGCCATATGTGCCCATGAAGATATCAGTTCTAGATGCAAATCAGAGAACCCCAAAGGATTTCTCTGAAATGACTAAGAATGAGATTGTCCTAGCCACCATGGACAAAAGGGCACAAAACATTATAGTGAGTGTCATAGATGATGCAACTTTTCAGAATCTAATACACTGTAAGACATCCAAAGAGATGTGGGACACTCTTATTGTGTATATGGAAGGTTCTGAAGAAGTTAGGCAAGATAGAAAATCCTTGCTAAATCAAGAGTATGAGAGTTTTAGACAAGGAAAGGGTGATAGCATAACTGAGTGCTATAAGAAGTTCTACAGGATAGTGAATGAACTCATGTCTTATGGAAGAGAGTTCAGTAATTATGAACTAAATGACAAGTTCCTAAGGTCCCTAACTAAAGATTGGGACACCAAGATCTGTGCCATTAGAGAAATGGCTAAGTTGGGAGAAATTCCTCCACCTACACTGTTTGGCAAGTTATTGTCTTATGAAATGCAGTTGACAGTGAGAAAAGAGGAGGAGAAATCAACAAGAACTGAACACAAGGAAAGAACTGTAGCTTTCAAGACAGAAGCCTCCAGAAAGTGCAGGAATAAGTCACCAACTCCACCTCCAAAGGTAGTTGAATCAGAGTCAGATGAGTCAGTCAGCACAAAATCTGAAAGCAGTGAAAGTGATGAAGACTTTGCTGCCTTCACTAGACATTTTCAGAAATTCTTGAAGAAGAAACAGTGGAGGTCAAGACCTTCTACTTCAAAGGGAAAAGAATATTTTTATCAGGATAAAAAGGCTTCAAAGAAGGACAGGAAGAGGACTAAATCTAGCAAGACAACTGTTTCAAAAATAGTGTGTTATTGCTGCAATAGACAAGGCCATATTGTTGCAGATTGTCCTGAGAAGAGAAAAGAGTCTAGTGACAGGAAGAAGACTCATTTCAAAGGCAAGAAAGAGAAGTCTTTTGTTGCCAAGAAGGAGAAGACTCTATCAAATATCCCGCCTGTTCATCTTCAAAATTAGAAAGGTATAAATAGGGCTTTGTCTTTGTTTGTCGACACGCTTTCAAAGTTTCGAGACCAAACTTCTGTATCGACACCTCTCTTCTCTCAAGACAAATTTTACAAACCCTAATGACGCCTAAGCTTGAGGAGAATGTCAACGAGGGATACGAGCTGGTGCGCGGCGCTTTTGAGGATGCCGATCAAGAAATTAAAGCTGTCGTAACCCTAGTAGCCGATTCAGGATTAGAATATTTAGTTTCTGAACCTACTAATATATGGAAGAAAGAGGTACTTGAATTCCTTAATGGAGCCAAGCTGGACGAAACTGGATTCAAAATCAAATCCAGAGTTCATGGTGAGAAGGTCAAGGTATCACCAAAAAGTCTGACGAAGATTCTACAGCTTCCAAGAACTAGAGATGAAGATGAAGTTACTGCATCAAAGACCAGGGAAGCTCTAACCTGGTGTGGACTAGATTCTACAATGAAGATAGGATCTGTGTTTAACAGGAAGGGAATGAACAATCAAGGAAAATTCCTTTCTGAAATTGTTGGAAAGGTCATTTTAAGCAAGCCAGGAGGGCATGACAGAGTGTCTGCCTATATGTTTGGAATAATGACAAGTATAATATTCACTCTAAAAACTGACTGGTCTATGGTAGTTTTTGAGGAGATTAAAGAAAGCATGAAAAGCCCAACCTGGGCAGAATTTTAAGTCTATACCTAACTGGTACCATACCAGAGGTAATGCAACAAGCTGCTGGAAGTAAAATAAATCACATGCGAAAAATGGAACATGAGGTTGTTCTCCAGATGGGACAGGGTGTTGTCAAAAGAGATGCCAACCCCTGTGAAGATAGTTCCTGAGAAAGAAATTCCTCCAAAGAAGAAAAGGAAGACTGTTCCAGTGGCACAAGAGTCCACTAGTAGCTCTGACAGTGAAGAACAGGTTGTCTTCACTCCAAATGAGAATGAGGAAGGGACTGTTGAAAAGACTCCTGCTCCTCAAGATGATGCTGAGATCCAGGGGGAGCTATCACAAGCAAGCCCCATCCACAAGGATCAAAGCCAGGGGGAGCTTCCAGTTGTAGAAGAACCCACTACACTGGAAAGTGAACAAGCAACAAACATCATACTAGAGGTAATCACTGAACTAAACACTTTAGATTTTTCTAAAGAAGATACTGATTTGTCTGATGTTAATCAACAAATTCAGCTGGATAACCAAATCTCAGATGCTGTCATAGAAGACACATCTGCTGTTGTTCAAGATGTTACTGATCCAGTGGTTGAAGAACCAAGAATTTCTCCAGCTCCTTCACCACAAGAGTTTACAATGGAAGATTTATTTCTAAATCTGGATCAACATGACTTTGACATGGATAAGGCTGTTGCTGAAAGAGAGAATGCTGCTTGTTGAGGGGGAGCAAATGCACATTCTGGAAGAGCCTGTGAGGCAAGAACCTGAGAATGCACCAGCTGTGCAAACTGAGAGGCCCCCAAGCCCTAAGGAGAGGGTAGATATAGCCAGCTCCTCAGCATCTGAAGATGAGGAGGCTGCCAGGGAAAAGAAAAAGAAACTTTATGTCTTCAAGAGAAGGAGTCAAAGTTATAAGAAGGCTTTACAATCTATTGCACCACAACCTATAGTTCAGCAAACACCATCAGTTGATTATAGTGCTTTAATGGTGGCAATGCAAATTAAACTGGATGAGCACAGGCAGGCAATTGAGAAGTATGTAGATGAAGGGCAGAAATCTTTGCAATTTGATCTGGCTCAAGATATCAAGTCAATAAGATTCGAGATGGATCTTAACAAAAAGGAAATGACATACTGTTTTCACAAGGGTGGAAATGCAGTGGTGTACTTGGCAACACACCAAGAGAAGATAAAAGCACAAGTGGATGACATAGCATTAAAGCAAGGGTATGTTCTTGAAAATCAGCTAAGGATGAATGACAATCTTACTGCTTCCCATAATGCTATTGTCACAGAATTAAAGAACCAGGCTGCTGGACCTTCTACCTCTACTGCTACTGTTAAAGCTGAATTTGACAAGGTATTTCAAGAAGAAATCAATGCTGTTAAGACTGCCATTGAAGACTCCTAGAAGGCCATATCTGAATAACTTAAAAAGCTCAAACCTTTCTTTAAAGATGGAGTCAGATACTTGGATAATCAAATCAGATTTCAGAAGGATGATGTCAGAGATCACATGGCTAGAGAAGTCATAAATGGGGGAGAGAGTGTTAGTCAAGGCAAGCTCTGACCATGCTAAGTGGATATCAAATTCTATCAGAGCAACTCTTGGATATCCTCCTCTGTGTGATGACAATGATGTTGCTGAATCTGTAATTAACCCTGCCTATCTTGGAGGTGAGCAACCAGAAGTAGCTCAAGTCATTTATCCTCCTCCAGATTTTGAAATGGTGCATGCTGATGTACAGACCATGTACAGCCCACCTGGGGGCAAGGACAATGTTATTATTGAAAAGGTTGTTCAGCCTATATCTGAAGCCATGCAAGAGGCATTGAAAAAAGAAGAAGAGACAAGATTGTCTAAGAAGAGGTTTAGGGAACAAGCTGAACAGAGACCAGATTTTGAGCAATGGAGCCCTACCTCTAGAACATGGCTCTGATACCACTTGAAAGATATAGTACCTAAACACCTAGAGGGGGGGGGGGTGAATATGTGACCTAATTCTTTTTCTTAAACTTTAATGGCAGCAATCAGTTATAACATAGAATCTACTCTTCTTTTGTATTCACACAGCATACACAGCAAAGCACAGCACAGCAGACACAGAGTTTTATAGTGGTTCCCCAAGCTTTGGGTACATGCACTTTCCCCCTTCGCCTATCTAGCAGTGTACTAGATTCGGCCAAACTTCACCACTGTCTCAGAACCCAAACCGGTTCCTACACCTCAGGCCCAAGGCCCTACAACTCAGCTTTTCCACAAAGCCTACACTCAGCCACAAAGGCCTACACTCAGCCAACAAGGCCTACACTCAGCCAACAAGGCCTACACTCAGCCACCTAGGCCTACACTCAGAGATTTCAATCTCCTACACTCAGGCTCTCAAGCCCTACCCTCAGCCTTTATAATTACAGGCTTATAAAACACTCAGATCTAAAGGATCCTACAAGATAAAAATGAATTTACAATTGATAACTCAGCAACTCAGAAACAAGAGAGGGGAGTTGTGAGTTTCTTGATGAGTTCTTGGAAGAACTCAGCTGGATTCAATCTGACTTAGCTTTCTTCAAAGCTTCTTGAAAATAGAACTCAATAAGATTAACTTCTTCTGCAGTTGATCCTTGACTTCTACTTCTTAAGATCCAGAATATATCTGAACCCTTCTTCTCAGCCTAGTTCCAAAGGCTGATTTCTTGGATGGAGCCCTCTCTCTCCAACTTCTTAGATCTGCACTTGGACAGCTAGATCTTCTTGTTTTGATACTTGATCAATGACTTGAACAACTCTGTGAACCACTTTTTGAATAACTTCAACAACCTCAACTACAGTTTCTGTAGACTGTATGAGCCTATTTATAGGCCTTCTTCATGGTAACCGGCTGGTCCGATTCATAACTGTCTTCTGACATCTCTGACAGGTGCTGTAGACCGGCTGGAATGACAGCTGTCAAGTCATCCAGTCAGTTCTTGAAAGTTCTCTAACTGTCTGAAAGTGTCGAGACTTTCTGTCTTTAAGTGTCGACACTTATAGACCAAGTGTCGACACAAGTTGTGTAAGTGTCGACACAAGTCTACAAGGTGTCGACACAACTCCTTGTGTTGTAGATTCTATGTCTCGACACAGTTTCTTCTGCATGTGTCGACACTGAAATTGAGTGTCGACATAAGTACTTGATCTTTTATTTTTTGCTGAATTCTTCTAAGTGTCGACACATCTCCTTTGTGTCGACACATCTTCATGTGTTGAATCTGTCAAGTGTCGACACTGCTTCTTGGTGTCGACACATAGTCTTCAATGTTGATACTTACTGAATGTCGACACAGCTCCTTGTGTCGACACTTGATTCTTCTGTTAAGACTTCAGCTGAGTGTCGACACATTCCCTTAGTGTCGACACTTGTACTTAGAATATTTTGTTGATCTTTCTGTTCTTTGCTAAGTGTCGACACAGCTCCATGTGTCGACACTTTCTTCAAGCATTGAGTCTTCAGCTGAGTGTCGACACATACTGTCTTGTGTCGACACTTTCTTTAAGTGCTGACTCTTCTGTTGAGTGTCGACACATTGTTCTGGGTGTCGACACTTATACTTAGTCTCTGCTGACTTTTGCTGAGTGTCGACACAGCTCCAAGTGTCGACACTTTCTGGTGTAGACACAGCTTCACTGGGTGTCAAAACTGCTGTTAAGTGTCGACACTGCTTTACTGTACTTTCTTCATTGAGTGTCGACACAGCTCCTTGTGTCGACACTTTGTGTCTGGTGTCGACTCTGCATCCCAGGTGTCGACACAATGACTCCAAGTGTCGACACTGCTTGTCTGGGTATCGACACAAGTCTTCTTAAGTGTCGACACTTTCCCTCTGGGTGTCGACATATGGACTTAGAAATTTTTGCTTCAGTCCTACAAATACTTAACCTGCACAAGTAACTCAAAAACACATCAAATACATTTTGATGTATATCATTGAGTTGGGTGAGGCTTCTTTAAATCAGGTACATTTAAACCAATGTACCCAACAACATCTTCACTCAAAAAGAGCTGAATCTTCGGCAGCGCTGATGGTTAGAATTCCTATGCGACTATGATTTCGCTCTCCAATATTACCTGGGAAAAGCTAGTAGAGTCGCTGACGCTTTGAGCCGCCAGACTACGATAGCTGGGAGTTGGATGTAGCAAATTCCTAAGGAGTTGTTCCAGTCTTTAATAGACTTGGAAATTACCCTGATTGCCCGAAGAGATCCAGAAGAATACAAGTCTCAGCTGTATTGGATGGAGATCCAATGCAATATCCGAGATCAGATACGAGAAGCTCAGAAGATCGACCCAGAGGTGGTTCCGATCATTCTATCTCTGCAAGATGGAGCGCAGTAGGATTATAATCTGCACGATGGAATTCTACAATTCAAGCATCGCATATTTATTCCCTCTATCAGAGGAATTCGCGAAGAAATTCTGCAAGAAGCCTACTAGTCAAGATACTTTATTCATCCCGGTGTGGTTAAAATGTACGTGGACCTGCACCAGACCATTTATTGGACTGGGATGAAAAGGGACGTTACCAACTTTATTGCCCAATGTCAAACCTGCCAAAGGGTTAAAGCTGAATGTCGCAGCCCGGGAGGTTTGATGCAGCCCTTGTTTATACCTGAATGGAAGTTCGAGAACATTTCCATGGACTTTGTTCATGGCCTACCTCTATCCTGTGCCGGAAACGACTCCATATGGGTTGTTGTAGATCGACTCACCAAAGTGGCCCGGTTCATTCCAACTCGATAGGGAGACGGTGTTGATATTCTGGTCAGGATTTTCATAGAGCAAGTTGTCCGTTTCCACGGGGTACCAAAGTCTATCGTGTTAGATCGTGACAGGTGTTTCACATCTAAGGAGTTGAGGAGAGTGCAGGCATACTTGGGAACCAAGTTGGCCTTTAGCACCGCTTTCCACCCGCAGACAGATGGACAGACAGAAAGGACAAATCGGACGACGAAGGATCTAATTCGACTATGCATAATAGAACAAAATGAGCCGTGGGAACAGTTGTTACCTCTGGTTGAGTTTTCTTACAATAACAACTACCATGCCAGTATCAAGATGGCCCCATACGAGGCGTTGTATGGGAGGCATTGCCGAACCCCATTGACTTGGGCTCAGGAAGAGGACCCAGAAGCCTTAGGAGTGGCATACATTGATGACACTACAACAACAATACGACTAATCCAGGAACGGATGCGGGAGGCACAAAGCCGACATGCCAAATATTATGATGCGCGACATCGACCGGTGGAGTTCCGCGTAGGAGAGATGGTGTTCCTACAAATTAAGCCCATGCATGGTGTCACCCGGTTGAGGAAGCAAAAGAAGCTAGATCCCCGCTACCTGGGCCCCTATCAGGTGATAGAGCATGTTGGCCCTGTTGCCCATCGATTAGCACTGCCTCCAGAACTCGGAAACCTTCATGATGTATTTTATGTCTCCTCCTTAAGATGAGTCCTCCGGCAACCAGAGCAACATCTACCTACACCACCAGTACAAATGCGGTCAGGCAGATCTGTCCAACTCGAACCAGTTGGGATCATAGATCATAAAGTGAAGAACCTTTGTAACAAGACCATTCCAATGGTCAAAATATTGTGGTCAAACTGCGGACGAGATTAGTATACATGGGAACCTGAAGCACTCGTCCGAGAAAAGCACCCAGAGCTCTTTCCCCAGGTTTGTTATTTTTCCCCCTACTTCGAGCAAATTTTCGGGGACAAAAATTCTTTTATTTTTATTGGATTGTAACATCCTGACTTTTACTGGGCCACCAGAACCCTAGTAGGCCCAAAAAAGTGACCCGAACCCCTACCTGTGACCCGGTAGAGGTAACCCTAGCCTGGAAATGGAGCTAGAGAACTCCGATTTGAGTTCTGTCAGTTCCTGTGGCCTCGTATGACCCATACAAGCGCATCAAAACTCATTGCATCGCAATCCGGTGCCTAACGACGAATATAAACATTTTGACCGTTTTAGCGTAATGAGACGCGCAGATTTTGGACTTTTGTCAAACGAACTCTGATTCAACCCCTGTCAGTGGCGTTGGACTCATGTGGTCAATATAAAGTCCACAGAAGTGGTCTCAGGAAATTTTGACGACAAATGGTCAACCCATGCTCAAATCAAGCACAACCGTGCATTGAGAAGCGTGCACAGACCAATATTGACACAACACTCCAACTTTGACCCGATCCCGATGACATGGACTCACTTTGACTTTGACCCACATGGGGGACCCACCCCATCGTTGACTTAGTCAAAACCCTCCTAAAAATCTAATTTTTGGATTTTTTTCTCAAAGAGGTGCTCACCTTCCCTTCCCTAATAGCTAAGGCTCTACCCCCTCTCACTCCTCATGCCACCTAAACCAGCAAGACATGGTTAAATGGGCCAATGACAAAGACCAAGAACCCTCCTCTCTCTCTTTCCCTTCTCATTTCTCTAAACCCAAGCCCACTTAAGGCAAGCCCAAGGAAGGAAGCACTTGGCCACCCTTGGCCTCTTAGGAGGTGCCACCTAGCCGGCCCAAGTGGAGGGGAGGAGAAGAGCTCCTCCACTTATGGGAATTTATCCCACATCGGCTAGGTGGAGGGATGGACACCCTCCCCGACCTATAAAAAGCCTTGCCTAGCCCTCTTCCCTCCACACCAACCCAAACCGAGCCAGGGCCCCCTCTGCCGGAGCTGCCCTCGCCGGAAACCACCACCCTCAAGCTCCACCACTGCCACCTTTAATGGTGGATCAAGCTGGATATTCCCAAGCTTCTCCTCCTCAGGTAGAATCTTCTCCCCTCCTCTTTCCCTTCCTCTTTGACGTTTTGCATGGACCCTCCGGCGGCCGGAGCGCCGCCAGCACCACCCGACCCTTACTCCAGGTTGGGTGGCAGCTGTAGGGAGGCTGGCCCTTTCCCCACACCAGGGGTGGCGCTGGGAAGGCTAGACACTCTGAGATGATTTCTTCGGTGGGGAGAAAGTCGGGATGCCTCCGGAAAACGCCGCTCCGACTGCACCCAAAGGGTAGAGCATTTGCTCTGTTTTACCTCCGGCGGCGACCGACGGTGGATGGTCGCCAGACCACCATCGGAGAAGATCCTTACCCCCGACATCCTAACCGCGGGTGGTTCCGGGCCTGGGTGTAACCCAGGTAAGGCGGGGTGGCGCGGTGGCGCTGGGAGCAAATGTACCTTCAACCCGCTCTCGAGTTGGCCGACCAGGCAGTGGTCGGTGGCGGCAGGACGTCGGGCCACCGCCCAGGAAGTCGCCGGCCCCCAGCGAACCGACCGGCGGCAGCGCCGGCGCCCGACGATGATTGGCCGATGGTGGCAGCTGGTATAACTGCTTTCCGCCGGCGAACAGCAGCTGCCGTCCGATCTGTGATAGGGATCGAACGGCCGGGATCTTCTTAAATCTCGCCCATGCCTCAGCATCAGCGCCCCCCACAGCAGATTCGTGGCCAGTTCACTGTGGGGACAGAAGGTTAACATCTCCGGTTCGGCTCGATCTCAGCCGCAGGATCAAGATGATATGGCTATATGCAGATAATATAAATTAACAGAATCTTGAGAAAATCTAGAAAATAATTGGAGCCTATGGGGGAAAAGTGATTAACATGAAAAATGTCCCCCATAATGAGAACTATCACCACAAAATTTTGAAATTTTTTGGAGTCGATTTGGTATTTTTAAAGCCCCAAATAAAATTTATTCGACCAAATTAAAGACCCAAATCTCTTCAAAAAAATTATGAAAATTTTTCTAAGCTCATTTTAGACCTCCTTAAAGGCTGCATCAAAACTTGAGAAGGTGGAGATCAAAAGTGATTCTTCCTCAATTTCTTAAAGTCTAGAGCCGCGCACGAAAATTATTACGCTCATTTTCTTCGAAAATGAAAATTTGAGCGCGCGACTTTTCTCTCTAAATTAAAGTATCAATTCAAATTGTCTTATCAACGAGAGTGGCCGACGCAAGTAACCAAGCTCCGTGTGCTCCGAGATTTCGTGAACCCGTCGAGCGCCTCAACTCTCAGGTGATTCGGGCACGCTCGGAAGATAAGAATACGAGTGATGCGTTACAAAATTATTCTTGGCGAATATTAAGGAAGTAACTCCTAATAAGCCCCGATCCGATTAAGCTATAATTAATAGGGCGCAACTGAATTGTTATCGGATCTTAAAAATTGGTGAAACCCAAGGAAACCTCCTGAGAATGAAGATGGAACTAAACATGCCTCCTGAGAACGGAGATGGAACTGAAGCCTCCTTAATGGAGTGATTGTACTACTAACCTTTTTCTTTATGATTATTCCAGTTTTGCACTGGTCCATTACCTTTATTTAATTCAGTTCAGTACATTCAATTCAGTACTACTCCAGTCCCGTACTGGTCAAATTCAGTTCAGTACTTTCAATTCAGTACTACTCCAGTCCCGTACTGGCCAAGTTCAATTCAGTACTACTCCAGTCCCGTACTGGTCAAGTTCAATTCAATACTTTCAATTCAATACTACTTCAGTCCCATACTTTCAATTCAGTAAACCTCCTGAGAATGGAGAGGGATTTGTTATATTTGGCATGTACCGGGCATAAGCCTTTATCTCATTTTGTACTCATTGTGGACTATACTTTCATTATATACATATGATTTATTTCTGTGCTCTATGGACTTGTACTTGCTTACTTTACTTCTGTTCTCAAATTGACCTACAGGTTAATGATAGTACTAGCTGACAGAATCAACGTCTTGCAGTGTCAACTAGCTCGTGTGCTAGTGTCACCGTAAGGCGACGGTTATGGGCATAATATCGGGTAAACTCCTTGGTAAGGGGAGGGGTCTTGCAGTAACTCACCAACATCTCATCGATAACAAACCTCGGTCTCTACACCAACTTACCCGAGGTAAATATTAGCTCGCACGACCATAACAGTGACCTGATTAGTTTCACATGTGGGTTAGGTCCTCCCTCTAGCAATATGGTATTCTCCTATGAGTTTCATATACCTAAAAATATGACCATGATACTAGGAAGAGGAAGTGCTACTAGCTTACGGGGATTCTTGACTAACACTAGCAAACTCGGTTGTTCCTAATTTGAGCTTGCATCTTCCCCTCAATCTACTGTGGTGTTTGGTTTGTAGTGAGAGTTTCTATACACTCCAGGGTGAGAGGAGGGACCTTCTTACTATAACACGAGTTATTTTTATAAGCAATACGCTCTCTCTCCCTCTCTCTCTCTCCCTCTCCCTCTCTCTCTCACACACATTCTTATTTGCCTCATGTCTGTGCTTGCTAACTCAAAGGCTTGTAACTTTAGCCATCTTTTGGTCTGAACTATGTTCTGAATCCAACATTGATCCTTTGACACCACTTTTAGAAATAGTTTCTAGAGATAATTCTATTTCCTTTGAAGACAATTAACAAGAGAAAATATTTCGAAATAGTGTAGGCATATATATACTCAGATTTCAAAAGAAGAAGACAAAAAAAAAAACAACGAAATTGAAAAAACACATTTCTCGTAGACAAAGTTCTTCTTTTTCTTCTTCAAGAGTGTGGATCAGAGCATACAATCTTTGATTTTTCTTCACCAAGGATTTATATATTTCACAACATCCAGTCAACATAAATTCTAAGGAATCCTCGAAGATATTATTGAAGGAGGATTCAAATCAGAGGACTATTTCCACATCTTCTTCCTAATTTCTTTCTTTCTCCTTTCACTTCTATACTTGTAAAAAGGGTTTTTAGAATCCCTCTTGAAAGGGATCACTTGTTGGTTATATCACCTTATCAAAAGATTAAACTGTGTGGTTCTTAGAGTTTTTTTTATCAAAAGACTGATGTACTTGTTCTAAGAGTATCAAAAAATTCAGGCACTGAGATAGTGGATTCTTGCCCAAGTGGTAGATGAGAAGTACTTAGATTTTGAGAAACCATTATAGCTCATGTATTCATTGTGTTGTGGCTTTTTCTTTGTTTTCTTTCTTATATTTTCTATATTTAATCTGTTATGATATACTTACTTGTGGTTGTGTGTTTTGTGGATGTCTTTTTTGAATCCAGTTAATATTTTCATAAATTTTTTAAAAAATAATATTCACGCCACCTCCCTCCCCCGGGGCTATAGAGAATTCTAAGAGGCTCAACTATTCACTTTCAGTAATGCGCACATAAACATGCGTGCAGCACAACACATGCACTCGTGCACGCCCCTTGGCATGCAACAATGGTCGCGGCTTCATAGCACATGCCTGAGACCACACACCTTAACATAACACCTCATCTTCGTGTATAACGGCCTCCCAAGCCCACGCTCGCAAGGACGGCCGCCGGCACCCCCAACACCACGCTTGAAAGGGGTAAACCTAACCAGGTCTGCAGACCATGCACCCCAACCCCTCTCCATCCACAGGCGGGTTGTCTAGGTCGGGGATCGAACCCGAGACCTCCTTGATAAGGAGTTTTCAAACCACTCCCCATCACCAACTGAGCTGCAGCTCAGTTGGTGATGGGGAGTGGTTTGAAAACTCCTTATCAAGGAGGTCTCGGGTTCGATCCCCGACCTCGACAACCCGCCTGTTGATGGAGAGGGGTTGGGGTGCTTGGTGTGCAGACCTGGTTAGGCTGAACCCTTTCGAGCGTGGTGCTGGGGGTGCCGACGGCCGTCCTTGCGAGCATGGGCTGGGGAGGCTGTTACATCGTGCCTCCCTCTACCACATGACCACGTGCGCTTATAAGCCTCCATCCCGAATATATTGTCGACGCCACCGTCCGTGTTCACTGCACATTCACAATGTCTCCACGCTAACTACATGCTCAAAATGCTTCCGCTCTCATTGCATGCTCAAAATTCTTGCACACACACTTCACTCTCATAATGCTTTCGCACTCACTGCGCGCTCAGTACGCCTTCATGCACCCTTCGCGCTCAAGACTTTCTGAACTGCCTGAGTTGTTTAAGTGGCACAATCATCATATCCGCAAAAATGACAATTTGTGTGCAATGGATCAAAGAAATTGATTCATTTGGCTGGCAGTTTTGGTGGTTACAATGGTGCAATTACTAATCCCCCTCTATCAAAAACTATAAAAGCAACCGAGCCTGGGGAGAACCTTGCCTTAACCACTAGAGAGAGCTAATTTGAAGATCCTTCAGAGTTCTCCCTTATTATTTGAAGCGCCCCTTGAATATCTCCTTTGGTCTTTGAAGATCTCCTTTGAATGTGAATTTAAGATCTCATTCGAACTTTGAAAATATCCTCCTCCTTTGAAGATCTCCATTGGTTTCATTGCCGGTTGTTGATCTCTACTTTGACTATTTGTGCACTTGACCCGCTTTCAAGCTAATACAATTAATTTTGACTAGTCTATAAGTGCTCGTTGAGCGACCCACAATAATAGTCAAAAATATTTTTGTTATGAGACATTAAAAAACTTACTTAAAAGTTCTTTTTTTCTCTCAATACGAACAAAATTTTCTGCATAAGGATTCATTAGGTTTTCCCCTGATCCTTTTCCTAAGCCAATGCCTCCTCTATATTCCCGGTACCGTCTCTTAGCTTTCTCCTTCAATTGATTTGTAAACACTATATCTCCTCAGACCGAATGATTTAGAGTAGTATATCGTCTCCTCCCCATCTTTGTTGTCTTTCTCCTCCAATCCATTGCCCAATAGATTTATGGTAGTATATATCCACTACCTTGTCTATATTCTTACTAACATCCATTCATTCTCCTTCAATTCCTTTATTTTGATTACTAAGTATACCGATTGAGGGTAGGTTTGGGAGAGTGGTAGCAGTTGGAAAAAGGAGTGGTAGTAAAAGGATGGTAGGAAATGAGCTATTGAAAAAGATTTTTTTACAAATGAATATTTGTTTGGGTGAACTCATTTTACATGGCTTTTTAGAAATAAGAAACACTTTATAAACTGTTTGATAAATCTCCGTTGCATTGACTGTTTTAGGAAAATCTTTAAAATAATTATGCCAAGCAATTTTTTGTAAATAAATTTAAAACCATAATTATTTAAAAATTATACTTAGAGAGCTTTTCAGAAAAATTATACATTCATTTTGAAACCATAAATATGCATAAGAGATTTGTATTTTTGGTGGTTACATGATAACACAACCTATTATATGAGATGTATCTGCTATGTCCACAGAAGATAATAAAAGCATTGTGCCGGTGTTGTTGAATGTCATTCCCCAAAGACCAAGCTTTATGACAAAAAAAATTAGTGACAAAGCTTTGTACCATCTTGCTTCCAAGTTTCCGTTGGAAGTATTTCCAATAATCTCGCCACTATGCTCTGTTTGGCACGGTGGTGGCGATCATGAACATAGGGGTTAAATTGCCATTCATTACGTCCACCTATGAAACTTCATCCACTTTTATGTTCAAATGGATGATGTTTGTTAGGTGAACCTTAACGAATGACGGTTTAACCCATGCCTAAAAGTATTTAATAATAAAATATTTCATCATTAAGTGAATATTTTTTAGCGATTAAATCAAACTCTGTCACTAAATGTATTTAGTGAACAAAAATTACTCTATCATTAAATATTATTTTTAGTAACTAAAAGTGTCGAAGAGCAGGTCATGAGAGGCTGGGGGAGGCGAGTTGAGCCGGCTCTGACTGCTTTCTATGTGGTGTCCCTTCATGGTGCTGCCTCTCCACGGGCTCTCTCGGGATTGGTGTCGTCGCCCGAGCCTTCCAGTGAAATTCCCTGAGTCCATGACGTTCGAGTCGTTCAAATTCGTTCTTCAGATGTATGCACTCCCCGGAGTCATGTTTGTTTCCTTTGTGGAAGAGGCAGTACCGGTAATGATCGTCCCTGCCCCGAGGGAGCTCCTTAGGCATTCGGGCAGTGGATGGTTCCTGAGAGCGTATAGAACCTCTGTAAGAGAAGAGCCGAGCTCGATGGGGGACTGCTTCCCCTTAGTTTGTGAGGTTTCGTCGGGGAGCTCAAGGCGCTTTTTAGGGGGCAGGCTTCTGTCAGGTGGTGCTCCCCGGGTTTTTGTACGGCGTGTGGCGCGGGCCACCCCAATGAGCGACTGGTATCCTGAGGGAAACAATGTCTGGCCGCACTCTACTGGGTGTGACCTCGAGGTATGGGATGCTCCCATCTCTTTCAACAAAGTGAGTGCTTGCGCTTGGTGCTCCTCCAACTTGCACATGCGCTCTTCTACTGATGACACTAGTGCGGTGATCACCTTCTCGAGGCATGGTGCCGAGTCGGCGAGCAGGTCGTTGGACGATTGTTCGCTAGGCTCCTTGAGGGTCGGCTGGCTGGTAGTGTGCGCGCTTCCCTTTGTCATTGTAGCGAACTTGGAGGAATGTTGAGACTTGTCAGAGCTTCTGAGAACACTTTCCCATAAACAATGCCAAACTGTTACGGGTCGCCCAACTCTTTCCCTGGTCCAGAGAATCGGACCGCCTTAGCTCGGAGTCGAACCGGGCGCACAAACAATTAAATAAAACCACAACAAATGACAAGAAGGTTTTTTGACGTGTAAAACCCGGAAAGGGAGAAAACCCGTGTGGTTGGATCTGTGCCGAGCCAAAATCCAATAGATCTTGTGTGCTAACAAAGGTTGGAGTTTGATCTCGTAGGCAACATATCGCTACTCCTTCACAATTGCAAAGAATGAAACACGGTGAAAGCATTCGGCCTTGATATGACATTGAGCTCATGGAAGCTCGGTGGAGGCATTCCGTCCGGAAAGTCTTCTAAGCCCACAAAGCTTCTGGAGGGAGTGCTCTCGTTGATGCAGAGCCTAGATGGGAGTGCTCTCACAGAGGCGGTTGACGTCACTTGAGGCGTGGTGAAACCGTAGCGCGAGGAGGAGAGCGTAGTGTATTTCCTGAGAAGAGAATCAGCTTAAGTCCATGATCTCGTCGTAAAATCTCAGAATACTCTCTTGCCTTTGGGGTTGCTTGACTTGAAATTAAGACTTGAGAGCCTATTTATAGTTTTCTGGAAGGTCGCGGCAGTAATTGCACCGGAGAGTGATTTGTGCTGGCGAATGACGTCGCTCCATTTCGATCTCGCAGATTGCTAATTTTGCCAAAATGAGCTAATTTTATGTTGGGGAGTGATTTGTGTTAATTATGCTGAATGACGTTGCTCCATTTCTATCAAGCCTGGGCGTGGCATGGGGGCCACACGGGCTGGTTATGGCGTGACCGCACGGGGGGGGGGGGGGGGGGGGGCATCCGTGTGAGCTGGCCATGCGCGGCCTTGCGTGCGCAGGCCGTGCAGGGTGTGCCAATGTGCGCTCGGGAGCAGACCATGCATGTTCTCCTAGTCTTCTCGGGTGTTTGCGATTCTCAGCGTGCTACTAGTCTGATTGGGCTCCCTTGTGCTTAAACCGACTCGGCTCGAAAATTTCATGGGAACCTTATCAGAAGTATTTCCAATAATCTCGCCATTAAATGTATTTAATAATAAAATATTTCAACATTAAATGAATATTTTTTTGTCACTAAATATATTTAGTGAACAAAAATTACTCTATCATTATATATTATTTTGAGTAACCAAAAGTATTGGGTTTCCCTTAATTTGTATCCTCATTAATCATCTTGTCAATAAATATAAAAAAATATTTAAATTTGTTGGGGGATCTCCATTTTATAGAAATCGGGTGTGCACATAACCGCACACACATGATCCCCACCTCAAAAGAAATGGGATCATGGGATTGACCGCACGCACGATCACCGTGCCCGATCCCATTACACGTAATGGGCAAACCGCCGCGAAACCCACCTCGCTGGCAGCGGGCGGGCGGCCCCCTCCCGAACGTCGCCCGCCCGCCCTCTCTCGCCACGCTGGCCCAGGCCGCAGACGAGAATGCGGCCGCTTGGGCCGCACCTTGCTCGGCCGCCGACGCGGCCGTACGGGCCGCCCCTTCCTCGGCCGCCGGCGCGGCCTAGGGGGCGGCCGCCCGGGCCGCCCCCTTCCTCGACCGCCGGCGCAGCCAAGGGGATGGCCGCCCAGGCCGTCCCTTCCTCGGCCGCAGGCGCGGCCCAGGGAGAGGCCGCCGAGACCGTCCCCTTCGCCGTCCGCTGGCACGACCAAGGCGGTAGTCGCCCAGGCCGCCCCCTTCCCCGGCCGCCGGTGCGGCCAAGGGGACGGCCACCCGGGCCGCCCCCTGTAAGCTGGGATTTATTCCTTTTCAGTTTCTTTTCTTCCCAAGTGATTACCTCCTAGGGGGGATGTCTTGTCGGCCTTTCGTTCTTCCTTTGTTTTGAGGGCCGAATCGTGGGTTATGGCAGGTAGTGATATTTTGACGCTCTAAAGGAGCAGGATATTTTGTGTGCGAGCCGTGGCCGCCACTTTTAGTCCCAGGTACGGGCTGGGTATTGCTGTGGCCGCCACCTTTTAATCCCAGGTACAGGCTGGGTATGTGGTGGCCTTGTGCTGATACAGTTAATTTTTAGTTGGAACTGTTTTGTTTGGCGGACTGTTTTTGGTCACCAACTCAGATCCATGTTGTTTACTACTGCCATGAACTCACAAATTAGGATTGTTAGGTATTTCTTCCTTATAAAATGCAGCATATTGTGACAAGTTTTCTTGTCTTTTGCCTTGTAGCCTCTGCAGGGATTGTTGTTGTTACCTGGTACTTGGTGTACTTTTGCTTACCTTGGACAGTGTTTGTTTTTACTGTCATGTTTACTTACTCTCTTTGTTCCATTTTGATTTAATTCCCTAATTCAAATTTTCTTGTTTTACTTGCTGAGGTATTCTTTTCTTTTCTGAATGCCTCAGGTTCTGATTAGTAGCTTGGTAGGTGGCTAGATTTGCTGTGGTATTGCTGGTGATCCCTTGAGTTGTAGGGATCGTTCTCTTGCTGTTGTGAGGTAGTTTTACTGTTTCCTTATAGACATACATACTTGCCTGTGGGTTCGTGTTAGTTGTTGGCGCCCACTGGTAGTTTTACCTTATGATACTAGATATGTTTCTTTTACTGCTACCTTTCTGAAGATAGTCTACATGCTCTTGGGAGGACTTATGCTAGTTTGCTAGTTACTTTTAAACCTAAAAACACTATTATAAGTATATTTCATGATCAGCATGTTTATAAAACTCATACACTACTTTCCAAGCAACGTAAAAAAGATCATTTTCTTACTTATAATATAAAATAAATCTAGAGTCTTGCATAATATAAGTTGACCTCGGGGGTCACTTATGCACTCTCATAGGGTGTCAAATATAAATAAAGTATTTTTCGATGCGTATAAGTATAGTTTTTAAACCGTGGACTAGATGATTCACCGAGCCGAGGGATACAGCCTCTGAAATATAACTGATTTTCTAATCATTAAACCTGCGAATTTTCATAGTCTAGTTAGATGGTGTTCGCCTGAGCGTCGACAGTTATCTCCTGTTCGACGTGGCATCACGACGCGTGTTTTCTCGTACTCTGATACTTCTTAAATTCGGAGAAAATGCGGGTTGTCACACCCCCCTTCATTGGCCGCCAGAGCGGCAAAGGGGGTGGCCGCCCGAGCCACCCCCTTCCTCGGCCACCGGCGAGGCCATGGGGGCGGCAGCCCGAGCCGCCCCCTTCCTCGGCCACCCGCACGGCCCAGGGGACGGCCGCCCTGGCTCTCCCCCTCCTTGGCCACCTACGCAGCCGAGGGGGCGGCCGCCCCGGCCATCCCCTCCTTTGGCCGCCGGCGCATGGCCAAGGGGAGCGGACACTCCATCCTGGCCGCCCTCGGCAGTCCTCCCCTTGCCGACGAACTCCGCACAAGTTCGACGGCCGCCCGCGGAGCCCCACTCCCGTCGTCCGATCGTCCCCGGCTATCTGATTTACGCGTAACCACCCACTAACCGCCGGGTTAGTGGAGGAGGATTTAATTAATATTTAATATAGTTTATTTAAGTGGTCTCCAAGTAGCGGAATACGCGCATTAAAACTATAGTAAATGCAATTATGATGGTGGTCATGGTGTGCGGATAGCCGCGTAACCTCCAAAACCACCGCCCGGAGCCTATAAAAGGAGCCTCAGGCCTCCTCATTTATCATTTTTTTCTTCCGAGTCTTCTTCTTCCTCAGGTTGAAGCTCTGCCAAATTCCTCCTATGAGCAGCCTTCGAGCCACACCCAAGCCGCACCTGAGCTACAAGTGTGTCAAGTCAAAGCCATCCGACAAAGCCAAAACGTTCAAGTTCCAAAAGACCCATGCAATTGGAAGTCCAGGTGCTCCGCCCCCGATCCAGAATCATCAAGTCACTATTCGAAGACCACCCGCGCATAGCGCAATTTCTTACAACTCCCGGCGTGATGGCATGTCGTCCGTTGTGTGCCAAGTATTCTCTCACCCCGAAATTGTAACGAGAGGTGGCATGTCACCCTCAACTTCACAAACAAGCTGTAACCGCTAGGAAATAGTGGACTTTGACTGGCACAGATCCGGTCACGTGATTTTTTACCCAGTTGAGAGGTTTTTTCACGTTAAAACTGATTGTGTACAATCTACCTACTCTTTTGACTGTGTGCACACTCGACCGTTCCTAAAGCTAAGACAGTCCAAGTATTCCGGTCCGACCGGGACATCGAGTTAGTCCGCAACAGTTTGACGCCGTCTGTGGGAAGCGAGTTCCCAACATCCTTAGAAGATTGTAACCTCTGCACAACGGTACTCAAGACAGAACTTCCAACATAATAGTTTCCAGGGAATAGCTTCAATGGCAAAGCAGAGCGCCCGGATAGCTGAAACATCTATCCCAGGAGGGCGCAATGAGCCAACCCACTCTCATTTACTTGTAGACGTACCCCTCAAAGCAAAAACTGTTCTTGCCCCAGAAACAACATTAGAGGAACGAGTTCGACAGATGAAGGAGCAGCAAACCGAGATGCTCACTCTCGTTAGGAATATGAGAGCGCATCCCACTCAACAGCCTGCACCAGCCAATCCCCTATCTCCACTGAGCCATGGCCCACCTAGGGAAGCTCCGCGAAGAGAAGCATCAGAATAATTATCAAACGCCGCTAGTTCCACTCACCCGCTCCTCAGAGTTGCCGGAACTGGTCGTCGTGACCAAATCCTGGAAGAAGAACTCCGGTTACCCCTGTGTGAAAGATTCACTGGGGAAGAGATACGAGAAGTGATCGTCTAGGAATGCAGGCAGGTTGGCCAACGAGATATTCACCCGCTTCGACCGCTTCACCAAGGCTCCCCACTTGCACCCCCGGTTTTGGCTCATCCAATCCCGCATGGCTTTAAACTACCGAATATCGAAACCTTTAACAGGACAGACACCCCGTTAGAACACATCAATCACTTTACTATGATCATGAGGATTTATAATGCACCTGATCAATTACTCTGCCAAGTCTTCCCATCAACTCTCAAAGGCTAAGCTCAGACATGGTTCCACTCTCTAAGAGAAGGGACTATCATGAACTTTACAGAACTAACAAGGCAATTCACTGACCAGTTCATTGCCAACCGAAGGATCGCCGGAGACCCTTCACATTTGTCGGGGATTCGACAAAACGAGGGGTAATATTTGAATTAATTTTTCAACCGGATTACCGCAGAAGCCCATCAAATTCCAGGAGTAGACCCAGAACTATTGAGGGAAGTATTTCTTGGAGGGCTTCGCCCATGTGGGTTCTACTCAGCACTAATGAGGGAAACTGTCCCTAGCTACCCAGACCTTATACACTGCATGGACGCGCAAATTGCAGCAGATGAAGCCATCAAAGCACATCACCAGCAGTTTGATGGAGACCAGAAATGAAAGAAGGACGGGGAACAATCTTGAAAAGTCCAGGAAGGAAGATTCAAGGAAGAGCGTCAGAATGGCCAGCGATAACATGACTTTCAGAGGGACCAGTCGCCCCGAGAATATACTCCATTAAATACCACCAGCATGAATGTGCTTTATGCCATCCAGAACGAGCCAGCTCTACACCACCCCAAGCAGCCTGCCCCAAATCCCAGAAGTGACCAGTCAAAGTATTATGAATTCCATCAGGCAACATGGCACACCACATAAGAGTGTGCGAGACTGAAGGAGGAAATTGAGCGTCTAATTCGCCAAGTACTCCTTAGTAGGTTCCTACAAGGTCATATGCAGGATCAGCAAGCTCCTCCCCGATAGCCAAGGGTTCAGCAAAACCCCCAGCAAGGATGATCCGGTGGAAGGCAGATGGTTTGAAACATCAAAACTATCGTCGGTTCACCAATCCTCTCTACCCAGATACTTTCAGTATGCACCCAGGGAGATGTAAGAGGCAAACGAGAGTCCACCATAGACTTTAAGGATGAAGATCTCGAGCGAATCCAGACATTCCACCAAGACCCTCTCGTGATCAGCGCAGGGAATGGTGATCTCTTCTACAAGGTCAAAAGAATACTCGTCGACAACAAAAATTCGGTCGATGTCTTATTCCTCTTCACTCTTCAAAGCATGAATCTTACAATCCAACATCTCACACCGGCAACCGGACCTGTGTACGACTTCGACAATGATCAAGTCCGAGTGCAAGGGACGATAACTCTACCTGTCACCATGGGGGAGTTTCCAAGGCAAGCTACGCATAAAATCCAGTTCATCGTGGTGGATTCAAGCCCAGCCTACAATACGATTTTCGGGAGGCCCATTCAGTCAATCTTCAAAGTCATTCCTTAAATTCCACACCTCGCCATGAAATTTCCCACTACTGGAGGGACATGTGCCGTATGAGGAAACTAAGAAGCTGCCAAGATTTGTTACACCAAGTAAGCCCAACCAGTGGAAGTTGTAGCCCTGAATATCAGTGACTCCTTATTTTGAACTTCGTAAAAGTATTTTCATCATATTTGAACTCTATGACAAGTTAGAACCACAAATACGAACACGTGCAGACAATCAATTATTCAAACATTATGTTTCCTGTACAACATTATCCGACTAATTTTAGGTAAGACTAAGCTGTGAGCGATCCTCGTGCGAACTAAGCCACGAGCGATCCTCCTGCAAACTAAGCCGCGAGTGATCCTCATGCGAACTAAACCGCGAGCGATTCTCGTGCGAACTAAGCCGCGAGCGATCCTCGTGTGAAAAGATAAGTCTGGGCATGCGGTTTGAATACAAAAGCTATTCACCGAACCTGCCTTTCTACGCCAGGACGTCGTCAGGGACTGCCCCCCTCATGACCAAGCCGCGAGTGATCCTCATGCAAACTAAGCCGCGAACGATCCTTGTGCGAACTAAGCCGTGAGTGATCCTCGTGCATACTAAGCCGCGAGTGATCCTCGTGCGAGCAAAGCTGCGAGTGATCCTCGTGCGAACTAAGCCACGAGTGATCCACGTGCGAACTAAGATGCGAGTAATCCTCATGCGAACAAAGCATCGAGTGATCCTCGTGCGAACTAAGCCACGAGTGATCCTCGTGCGAACTAAGATGTGAGCGATCCTCGTGTGAACTAAGCCGCGAGTGATCCTCCTGCGAACTAAGCCGCGAGTGATTTTTGTGTGAACTAATCCGCGAGCGATCCTCGTGTGAACTAAGCCGCGAGCGATCCTCGTGCAAAAGGTAAGAATGCACATACGGTTTGAATACAAAAGCTATTCAACAGACTTGCCTTTCTATGCCAGGACATCGTCAGATCCTGCCCCCCTCATGACTAAGCCGCGAGCGATCCTCATACGAACTAAGACAAGAGCGATCCTCATGCGAACTAAGCCGCGAGTGATCCTCATGTGAACTAAGTCACGAGCGATGCTCGTGCGAACTAAGCTGCAAGCGATCCTCGTGTGAACTAAGCCGCAAGCGATCCTCGTGCGAACTAAGCCGCGAGCAATCCTCATGTGAACTAAGCCACGAGAGATCCTCGTGTGAACTAAGACGCGAGCGATCATCCTTTGAACTAGGTTAGTAACCAGCTACAAATGCGATTACAGCCCCCACAAAGTAACACCACGAGTCAAAAAAGTGCTCAGACAAAAAATATGGAAAACAAGTACAACCATCATAGCAATGTACAAATACGTGCGAAAGCGCGCCCATCAAGAACCGTCAAATAACACATGATGACCTATAAGGCACCATATTGGAAAAAAATGAAAACACACACTAATATAAGGAAACAATTCCGCTACACGTCGGCCGAGTCAACATCAAAACTCTCGTCGCCAGAGATATCATCAAAGCTAAGGCTGGACACGTCACATCTCAAGCTCCTGCCCACAAAATGAAAAGCCTTCGAGACTCCATGCCTGAGGGTCAACTCTAGAATGTCTTCCAGCTGAGGCTCCACCTCCTTGCTCCAAATCTCATCACAAACTTCCTCACTGATCAAGCACTGATCCCGCATGTAATCCAAAGACTCCATCTACTCCGCAAGACTAGCAGCCTTCAACTCCGACACATGGCTATCAGAAGATAACACCTCCACTTGGGCCTTCGCCACACAAAGCACCGTCTCCAAATGAGAAGTCTCCTCTTGAGCACGCTTCAACATCTATGTAGTCCTTTTTACCATAGACTTCTCCACATACAGAGACGCTCGAGCCTCCTCCAATTACTCCTTCAGCTCTGATCCAATCCGGCAAAATCGAGAAATGTCCCGCTCATAATCATCCTTCAAAGCGACAAGAGAGCCCGCTATAGCTCGAAACTTCTCTTGAAGGGCCAGATAACCGTTGTTAACCCAGATTGACCGCTCCCATGGATTTTCTCAAGTCTTGGTGGCAAGGCATTATCTAGCCGTCTGTCTACCTTCCCGTAACCTTCTTGCAGGCACGTTTTCAACAGCAGTCATCGAGGAGGTGCCGACCAGGTGCAGGTCTAAACGCCTAGCCTCGCGGTTAGGCGGTATTTCTCCTCTTATTTCCCCCTGTATCTGGTCACCGCTACCCGTTTCTCCTGTCACCGGGCAACCGATGTTTTTAGCCCTGTCCGTTTGGGCAGGCCCCCGAGCATATAAATAAGAGAGAACAATACTATATAAGGGAGCCAGTTTGAATCCCAAATCTATCCGCCTGTGGCAGCGGACTCGAACTCTTCTCCTAGTGGATACCAGTTCGCCCAGGTTCTCCATTTTAACCGTTGTAACCAATTTTATTCTAATCAAAGGAAAGCCCGTCGCATGAGTGACATTTAGCTGCGGCGGGCGAACTCTGGTGTTGCCGCTGCCAGCTGCCTCTTTCTTCCTCTTTCTCTTCTCGGTCTTATCTGATTGTCCTAACCTCTAGTAACCAACTATCCAACAGTTCCTCCACCCTCCATTCTACTCACAGAGCCCGGAGGCGAATTTATTGCATCAACATAAAACAAACGACCTTCAGATTTCGTTTAGTCGGTGATGTCATCGGTTAAGCGATGTCAGACCGCCAAACCGCTAAAAACTTCGTTCCATCAAGTCTTAGCGAGGACACTCTATGGGAAGCTCTTGAACAGTCGTGTCGGGAAGCCGACCAAAATCGTAGGGAGACCGCCTAGCAGTACTAGGCGATCAACCAAGCCCTAGCCTCTCTTACGTAGTGTTGTGTATTGTATCCACAATAACCTAGTTTTGGTGAAGTCACCCTTGAACTAAGATGAATTAAGTTGTATTTGATGTTTTATTTGAATTTTATTTTTATAGACTCTTCTACACCAGTGTGTTTTATGGCTAAAGATAGTGCGTCCCTTGGTGATCAATGGCACAAGAGACTAGCACATATTAATTTCAAAACTATTAATAAGTTATTTTCTCTGAATTTAGTACGCGATGACCCAAATGTCAAGTACGTTAAAGATAGACCTTGTCACGCATGTGTAAAAGATAAGCAAATAAGGGCTACCTTTAAAAGCGTTTTTGGCAAAGATTCTAATAGATGTTTACATCTACTTCATATGGACTTGTTCGTTGTACTACAAGTTAGAAGTTTGGGAGGTAAGTATTATACATTGGTTATTGTCGATGATTACTCATATTTTGCGTGGGTGTTCTTTCTGAAACACAAGTCAGATACCTTTAACATCTTTACTAATTTTGTCAGGCAAGTCTAGAATGAATACAACTATTATGTAGTCAAAATCAGAAGTGATAATGGAACAGAGCTCAAGTCTGGGGCCATGACAGAATTTTATGAAAGCTTAGACATCTTTCATGAGTTTTCCTCTCCTCGTACTTCTCAACAGAATGGAGTAGCTAAGAGAAGGAATAGAACACTCATAAAGGACTGCAGGACCATGTTGAGTGATGCCTCACTACCAGAATACTTCTGGGCTAAAGCCATCAACACTGCATGCCACGTGCAAAATCGAGCACTCCTAAACAAGAACTACAATAAGACACCTTACGAACTTCTAAAGGGCAGGAAACCGACAGTTGCATATTTTAGAATCTTTGGCTATAAGTGCTTCGTCCTTAACAATGAGAAGTATCACACTACCAAATTTAGCGAAAAGACTTTTGAAGGTATTTTCATAGGGTATAGTAGCTATAGTAAGACATATAGGATATTTAATAGAAAAACTCTGATTGTAGAAGAATCCATTCATGTTGTATTTGATGAGACGAGCTTGCTGCAAAGCAACTCTTCTAGTGTGTTCATTGAAGATGTAGGTTCAAAGTTGAAAGAACTAAACTTGGATGAGCCAACTGAAGAAAAAGGTGAAAAGTTCATCAAGATCACCACTCCAACCCCAATTGGAGTGGTTGATGATCAAGATGAAGAAATCATCCAAGTTGATGAAGTCACTCCTGTGGAAGAAGAAGCTCCAGATACAAGGACCTTAGAGCTCAAACACTTGAAGGATCATCCAATGGACCAAATCATAGGAGATCCCCGGGATGGTGTCAGAACACGTAGAGACGCATCATGTATAATGGCAATGAAAGAAGAACTAAATCAGTTCAAGAGTTTGCCAAGTCTGGAAACTTGTTCCAAGAACCAAAGGTAAGAATGTCATCAGGATAAAGTGGGTCTACAGGAACAAGATGGACAAGGATGGAACTATCATAAAGAATAAGGCCAGACTCGTCGTCAAAGGGTATCGTCAAGAAGAAGGAATCGACTTTGACCAGACGTACGCTCTAGTGGCAAGGCTGGAGACAATCATGTTATTCCTAGCATATGCCGCTCTTAAGGGCTTCACTGCCTATCAGATGGACGTGAAGTCTGCCTTCCTTAATGGTGACATAAAGGAAGAGGTGTATGTAGAACAACCACCAGGTTTCGTTGACTCTAACTTTCCTGATTATGTTTATCTGTTATCTAAAGCTTTATATGGTTTGAAACAAGCTCCTCGAGCTTGATATGAGACGTTGTATAGCTTTCTTCTTGAGAACAAGTTCATAAGAGGAAAGATAGATAAGACATTATTTCTTAGGGAAATAAAAGGCAAGATTTTGCCAGTGCAAATCTATGTCGACGACATTATTTTTGGCTCTACTGACGACAACCTCTTCAAAAAGTTTTCTAAACTTATGCAAGGGAAGTTTGAAATGAGCAGTATGAGTGAGCTGAAGTATTTCTTAGGGCTTCAGGTGAAACAGTCTGAAGATGGAATTTTCATCTCCCAGACAAAGTTCACCAAGGAGCTAATTAAAAAATTCAGAATGGAGAACACAACCTCTATGAGGACTCCAATGGGTTCAGCTATGTCTCTGGACAAGGATGATAAAGGGAAACCTTTTGATGAAACCAAGTACAGAAGCATAATTGGATCCTTGCTTTACTTTACTGCCAGTAGACCTGACATAATGTTCTCAACATGTGTATGTGCTAGATTTCAAGTGAACTCTAAGGAATCTCACTATGCTGCTGCAAAGCAGATTTTGAGATACCTTAAAGGTACATCAAATCTTGGCTTATGGTACCCAAGAAGTAATGATAGTGAACTAATTGGTTTCTCAGATGCAGATTTTGCAGGTAGCAAAGTTGACAGGAAGAGCACTTCCGGGACTTGCCAATTCCTTGGAAGAAGGCTCATTTCCTCGAGTAGTAAGAAGCAGAACTGTGTTGCAATCTCAACAGCCGAGTTAGAGTATATCTCTGCAGACAGTTGTTGTGCACAGTTGCTATGGATAAAGAATCAGCTGGAAGATTACAATCTCAAAGTCCAAAACATCCCTTTATTTTGCGACTCCTCCAGCGCGATTGCAATAGCCAACAACCCAGTCTCTCACAGCCGGACAAAGCACATAGGGCTGCGTTACCACTTCATCCGGGAGCATGTGGAGCATGGGGACATCGATCTACAATATATCCCGACTGACAGGCAGATTGCAGACATATTCACGAAGCCGTTGGATGAGACCAAGTTCACGTTCTTCAAAACAGAACTTGGAATGCTCAGCAAAGAAGATTAGAGAAGGAGGACTCACGACAAAGCTCAGAGATCAAGAAATTTGTCAGAAATCAAAATTTCTCAAATTCTGACTTAAAGACTCGAGTAAGAAGAAAGTCACCTGAGTACTTATTTAAACTACTCGAGTACTCCGCAAGTCACTTGAGTAACACAACTCGAGTACTCCGCAAGTCACTCGAGTAAACACTACTCGAGTACTGAGTTCCCACTCAAGAAGTATGAAGATATCACTCGAGTAACGTCATTATCTCACTCGAGTACTGCCATTCCACTCAAGTATCCAGAAGACATTCTCTCAACTTCTATTCAAATTTCTTTATTCGCAACCCGAAGCTTATAACGCCACTTTCAAAGGTATGTTAGTTTAATTTCTTCCTTAATCATCAATAATTAGGGTTATATAAATAGAAAAAATCCGGATTTCATTTTCTATACGAATTCTAATCCCTTTGACTTGAGAAAAGAGAAAGCATTTTTGCCTTCCGCCGACTGTCGCAGAGCACACGTCGTCTTCTTCCCCGCAATGATTTTCTCACAACTCTCTGGATCATGGCACCGCCTTCAAAGATTGGGATTGGTTCTGAACTTGTCACCTTCGGGATTGCCGAACTCTCCGATGATACAATCTGTGCAATCTATGCAGACGGACTTCAGGGCTTCGGATACGAGCTAGTATCTAACACACATCGTGCATCAAGGGAAGTCCCAGTGTTTTAGCTCTACTATGCTCTACTAGGGATACATTACAGCTAAGATCATCGTTGCTTGGCAAATAATGGCCCTCGGGTGCAGCCTTGTCTCTGTGATCATCTCATGGTGTGATAGTCGAACACTCCAAGGTACTCTTAAGCCGTGCCTTCAGGGGATCCACAACGTCGCTGATCATTTAGGGCGAGCAATGTTATAGACCATTTCGCGTACCTGGCCTAACTGATCAGCGTAGCTTGTAGCCCAAGACATGAGAGCAGTGCGTCCGTCGTTCCTTCTTAGGATCATTCTTCTCTTTTTTACCTTCTAGGGGAATCACGGTTAGTCCTCCTCTAGTAGGACTACATGTAACACCCCCTATCCGTCGCATAGCATATAGCAGTAGGTCCGGCCGGGGCCCGACGTCATATACTACAGACAGACCGGGTGGTTACTCAATGGAAACCATCCAACCAATCCAACGTCCTACACAGAGCATTCTAGCGGAATCAGTTTATATAAGTTACAATTAAGAACCCAGCACAAAGAGCATGAATGTCCACTAATATACCAAATAAGAATGTAGTACATACACAAGTATTGGCCTTAAGGCCTTACAAAATTGTTTACTTAATATTACATGATTTACGAACCACGACACGCAGGCCGGTCATACATGAATAAAAGTAGTAAACATTCCAATTAGGCCTTTGAGGGCCGGCTTCTCAATTTGGGCTTTAGCCCACTATTGACCGCTTGGTCCAGCAGCACCTGCAAGTAACAAACCACCGCACGGTGGCAAACAAAAGCAACAGTCAGCAATGCTGACCAATTTATAACGATCCCGCCACAAACTCGGGGTGGCGATGCTCCTTCCCTGCATTTTATTAGTATAAGCGAACAGTGTATAAATATTCATTTCATCACAGGCGTAGGCTCACACGGCCACACACCCCGTGCACTTAGGGCACATTCTCGGTGAACACAGTCAAAGTCTGCCGACTCACCACCGTTCCTTTGGACAGCCAAACAATGAGCAATTTGTCTTCACGGCATGGGTCACAGTAATTAAAACCATAGACCGCCAAAGACCCTCATCTATGCCAACGGCAAGTGCCACGTAACCTTAGATCTCTTTAACCGAACGACATAGAACGGGTACGGTTCCATCTAACCCGTGCTCACATCGCAACGTTAATTCAGAACATATGTGCAGGTCAAACTTCTCCTGAGTCCTGTTTCCGTCACACATTTCACATAACCGGGTTATGTTCAAGTTGGCTCTCAGGCCTCCAAGTTGGCAAGATCACGCATCCGCCCAGTTTTCCGGGTGCACCTTAGGGTTAATCCCCAAGGCTCCCTGTTGCAATCTACCATGTAGAAAACCCGAAAAACAACCAATCGCACGGAGTCTTCTCCGACATTTATGTAATGCAACATCACCGATCCAGACCACATGTCCGGGTAGGCTTCACACATCATGCCTATTTCCGTTCTCGCTTACGGACTCTACACAACGGGGACTTTACATATCTACCCGAAGGAACGCCTCCAACTCACCGCAAACTCACGAGAGCGGGCTTCCTATGCAAAGAAGGAGAGCTTCACATGCTCAAGCAGAGAATCGTTACCTTAGCGTTCTTCCTTGGCGCCATGGAAAAGTAAGCGGATGAAAAGCACCACACTCTCTTTGCCTCCGTAGATCCGAAGTCGACTCGCGATTTGGAGCTTCGAAGCTCCTCCAATGGCCAAATCTAGCTTCTTCCTCCTCCTTGGCTCTCCTCTCTCTATACTTTAGAAAGATAACCTCTCAAGTGAAATAAGGGTTTCAAGGGTCTAATCCCGTGTATATCCCATCAGGAACAACCCCCAGCCGTTGGATACCGAATTAAAGAAACGAACGACCATGATCTAGATCTAAAATGCAGAATCTGGGCCGAACACGGCCTGGCACACGCCCGTGTCCAGGGCCGTGTCCCTCATTCGCCGTCAAAATCGACGCGTCTGGAACAACACACGGGCATCCAACACACCCGTGTTCGACCTGACATGCCCGTGTTCCAACTGACACGGCCGTGTGGTCGGCCGTGTGACTCTATCGACACAGCCCCAAAAACAACCCGAGACTCACACGGGTATTGGACACGCCCGTGTCCACACCCGTGTCACACCCAAACATGCCTGGGCTTCAGGCCATGTTCACAGTCTCGACACTTCATCGAGCAAAGTTCGTCGACTGCCTAACACGACCTTGGACAAGCCCGTATCCTAGGCCGTGTGCCTTGTCTCGACACATCGTCGAGCGAAATTCGTCGACTCCCCGGGCCGATCATCGATACGGGGTCGACACGCCCTGAGACATGCCTGTGTCTCAGGCCGTGTTCTCTGCTCGACGATCGTCGACTCCAAAATCGTCGATCTCTCGACCAAATCGTCGACTCAAGTCTGACACGCCCTGGGACACGCCTGTGTCCCAGGCCGTGTGCCTCCTGACAAATTCCAGATTTGGCCCACAACGCCTCTCGTCGCTCTTTTGAGTTTCGGGGCGTTACAACTCTCCCCCTCTTAAAAGAATTTCGTCCACGAAATTATATAAAGGAAAGACAAGTACCAAAATTAAATTGTATCTGAGCGGAACAACTCCGGATACTCGTCAAGCATAGTCTGCTCTCGCCCCAAGAGAGCTCCTCTCGACCGCAATTGTCCCATCGGATCTTGACCATCCCGATCTCTTTATTGCGTAGCCGCTTGACCTCCAAATCCTCAAACCACTAAGCTCCACTGAAAGCTTCAACCGATAGGCTGCTTCGTAACCCCGCTCCAGAACCTCAAACGGCCCAAGGTACCTCGGGCTTAGCTTTTTCAATCGCTGCACTCGCGAGAGACCCTTGAACGGCTTGATCTTTAAGTACACCCAGTCGCCCACAGCAAACACCACGTTCCTGTGCTTGGCATTATAGTACTTCGCCTGACAGTCCTGAGTGATTAACAACCTTTCACGAATGGTACAAATCAAAGACGTAACATTATCCACCTCTTGGTGCTTGTACAACTTTGACTCACCCGTTTCTAACCAAGACAACGACGTGCAACATTTTCTACCATAAAGGGCCTCGAAGGGCGCCATTTGAATACTCGCCTGGTAGCTATTGTTGTACGCAAACTCCACCAAATAAAGAAGGTCTTCCCATTGCTTTCCAAAGTCCAAGACACACATGCAGAGCATGTATTCCATAGTCCTATTGACCCTCTCGGTTTGCCCATCTGTTTGCGGATGTAAGGCTGTGCTGAATTTTAACTTTGTTCCCAACATTTGCTCCATTAGCCTCCAATCATTGGACGTGAACCACCCATCTCGGTCACTCACGATGCTGCGGGGCACACCATGAAGCTGCACTATATTATCCACATACAGTTTTGCCAACTTCTCCACCGGATCATCCTTCCTATGCGGAATGAAATGCGACACCTTCGTTAGCCGATCTACGACCACTCAAATGGCGTCGTTTCCCCTTTTGCGACCTTGGCAAACCGTGCACATAGTCCATAGTGATGTCGTCGAATTTCCACTCCGGAATAGGCAAGGACTTCCAAAATCCTCCCGGCTTTTGGCACTCCTCCTTCACCAAGGCGCAAGTTTGGCACCTCGCCACGTAGATCGCCACATCCTTCTTCAAATCCGGCCACCAAACAGTTTCTTAACGTCACGGTACATCTTTGTTCTCCCCGGGTGAATCGAGTACTTGGTATGGTGCGCCTTGTACAATAAATCCTCACGCAAACTGCCCACGCTTGGGACGTAAAGACGACCGTCTATCCAAAGCAATCCATCCACAGCTTCATATTGGGAATTTGACCCATGCAGAGCTTCAACCATGAGCTGCTTCATGTGGTCATCCAAATTCAAAGCCTACCAAATCCGATCAGCCAGGTCATAATGAACTTCAGTCCCAAAATAATAGTGCTTCAACACTTGACTGCTTAACAACGCAAAAGATCTCCACCGCTTCTAACTCCCGAACTCACCGCTCGTCATGAACTAGCCAATTGGCTTAAGATGGGGCCCAGCGAATCAACGCATCCACAACCATATTTCCCTTACCAGTCACGTAGTAGATCTTAAACGTATAGTCTCACAGGAACTCCATCCATCTACGCTGCCGCATACTCAGGTCTTTTTGATCAATCAAATACTTCAGGCTCTTGTGATCGGTGTAGATATCAATCTTCACACCGTAAAAAAATGCCTCGACAGCTTCAAGGCAAAAATCACGGCCGCTAACACCAAGTCATGGACCGGATAGTTCCCCTCGTACATCTTCAGCTGTCTTGAGCCATAAGCTATCACACTTCCATGTTGCAACAACACACAACCCAAACCACTGCCCGAAGCATCACTATAAATCTCATAACCTCCGGTCCCACTCGGCGAACTCATCACAGGCGCCGTGGTCAACTAGTATTTCAACTTCTCAAAAGCTCGCACGCACTCTGGCATCCAAACGAACTTCTGCTCCTTCCTCATCAAAGTAATGAGAGGTAACGCTATCCGCGAGAAGTTCTCTACGAATCGCCTATAATAGCCGGCATGCCCCAGAAAGCTCCGACCTTCCGCTATCGTAAAACACTCAGGCCACTCCTGTATCGCAATAATCTTCACTGGATCCACTGCAATACCTTCCCCACTCACTATATGATCGAGGAACGCCACTGAGGACAACCAACACTCACACTTCGAGAACTTGGCGTACAATTGATTCCTCCTTAGCGTCTCCGAAACCCAATGAAGAAGCCTGAAGTGATCTTCCTCACTCTGCGAATACACCAAAATGTCGTCGATGAAGACGATCACAAAATGGTTTAAGTACTCCCTGAATGACATGTTCATCAAATCCATGAGCACTGACGGCGCATTCGTCAGCCCAAATGGCATGACCGTAAACTCGTAATGCCCGTATCTTGTACTGAACATTGTATTAGGGATATCACTCTCCCTTATCTTCAACTGATAGTAACCAGACTTGAGATCCAATTTAGAGTACACCGTCGACCTGACCAACTGATTACAAAGATCATCGATCCTTGGGATTGGGTACTTGTTCTTTTCCGTTAGCTTGTCTAACTCCCGATAATCAATACATAGCCTCAAGCCTCCGTCCTTCTTCTTAACAAAGAGGCCCGGTGCGCTCCAAGGCGAAGAACATGGACACACATACCTTTGCTCCAACAACTCTTGAAGTTGCACCTTCAGCTCCGCCATTTCCTTAGGCGCTAGCCGATATGGAGAGCGTGACACAAGCTTTGCACCTGGTACGAGCTCTATCGTAAAATCTATCTCCCGTTGAGGCGGGGCTCAGGAAGATCGCTCGGGAACACATCAGGGTATTCTGATACCACTGAAATACTATCCAACGCGGGCTTAGGCTTTACAACCTCCACTAGTGTAAAGAACAGTTCTACACCGGCACGAACCGCCTTCACCACCTGAAGAGCAAACATCAACGTCTTGCTCGACCCCCTTCAAGCCCGTGAAAGTCATCTCACGACTTGCTCCCAGCTTGACTTCCTTGCTACCGCAAACGATACATGCTTACTATTTCGAGAGCCAGTCCATGCCAAATATTACGTCGAACTCCTCCAGCGGCAGTAGTGACGTTAGCAAATGTAACTCCTGACTCCCAATCCAGTCCTAAGCGCAACAAATTCTACCCGCGCACATTGAGCACCATTGGACCATAACGCATCCAATTTGTCTCTTGCCATCGAAGGAGGTACTCCGATGCGCAATATAATTCCTAAATAAAGGAATGCAAAGCTCCCTAAATGAACGGTGCTCTCGCCAGAAAAAGTAAAGTCAGAACAAAGTTTAGCACAAGTAGTTCTAAGCTAACATGCACAAGAGCGACAAGTATTTAAGGCAAAACTATCTTTATACCATACCTGTCCTCACGACGGCGTGCTTCCTCCAGGGCTTTAGGCACTCACGGGCATAATGCCCCAGCTCCCCACAATTAAAACATGCGCCCGGGTTTGACCTGTAGTTTCTCCCGAAGCACCGAAAGGAGGGAGTAGACCCAAAGTCCTAGTCTTCTTATACCACCTTCGATATCCAGACTTTGAGGTGTTCGGCATTTTGAATGCCGTTTCCTTTGCACTAAAGTCCTCGACTGCTGCTGACATAGCTTTCTTAGCCTTCTGAGCACCATTCCAATATTCTCGGGCAAAGGGCCCTTTCTTTCCACAAGTATGACAAGTGTAAGTAGCTTTGCTAGTCGATGCCGTAGCCTCTTTCTCCAGCATTCTGCCGGATGCAGCTCTTAAGGGGCTTGCATAGTTCGATACCATGGTCGCTGGCATCGGGTGAGTCTTCCTCAAATCCGCCTCCAAATATCTAGCTGATTCCACCAAGGCTCGGAATCCCAATAACTTTGGTCCTAGCAGTAGAACTCGTAACTCGGCGCGCAGGCCATTATAAAATCTATCGACTGTAGCTTGCTCATTATCCAACTCGAAGCATGGGTAGCAGCTTATCATAAGAAATGCTTGCAAATATTCATCAACTGTGTGCGCTCCCTGCACTAAATGCATATTTAGTTGCTGCCCCGATGGTCTATCAAAAGTCATCCGCTCCATCACGCCACCCGGCGTTGAAGCGACAACAGGGGCACATGGTTGTACATTTCTTTCATGATGTGCACTCGCCACAGCGAACACCGCTTCAACGATCCTTCTTACGGTTTCATACGAAGGAGGGGTCTCAAACACCTCACCGGGCGTACTATACTCCTCAGAAACAGGACATTCTGGCGGTCCAGCACCTCCTCTGGGCACCTATAGTTGTACGAAACAGCATTAATTGACCAAATTAAAATTGCAAAACGCAATTATAGGAACACGCAGGTTCCTCAAACACGTGTATTTTCATTCCTAAGTGGACATTCATGGGTTCTTTTACTGTTATAACGATGACGCACACACATGTGCTCACCACCCCTTAAAAAGAATTCAGCCACGAATTCATTTTAAGCCCGACCAAAAACAGTAGTCTGATACCAAATTGTAACACCCCCTATCCGTCACATAACATATAGCAGTAGGTCCGGCCGGGGCCTGACGCCATATACCACAGGCAGACCGAGTGGTTACTCAATGGAAACCATCCAACCAATCCAACGTCCTACACAGAGCATTATATCGGAAGCAGTTTATATAAGTTGCAATTAAGAAACCATCACAAAGAGCACGAATGTCCACTAATATACCAAATAGGAATGTAGAACATACACAAGTACTGGCCTTAAGGCCTTACAAAATTGTTTACTTAATATTACATGATTTACGAACCACGACACGCAGGCCGGTCATACATGAATAAAAGCAGTAAACATTCCAATTAGGCCTTCGAGGGTCGGCTTCGCAATTTGGGCTTTAGCCTGCTATTGACCGCTTGGTCCAGCAGCACCTGCAAGCAACAAACCACCGCACGGTGGCAAACAAAAGCAACGGTCAGCAATGCTGACCAAATTATAACGATCTCGCACCCAACTCGGGGCGGCGATGCTCCTTCCCTGCATTTTATTAGTATAAGCGAGCAGTGTATAAATATTCATTTCATCACAGGCGTTCCGCAGGAGAGGAGCTCGTACAAAGGTCTCGGACTACGACATCACTCCAGCGAGGATCTTGATCTCACTCGAGGAGGTCTGTGGCTAATATGCATGAGAGGAGCTCTTGCAGGTACTTGGACTTACGAGGACCTGCCACTCGAGGACTTGAACACTGTTAGAGTCGACAACTCTCAGGAGCCTTGCTCAACTAGAGTGGTGTGAGTCGACTCGGGGAGGCAAGTAGTCGGTCTGCAGGAGAGGAGCTCGTACAGAGTTCTCGGACTACGACATCACTCCAGCGAGGATCTCGATCTCACTCGAGGAGATCTGTGGCCAATATGTAGGAGAGGAGCTCGTGTAGGGACTTGGACTTACGAGGACCTGCCACTCGAGGACTTGAACATTGCTGGAGTCGATATCTCTCAGGAGCCCTGCTCGACTGGAGTGGTGTGTAACGCCCCGAAAATTGTTTTTGAGTCGGTCGCATAAAAAGGGATTTTTAGTGCCTGTATAGGGGTACACGGCCTAGGACACAGGCATGTCCAATACCGTGTCTGGCTGGTGATTTTTAGCCGTTTCCATCCCGAGAAGGACACGGCCAGGAACACGGCTTGATGACACGGGCGTGTCATTTGACACGGGCGTGTACCTACCCGTGTCAGTACTCGTGTTCAGTTGGGTCGTGTCGGTTGGCATGGAGGTTATGTATGATACGCCCCCGGACATGGGCGTGTCGAGAGACCCGACACGGGCGTGTCAAGTGAGATACGGGCATGTCTGAGCCCGTGTGTCGTTTCTTCGTTCGACGATCGTGACTGGATCGAGGCACACGGCCTAGGACACGGCCGTGTTCTAAGCCGTGTTCGGCCAAGGTCTGGAGATTTTTGAGCAGATCCGAGCCGTTCGTTTTCTTTAAATAAGATCCAACGGCCCAAATGGTTCCCTGCTCTGTTAAGGCCGGGAATAGGGGAGTTAAGCCTTCATTTCTCTCCAAGGCTTTCTCTTTCCAAGGTGTTAGAGAGAGGAGGAAGAAGAAGGAGGATTCCGACCGCCGGCGGAGCATCGGAGCACCGTTTCGAGATCTGAGAGCGGATCTGTGGAGGGAAGTTCGTTGCAAAGAGTTCTGTCCGTGTAGTTTTTCCATGGCGCCAAAACGGACTACAAGGGTAAAGCTTCTCAACTTGAGCATGTGAAGCTCTTTCTTTCTGCATAGGGAATCCTGCTTCCGCGAGTGTGCGGTGAGTGCATGGTGTTTCTTGGGGTTGATATGTATAGTCCCCCCTTGTGTTGTATATAGAGTCCGGAATCACGGCATAGGCATTGTGTGTGAAGCCTACCCAGACGTGTATCGTCTGGATCGGTGATGTTGCATTTGTATGATTTGCCGGAGAAGACTCTGTGCTTTGGGTTTTCGGGTTTCTACGCGGTAGATTGCAGTAGGGATCCTTAGAGGTTAGCTCCAAGGCGCACCCGGAAAACTGAGCGGAATCGTTGTTCTGCTAACTTGGCTGTCATGGAACCGGCCTTGAACATAACTGGGTTATGTGATTGTGTGGAAATTTTGGGATCCGAGAGAAGCTTGGCCCGCATGTAGGACTTAAATTGACTAGGCGACGTGAGCAACGGGCAAGTGGAATCAGACCTAGGCTATGTGGTTCGGTGCGAGAGACCCGAAGACGGGGACTGTCCGTTGGCATAGTCGGGAGTCTTAGACGTCGGTCAGAAAGACTAAATGCTCACATGGTTGCCATCTTTAGGATGGTGGTGAAGACGCTGAATTGTCAGGATTCACCGTTAATGTGCCCTGTTATCAATTGGTTTAAATGAAAACTTTATTATTTGAAAAAGGTATCTATTACAAAGGTAGGACCTCCCTTATATAGAATGGAGGAGAGAGGAGAGAATACAAATAAGAGATGTGGGACTAAAAAATTACATGACACAAGCGGACTATACAGACATAAACCGCACAAGCCGCGCGGTTAGATAGAAGGGCTAACCGCTCGGCTACTACCAGAGAGAGAGAGAGATCGCCATGCGAGACAGCTAGACCACCCGGTCTTCAAGTCGCCAGAGACAAACCGCTAGACTGCTTGGACCTCAGACAACAACACATATCAACCAAACCGCTGAAGGGAATAACAAAACCGCGCGGTCATCAACCCGCCAAGCCAGACCGCCAGACCGCCCTGTCACCAACTTTTTTGATAACCCTCCTCCTACCACTTCACCTCTCTTTGATGACTGGGATTCGAGTGACGCGCTTGTGCGTACTTGGCTCGCTAATATCCTATCCGCTGAGTGCCTTCCCGTCATCCGTCATGATGAGACGGTCAAGGCCGCTTGGCTTTATCTTGCTGCTATGTATTCCAAGGGGGCTCAAACGTCTCGCATATATACGTTGTATGCAGACCTCTTTGCCCGTCCTACCTTGTCTCCTGCTTCTGCCTACCAACATGTTCAGGCTCTTGGGGTTGAGATTCTTCAGAATCACCCCTTTTCTGCGGATTTGGCTCAACAACACAAGAACTTCCAGGAGCTTCTGGTTGTGTGTTATTTGCTCCGGCTTCCTGATACTTATGACATGATCCGCCAACAAATTATGGGTGAGGCGGAATCTCCTACCTTAGATGCCACCGCTGCCCACATCGCCGCTGTCACCTCTCTCCTTCAGTGCCCTCTTCTGCTCGCTCCTCCTCCACCGGACAACTATGCTCATCAAACTCAGCGGAGTGGCTCTGGTAGCCGCAGTCATCAGTCTGGCGGACGTCCTTCTTCCCGCTACCTCTGCTCTCATTGTGGCCGCACCGGACATACTTCCGAACGCTGCTGGACGAAGCATCCCCATCTTTGACCCTCCGGTGACTCTTCCGCCTCCTCTTCCAAGCCGTCTGCCTCTGTTGTCACATCCTCAGGTAGTGCCCATGTGGTGACTCAAGGTAAATGGCTCATCGACTCTGGTACAACTAATCACATGACGGGCAATCCTCAGTGCTTCTCTTTACTCAAACAGCATGATCGGTTGCCTCCGGTCTTCGTTGCCGATGGTTCTCCCTCCCCAGTTCATGGGTCGGGAGTAGTTCATGTTACTCCGTCACTTCGACTAGCAGACACTCTCTATGTCCCTAAGTTTCCATGCAATTTATTGTCGGTTACCTCTTTATGCAAGCAACTTCAGTGTTCTGTGACATTTACTCCGATTTCTTGTTCTTTTCAGTATCCGAGCTCCCAACGGACGATTTCTACTGGGACTGAGAGCGGCGGGCTCTACTTCCTCGACAACTTTTCCGCCTTATCCGCCTTCTCATCTTCTTGTACGGATCTTCTCCAGTGGCATCTCCGCCTCGGTCATCCTCCACCATGGCTTCTACATCAGCTTCTGCCCCACCTCCCTCCCTCCAGTACTCCTCTCCACTACGACGCTTGTCAACTAGGCAAGCGTCACTGTTCCTCCTTCCCACCGAAGCACGGTCGGGGCTCTACTCGTCCGTTTGATCTTGTCCACTCCGAATGTCTGGGGACCTGCTCCTACCGTCACCATTGGTCGGGGTAGTTCTTATTTTGTAACCTTTATTGATGATTTTTCTAGATGTACTTGGGTGTATCTCTTACGAGATCGCTCTGAACTTTTCGATGTATGTGTCTCTTTTTATCAGTTAATTAAAACTCAGTTTGGTGTTTGTATTAAAATATTTCGCTCCGACAATGCTAAAGAATATCTGAGTCATGCTTTTACCTCTTTTTGTGTGCAACATGACATTATTCATCAGACTACATGTGTTTATACCTCCCAACAAAATGGGGTGGCGGAACGCAAAAACCGTCACCTCATCGATGTCGCTCGCACATTAATGACACAGATGCATGTCCCTCGCTTATATTGGGGCTATGCTGTTCTCCTTGCATACTACCTCATCAATCGCCTTCCCTCCACAGTTCTCCACAGGCAAACCCCATTCTCCATTCTGTATCCGGGCAAAGAGCCTTTTCCTCTCCCTCTCCGCATCTTTGGGTGCACTGCATTTGTGCATGCCCCATCTGCCACCCATGATAAGCTATCCCCTCGCTCCACCAAATGTGTCTTTTTGGGTTACTCCACCACTCAGAAAGGCTACTGCTGCTTTAACCCCGTTCTTCATCAGCAGTTCGTCTCCGCTGACGTTACCTTCTTCGAGAATGCCTCATACTTCTCGGCTGACTCCACTTCTCTTACACCCGCTTCTGATTCTCCTCCTATTCCCTTCGTTCCCTCGTCTCCTACCGGGGTATTCAACCCTCCGTCGTCACCGTCCACTTCTCTCCCTCCACCTCTCTCTCCCACTTCTCCACCACTGTCTCCCTCATCTCCACCGTTGTCGCTCTCTTATCCCGGGCCAGCTCTCTCTGTCACGGATGCTCTGGATGCCGAGGGCGCCTCCGACCTGGATCTTCCTGTAGCTCTTCATAAAGGGGTGCGGACGTGTAAGCTACACCCCCTTGCTGCTGTTGTTTCATATGATCGTCTTACCCCTTCTCGCAGGGCCTTTGCGCTGGCTATCTCTGCCACTGCCACACCTCGTTCCTACCAGGAGGCCCTTGTTATTCCCCACTGGAAGTTGGCCATGGATGAGGAAATGGTGACCCTAACGGAGCGGGGCACCTGGACTCTTGTTCCTCCTCCCTTCGGTACTGATGTTGTTGGCTGTCGCTGGGTCTTTGTGGTCAAATTTGTCCCAGACGGCACGGTGGACCATTATAAAGCTCGCCTTGTTGCTAAGGGCTTTACTCAGACATATGACATTGATTACTTTGACACTTTATCTCCCGTGGCTCGTATCAGCACCATACGAGTCCTTCTCTCTGTGGCCGTGAATAGGGAGTGGCCGATTTCCCGGCTGGATGTCAAGAATGCCTTCCTTTATGGTGATCTTCAGGAGGCCGTCTACATGGAGCAACCTCCTAGGTATGTTGCTCAGGGGGAGACACGGGTATGCCGGCTGAAGAAGGCAATCTGTGGCCTCAAGCAGAGCCCTCGAGCTTGGTTTGACAAGTTCGACGGCATCGTGGCGGCCGTTGGTTTTATGCGCAGCTCTGCCGATCACTCGCTATTTATTAGCAAAACCTCCTCGGGCCTAGTGGTTCTTACTGTGTACGTCGATGATATTCTTCTCACTGGTGATGATCAGGAAGGGGTAGCCTTGACAAAGCGGCATCTTTGTCAACATCTAGTCATGAAAGATATGGGCTCTCTGAAGTACTTTTTGGGGATCGAAATCTCTCGGAAGCCCAACTCCTTAGTCCTCTCCCAGCGTAAGTATGCCCTTAATCTTTTAAAAGAAGCAGGATTGACTGGAGCCAAACCTGCCCGATGCCCCATGGAAATTGGAGAAGACAAAACCTGGACAGATGATTCGCCTCTTCTTTCAGATACTATACGGTACATGCGTCTAATTGGTAAGCTCATATATCTCACAGTGACCAGGCCTGACATTTCCTATGCTGTGGGCAAGGTGAGTCAATTCATGCAAGCACCTAGGGAGTGCCATCTCCAGTCCGCCTTACGAATCTTGGAGTATGTCAAAGCAACGCCTGAGAAAGGATTACTCTTTCAGAAGAATGGTCATCTGAGAGTTGAAGCATACTCAGATGCGAGTTACGCTGATGACAAAAGGGATCGCAAGTCCACCTCCGGTTTCTGCACTTTTGTTGGGGGAAATCTGGTAAGCTGGAAGAGCAAGAAGCAGTCTATTGTTTCCAGGTCCAGTGCTGAAGCAGAGTATCAGAGTATGACATCGACCACTTGTGAGTTAAAATGGCTACGGGCACTCATGATGGATTTAGAAGAGGTCTACAACCATCCTCTACCTATGTTCTGTGACAATAAGGCTGCCATATACATCTCCAAAAATCCGGTCTTCCATGAAAGAACCAAGCACATTGAGGTCGACTGTCATTTCATCCGTGAAGAGATTTTGAAAGAACAAATTTGCACTCTGTTCGTCACTTCTGATAAAGAGCTGACTGACATCTTCACCAAGCCAGTATCTGCCTCGTTTCCTCATATTTGTGACAAGCTGGGCATGATCGATATATATGCTCCAGCTTGAGGGGGAGTGTTAAAGTTGGTGACCTGGCGGTCTGGCGGTCTAGCTTGGCGGGTTGATGACCGCGCGGTTTTGCTATTCCCTTCAGCGGTTTGGTTGTTGTGTGTTGCTGTTTGAGGTCCAAGCGGTCTAGCGGTTTGTCTCTGGCGACTTGAAGACCGGGCGGTCTAGCTGTCTCACATGGCGATCTCTCTCTCTGGTAGTAGCCGAGCGGTTAGCCCTTTTATCTAACTGCGCGGCTTGTGCGGTTTATGTCTGTATAGTCCGCTTGTGTCTTGTAATTTTTTAGTCCAACATCTCTTATTTGTATTCTCTCCTCTCTCCTCCATTCTACATAAGGGAGGTCATACCTTTGTAATAGATACTTTTTTTAGATAATAAAGTTTTCATTTAAACCATTCTGGTTTGTTTTTGTTCGGATTTTACATGCCCTGAGTGCACGGGGTGTTTTGGCCGTGCGAGCCTACACCTGTGGCATAGTATAATTGCGCTTAATTATTTTATTGGGCTAATGATATGCAGGGAAAGAGCACTGTTGTCCCGAGTAAGGGGCGGGGTCGTTATAATTTGGTCAGCTTTTGGCTGACTGTTGCTTTGTTTGCCACCGTGCGGTGGAATGTTGCTTGTAGGTGCTGCGGAGCCGAGTACCAAATAGCGGGCTGGAGCCCATATTACTGTGCTGGCCCTAGAAGGCCGTAAAGAATAGTTGTTTTTACTTTTGTCATGTGTGGCCGGCCTGCGAGCCGATGTATGTAAAACACTATTATTTAAGTGAACCTCTGTAAGGCCATAATGCCAAGTTTCTTTCAGTGTATTATTATTTCATTCCTGTAGTGTGGTTGTGGACATTCATGATTATTAGATTTAAGTTTTGGGTTCCTTCAACCTTTAAAATCTTCCTCTAGAACGCTCTGTGTAGGACGAGTAGTATTAATTGGATAGTTTGGATATTCTTATGTAACCCTTCCGACTGTCTGTGGTATATGACATCGGGTTCCAGCTGGACCTTCTGTTATATGTCATGTAATGGATGGGGGTGTTACATGGTGTGAGTCAACTCGGGGAGGCAAGTAGTCGGTCTGCAGGAGAGGAGCTCGTACAGAGGTCTCGGACTACGACATCACTCCAGCGAGGATCTCGATCTCACTCGAGGAGGTCTGTGGCCAATATGCAGGAGAGGAGCTCGTACAGGGACTTTGACTTACGAGGACCTGCCACTCAAGGACTTGAACATTGATGGAGTCGACAACTCTTAGGAGCCCCGCTCGACTGGAGTGGTGTGAGTCGACTCGGGGAGGTAAGTAGTCAGTCTGCAGGAGAGGAGCTCGTATAGAGGTCTCGGACTACAGCATCACTCCAGCGAGGATCTCGATCTCACTCGAGGAGGTCTGTGGCTAATATATAGGAGAGGAGCTCGTGCAGGGACTTGGACTTACGAGAACCTACCACTCGAGGTCTTGAACATTGCTGGAGTCGATAGCTCTCAGGATCCCTGCTCGACTGGAGTGGTGTGAGTCGACTCGGGGAGGCAAGTAGTCGGTCTGCATGAGAGGAGCTCGTACAGAGGTCTCGGACTACGACATCACTACAACGAGGATCTCGATCTCACTCGAGGAGGTCTATGGACAATATGCAGGAGAGAAGCTCGTGCAGGGACTTGGACTTACGAGTACCTGCCACTCGAGGACTTGAACATTGCTGGAGTTGACAGCTCTCAGGAGCCCTGCTCGACTGGAGTGGTGTGAGTCGACTCGGGGAGGCAAGTAGTCGGTCTGTAGGAGAGGAGCTCGTACAGAGGTCTCGTACTACGACATCATTCCAGCGAGGATCTCGATCTCACTCGAGGAGGTCTGTGGCCAATATGCAGGAGAGGAGCTCATGCAGGGACTTGGACTTACGAGGACCTACCACTCGAAGACTTGAACATTTTTTCTGCTGCTTCAAGAATTTGAAAATGATTAAGCGCATCGATATCTTTGAGGGTGAAGAAATCTGAAATCGAACGACGATCTCGCTGACGTCGAGTTGGGAGGTTGGCGTTCTGCCCCGTTCCTGATAGTTCCTCTAGTCGGAGGAGAGATACAATCGGGGGTGGCTTGGCCGACATGCAAGGGGGGAGCTGATCTCGACCGTCAGTGCAGGGGTCCGGTCTTACAAGGACACTTATATCCCGAGGCATAGTCCCATCGTCCGAGCTAGGCTATCTATGAGAAACAGGTCGAAGGCACATTCCCCAATCCAACCGCTGTGATCGCTCTCAGCTCTGCCAATTGGCTATGAGCGTAAACGCAAGAGCGAGGGGTTATGTTCTTCCGAGGGTCTTACAGGACGCACTTGCGGCTAACATATTCCCTTGGACCTATCATGGCTCCCTGAATACTGGAGGGAAAACCTGGCCAGGTTGATCCTTCTTCAAATTCGAGAGGTTGGGGTCCAGACATGTTCCCGCTATTTCCTCTAGTCGGAGGAGATATGCAGTCGGGGGTAGCTAGGACGACATGCAGGGGGGGGGGGGGGGGGGGGCTGATCTCGGTCGTCAATGCCGGTGTCCGGTCTTACAAGGACGCTAATATCCCAAGGCATCGTCCCATCGTCCGAACTGGGCTATCCAGGGGGAACGAGTTGACGGACAACTTCTCGGATCGATCCTGAAGCAAAACCTTGAGTTCCCAGAAAACTTGTGATAGACAACAAGATGAACAGAGGAAGAATAGTTGTCATTCCATATATGTAAAAGTATGTACAAACAAAATACATCATTGGTCGCTAAGGATAGAACCTTTTCAGGTCATCCCCGCTCCAAGTACCTCCCAGCTGGTCTCCAACCTGATCCTGGATATAATAGCCCCCGGTGGCCAAGGCTTCCTGGACAATGAAGGGACCTTCCCAATTTGGATGCAGCTTGCCCACTGTTGCTCCTCTTCTTACGGCGTCCATTTTCTTCATCACCAGATCTCCGATGAGAAAATGCTTTAGGAGGACATTTTTGTCGAAGTGCTTTGTACTGCGTTGCTTGATCTCCTCTTGGCGGATGGAGGCCAGGTCACGAAGCTCTTCTACGAAATCCAGTGAGTGTCTTTCGGGGTCCTCATTTTCCAAGCGTCATTCTTTACCGCCATCTCCAGCTGCTATAACTCTCGGGCTCCGAACCTCGAATTCCATTTGGATGAGCACCTCAGTCCTGTGGGATTACTTGAAAGGAGTTTCCCCCATGGACGAGTTTGGAGTTGTTCTCAAAGCCCAAAGAACCGAGGGGAGCTGCTCCGCCCAATTGCCCTTCAAGTTAGTGACTTTTTTCTTCAGAAGGTTAATGATCAACTTGTTGGCTGCCTCCACCTATCCATTACTGCGAGGATGATGCACATAGGCGAATCGAAGATCAGTCCCTAGCTGCTTACAGAAGTCCTCTAACTCCAAACTTGCAAACTGCGGCCCGTTGTCGATGACGATGGCTAGAGGAATCCCGAACCTGCATGCAATTTCCCCCCAAATGAAGTTCTTCACGATCTGCGACGTGGTTTTGGCCAAGTCTTTTGCCTCGATCTACTTGGAGAAGTAGTCGATCATGACAAGCACGAACTTCCTCTGCCCGCTGGCCTGAGTAAAGGGGTCAATCAAATCCATCCCCCAGATGGCGAAGGGCCATGGAGCTGTGATCGAGCGAAGATGTTGAGTTGGTTGTAGTTGAAGAGGTGCGAAGAGCTGGCACTGGAGACATTTTTTGGAGAAGGCCTCTACATCCTTCCTAATGGTGGGCCAGAAGTACCCATGCCTTAGAATCCTTTGTTCAAGAGTCCGAGTCCCCGAGTGATTCCCGCACTCTCCTGAGTGAATATCCTCCAGGATACGAGGTACTTCAATCTCTGACAGGAACCGAGCCAGAGGAGCTGATATGGTCTTGCGGTAGAGCCCTCCTTCTTGAAGCAAATAGTAGGCGGCTTTGTAGCGAAACTTCCTCTGGTCTCCTTCGCTGGTAGGTATCTGACCTGTTGTTAGGAAAGAAACAGACGTATCCCTCCAAGATGCCCTCTGCTTGATCTCCATCATCTCCCCTTCCTCAATGGATGGTCAAAAAAGTTCAGTTACGATCCCCCCAGCCCGGGGTCCGTATTTGGCAAGATAATCGGCTTCTGAATTCTCCCCTCGGGGTACGTGCTCGACAAAGAAAGATTGAAACCCCCAATCAGACTTTTCACTTTGATCAAGTGCTTCTGCAAAATCGGATCGTTCACCTCAAACTCGCCTCTGATCTGGGACGCGACTACCATCGAGTCGGTGAAGGCCCTTATATCTTGAATTCCCAACTCCTTGGTGAGACGTAAGCCGACCACCATGGCTTCGTACTCCGCCTGATTGTTGGTAACTGGGAAGAGGATCTCAACCGCTTGCTCAATCCTGGTTCCTTGAGGGCTTACGAGCACGACTCCGGCTCCCACGTAATATCTGCCCGAAGCCCCATCCACAAACATCTTCCAGGACACCGTGCTAGAAGAGCTTTCCTCTCCCTCCATCTCGGCCGAGAAGTCGGCAAGGAAATCTGCCACCGCCTACGCCTTGATTGCTACCCTTGGAGAGTAAGAAATATCAAACTCGCTAAGCTCCACTGCCCACTTTGCCAGCCTGCCAGAGTGCTCCACTCCATCCAGGATACTCCGTAGAGGATGATCGGAGACGACCCTGATGGAGTGAGCTTGGAAATACGGACAGAGACTATGACCCGAAACTACCAAAGCGAATACCAGGTTCTCCAAGATAGGGTACCTCGTCTCCACCTGCCGCAGCACTCTACTAACATAGTAGATAGGAAGCTGCCTCTTGCCTTCCTCCCGAACTAGCACCAAACTAACTGCTTCCGCCCCGACTCCTAGGTAGAGGAAGAGATCTTCATTATCTCACGACCCCTGGAGGAGAGGAGCTTGGGTTAGCTGTTGCTTGAGCTTTCCGTAAGCCTCCTTGCACTCCGCCGTCCACTCGAACTTCTGATTTCCCCGAAGGGTCTTGAAGAACGGAGAGCACTTCTCCCCTGCCTTGGACAAAAAACGGCTGAGGCCTGCCAGCCTTCCAGTCAGCCTTTGAACTCCCTTAGGATCCCTTGGCGACGCCATCTCCACAATGGCCTTCAACTTGTCTGGATTAGGTTCCACCCCCCTGGGAGTGAGGAGGTGACCTAGACAGTTTCCCCTTCCTGCACCGAAGACGCACTTGGCTGGATTGAGTCGCATCTTGTACTTCCTCAGGGTAGCAAAGGTCTCCACCAGATCCGTTATATGCTCTGCGACGCTTTTGCTCTTGACGAGGAGGTCATCCACATAGACATCCATGTTCCGCCCCTTCTGCCCCTTGAATATTTGATCCATCATCCTCTGGTAAGTGGCGCCTGCATTCTTGAGCCCGAAGGGCATCATCTTGTAGCTATAGCAGCCGTCGCTGGTTATGAAAGAGACGTCCCGACAGTCGGGGGGATGCATCTGGATCTGGTGATAGCCTGAAAAAGCATCAAGAAAACTCATCACAAGAAACCCGACGGCGGAATCAACCAGCGCGTCGATTTGAGGCAAGGGTTAGCAATCCTTCGGGCAAGCTTTATTCAACATTGAAAAATCGATACATAAACACCAGCCCCCTCCAGGCTTTTTCACCATTACAACATTGGAGACCCAGCCTGGATACTGGATCTCCGAGATAAACCCTGCCTTCAGCAGCTTCTCCACCTCTTCCCTGATCGGCTCGGCCACCATGGCGGCGCTCTTCCTCTGCTTTTGTCGAACTGGGGCCGCCGCAGGATCCAGGTTGAGTCGATGACAAGCAACATCGGCGTCCACCCCTGACATCTCGGCGGCGCTCCAGGCAAAGACATCAACGTTGTCCTGCAGGCAATCATCCATCTCTATCTTCCCCCCAAGCGGCAAGGATCCTCTCTATCTCCTCCACCTCCTCAGCAGCACACAATCCTTTCTCCTTCTCCAGCAACTCGTACAGCTTCTCTGCGTCACCCATCCAGCTGATGGTGCTGACGACATTCAAGTAGCACTCCCTAGAAGCCTTGGGATCTCCCCTGATCCTGATCTGCACATCTCCGCGGCAGTACTTCAGGCACTGGTGGTACGACGACGGAGCGGCACTGAAGTAGTTGATAAGAGGCCGCCCGAAGATGGCGTTGTAACCGCTCGGTGTGTCGATGATGATGAAGCGGCATCGGATCGACGTCCCACCAAGCGTAACCAGTAGCTCCACTGCTCCCTCCACCTCTTTTTTCTCTCCTAAGAAGCCAAAGAGCGGTCCATCTGCAGCTTGGACACGGGACGCTTCCACCTAAATCCCGACGAAGGTTCTTTTGAAGATGACATTCATCGAACTACCGTTGTCCGCGAGGATTCGGTCGACGGTGAAGTCCTCGATGGCGGCTTGAATGACCAAGGCATCATGGAAGGGATTCTCATTCCCCAACATATCTTCCTCCGAGAAGGTGATTTCCTCTAATGGCGACGGGGTCTGTGATGTTGAGGCGACGTTCTTTCGATATATCTGGTGGAGACTCCCCTCGCGGGAAGATCCAAGCCCAGCCCATCCATTTATCACTCCTACATGCCCACCTCCTGGGCCATGTATCACATCCCCGCGACCTCCCAAGTCGACACGGTCCTCATTCCTCCTCCTTGCTGGAGCTTGGAATGCCACCATCCCCACCGGGGCCTCCTGCCTCTGTTGCTCTCTTTCTGCCACACCCGCTTCCAGCCTTCTCCTTGCTTCCCAAAAGTCGGGGCAAGCCAAGGTCCCATGCTCCTCTACCCGATAAATATAGCAGTAAAGGGGAATCTCTGCCTCCAGGCGCATCGCTCGCTGCTCCCTCCGGCGCCACTTATTGTCTTGGCAAGTGATGGCCATTGTCTCCCTCCTTCATCCTCCTCGGCCTCCCTCCTGCCGATTTCCACTCCTCTCTTCCTGGTATTGCTGCCTTGCTGGTCTCCATTGGGGGCGATTCTCTGGATACTGGAATCGCCTTTCCCCCCTTCCTTCTTCCCGAGCTTTCATCGGCCTTCTCTCTTCCTGTCTTCGAGGCCTCTCCTGCCTCCTTTCTTGAACCCTCCTGGGTTCCTCTCTCTTCCTTCTCTCCTCTCTCCTTGGTTCTTCCTTCTTCTTCTCCTCTCGCCTTTCCTGCATCCTCCTTGACTTCGACCCCGAAGGTCCTGCTCCCCTCCTTTCCGTCATAATCTCCCCATCCAACCTTGCTAGAAAGTCCTTGTTCTTCTCCTCCCCTCGAACAAAGGTGTTCGCCTTCTCTATAATTTTTTCAAAAGATCTCGGAGGATTGGACCCCATTTCCAGACTGAACAAACCTTGCTTCAACCCGAACTTGAGGGCCACCATCAAGCTAAAACTGTCCACCTCCTCCACCTCCAAAATCTCCTCCTGAAAACGGTTGATGTAATGACCCAAACTCTCCTGCTGCCCTTGGACGATTTTGAAGAGGGCTGTCGCTTCCTTCTTCCGCTTCTTCGAAGTCGCGAACCTTGCCATAAGGCCCCGACGCAGATCTGAGAAGTAGTACATGGACCCTGCCGGTAGCTGATGGAACCAATTCCTGGCGTTCCCCCTCAGGGTGATGTAGAAGAACCTGCACTTGAAGGCGTCGGACATGTTGCGGATGGAGACGACGTTTTCAAATCACTAGAGGTGCCTGACAGGGTCGTCTCAGCCAGAGTAGTAAGTGAGAACGGGTTCCCTGAACCAATCCGGAATTAGAGTGGCAAGGATCTCGTCATAGAAGGGGCTCCTCCCTCCCAGGCGGTGACGAGTTTCATTCTCACTGGAGACGTCGTACTCTCCATATTGCCGAGTATCCCTGCACCTCGCCGGCGACATTGGATCCCGAAAACGGTCCCCCTGACTACTCGTCGGGTAATGACGCGACTGCATCGGTTGCTCTTCCCTCGCCCAAGCGGGCTCCTTTCCAGCTTGCCTCGGCGGTGCTTCCTCTTCTAGCGGCGTCAGGTGACGGGGAGAAGTCGTCGTGACCTCTGGTCGCTGAGCGAAACTGGCGAGAATGGTTTGCTCGATCTTCTTCGCGAACTCTTCAGACGCAACCCTATTACAAACTCGCCACCTCGCATGGCGTCTCCTCCTACTGCCGAGCTGCCTACCAACTCTTCCTGCTCTCCACCAATGTCCATCTCTCTTAACTTCCAAACTTTCCTCCTTGGTTGCGATCCACAATCACCGCACTAAGTGTTGAAGCTAGGAAAAATCCCGACCTCAGAATTCGGATCAAAGCAGCCTAAGGTTACTGACTCGGAAGCTAGATCAGACGACAAAGATGACTAGAACGAAGAATCAGGTCAAACAGGACCCCAGATGTTGCGGCAGGAAGGTCCCACCACGTACTCGGATGCTCGAAAGGAGCAGCCCCTTCTCAACCAAGGATGGCCGAACTGGGTACGAGGGAAGCTAGCTGGCGAGGTCGCAAAGTCGCGACTTGCTCTCCAAGGAAAAGGAATCCAAAGATTTAACTAGTATCCCAAAACTGAAGCGCGTGAGTATCCTGCCGAGGATTTCAAGTGCTCCACCTCGTACCCCTGGGGTCCTATTTATAGGCAAATGCAAGTGGAGGGGGTCATATTTATACCCCACCCCCTGGCGACTAAGCGACTTCCAGAGGAACTCGCACGGGCTGGGCGAGTATCTCGCCTAGTCGCCTACCTGGCGAGTATGCGAGGGGAGCTCGCCTATACTCGCTCAGGCCTTCCGCGATCTTGAGTGCTGACTTTGACTCCTGCCTTGACTTGTTGACCTTGACTTATGCTGACTTGGCTGTGGTAGGACCCACTCTCGACGAATACGGGTTGTACACTATCGAAGATTGTTTGCAGGGTAATGTTCTGGACATTCAAGCTTCACCGAAGTGGGATGACGAGGATGACCTTTCTGATGAGGAGTTGTGCACCTCTTCATTGGTGAAGCAGATCTGTCGCACCGTTGAGGCCTTCGAGTTTTCGGACGCCCCACGCTATGACTCATATGATATTGACCGTGATTAGGCTTGGGAATTTGTCGGGAGTGAAACTGAGGCCACTCCTTATTTGTTTGAATCTTTTAGTTCTTCATCCATTTGATTTCTTGATCACAATTCTTATAATGATGATATTGATAAGTTTATTTTTACTGCTTCCCCTCCTGTTAATGCTTATGATCTTTTGCATATTCCCCTCCAGGTGCATGAGTTCATGGACTCATTTTTGGGTGATTTTGAGGGGCAGTCTTGGTAAGGAAAGCAAATAGCAATGGTGAAATGCATCGCTTATTCCACCTCGGCATCATTGACCGTGTTTCCCTTGAAAGACTGGGTGCAAGGTGGTAAATGGTACTTCATCGATAACAGACGATTGGAGGAGATGAAGAAGGTGAAAAAATATGAAACTTGGAGATGAAAAGTTTGAACTTCTTTGTTGTTGTTGTTGGGTCTCCGGATCCATTACGTTCACTACGAGCTACTACTTTAAAGCAACATATAGTTGATTTCTCTGATGGTTTTGTAATAATAATAAGTAGACTATCTTATTTTTGCTTTATGCTTAGACATTTATATAAAAATTACTTAATACAGGTACTTGGTCCACCTTAAGAACGGTAAACAAAAGAACTAATGAGAGACAACCCAATTTTGTTTGTTTTGATTTATCTAATCCACTAATACTTTATTATATTATATCTGCTATGCTGGAGTTTTATTTTTGTAGGTATGGTGAACCTTTTGGTGGCGAACTTGGATTTTCTTCTCAGTATTAACGTCATTCTTCTGGTATGCTCATTGCTGAGCATTGGGTAATCTCTTTTCTAGATCTATTGTTAATTTCAATTGTAATATCATGTAGTGTATTACCTAGTTTAAGTCTGGGGGAGAGCTATCCTTATATTACCTAGTTTAAGTCTGGGGGAGAGCTGTCCTTATCATTACCCACTATACGTGCACATTTCATTAGCATATTAGAAGCTTTGTGTTCATCTTATTTTGTATTACTCATCTTCATCATACACCACAACACCCACAAGAGCGCGCACTTAGTTGTGGATACGTTGCGAGTATAATTTATTTCTTTTGTGTGAATGGGAAATTCATTTTGCTGGCATAAGATTGTGAGACAGAGTAAAATGTTGACACTGGTAGTGCTCGTAGTCGAGTGCTCACGTCTCACATAGAAATTCGAGTAGATTCAATTTCTTTTTAGGATTTTAGTTTATACTTTTCTATTAGCGTATATATTGTTTATTATATTAAAAAAAGTTGGTGAATCTGGTATGAAACTGACAATAGCGTACGTATGTGTGTAGATGGTTGTTAGTCTTGTATTGCTTGAATCGGGAGGAAAGATAGTCTTTCTCGGTGGCAAAAAATTACCCCAAGCTATTCTCAAAACATAGGTATATTGTTAGTTCAAGCGCGCGAGTGTGATGTAGGCCATCATTTTGGCTCGGTTGAGCCTATGTATCGATTCCTATCATCTATCCTTGCTAGCCCCTTTGTGACTACCACGTCTGTTGACTCGGCTCCATCAATATCTCACCAAAGCCAAAACGTCGATCCTAGTCGCTCACCCAAATTCGAGCTTTAGCTAGTTCATATTTTCTTGTTGGTAGTGTTGATGTGGTGTTGTTTTGTGGATGTGTGGATGTGCTCCAAAGAAAATTTGTGCTGAAAAAATTGTGAAAAATAAAATGAAAAAAAATAGTTGAAAAAATGAGAAAAAGAAAAATGATTGAAAAAGAAAAAGTGAATTGAGAATAAGCTGAATTGAAAATCACCAGGTGATGATTTGTATTGGGAGTAGGAGATGCACACACCCACATTTTTAAGTCCAAGTCTGGGGGTGTGGTGCACCTTCATTGAATTGTGGTGCGTGGATAGCTTCTTTTGTATTAGCTCATTTGGGTTAGGTGTGTCGAGCATCCTTGTTTATCTTATATTTCCATCAGTTTCTTCCAATAACTATAATCTCTTCCATTGAATAATGGAGCTCTATTCATAGCACTTCCTTCGCTAGCCATTTTGGTTAAAGACTACTAGATAAACCTTAATCCGTTAAGATTTTAATACGGGAACCTTCTGTGGTACCCCCCCCCCCCAACCTTTTGCCCGGGTCGGGCCGGAGGGGTACTACTGGCCCAAGACGTCCACCCAGGGCTCATAGGGGAAACAATCCACCCTATTCAAGCACTAGATGGCCGTCTTGAGTGGTTCGAATCATAACATTCACAACCCATCAGAATATAGCTGAAGCATTAACAGGAAACCACTACACATAAATATAACATATCATATTAATACAGAGGTTCTATGGCCGAAGCCTTATGCGTTTATAAAAGCCCGTGGGCTATACATGTACTACATAAGTCTCTCACACACTCTCTCTTCTAAACTGCTCGGCGGTACTCACGTCTCTAAACACCGGAGACGGCGGGGGTGCATCTGCTCGAGTAGACCTAGCTGCTGGCGTAATCTCCTGCGGCAGCGGGTCACTACGGTGCTCCACCTCCTGTGAATGGTTATTCAAATAACCGTTAGTCACAGAGCTAAGTGGAAACAAATCTCCTCCCCGGATCCACATCCTGGGGACGAGCACGCACCCACCCAACAAAAGTAAATAGCCGAAGCAAGAGAGGGTTAGCATAACATTTCATATATGAACAGCTAGGAGCAATTATAAAAGAGTGCAGTATAACCGGGAAAAGCAGCAATAACATAAAACGGTTATAACAAGGCTCTACTAGCTCATCAGCACAACAGATTTTCATATCTTGAATTCTATCGCATGCATTCACAGCCGCGCACATACCGCAGGCATTCATAGCCGCGCACACGCCGCAGGCATTCATAGCCGCGCACACACCGCAGGAATTCATAGCCGCGCACACAAATCGCAGGCATTCATAGCCGCGCACACAAACCCTATGTCGACATAGTTTGGACCGCTTCTGTTCCAGCAGGGTAGCGAGCCCCGCGGGCCTCACCGATGTGGCCGTCGGTGACAGTGGCCAGTCCTGCCACTTCTGGGGGTGATCGTACCGCACAACCCCAGGCCCTCACGTACAACCTTGTGTACTCTTGGATGTGAGCGACATCCGACAAATCATTTTGGCTGACCAGCGGAGGAAAACCCGACGGGGAAAATAACGGCCGGTCACCCGTGGTACTCATCTCCCTGTCGCCTTGAGTCGTCAACCTTGCCGCACCGGTACGAACGGTCTGCGGAAGGGACTGACCCGCCACCATTTCACCGCAAGCAATTTACAATCAATCAAACAATTGCAAACAATATAACATCGGGTCTACGACGGCCTGCCTTACTAGGCTTACACTTCGGGCATCGACACTTTGCTCTACTTTCGACAAGGAGCGTGGGAGCGCTTTATTTGGGGCTAGACCTGGAGGACTACCTCAACTCCGGTTATCCCCAACTAAGGCTCAACCTAAGCAACAACTGCTCGTCAGAGCAGGACCCGGGAATATAAAAGTAAATTGCGATAAGATCAAGTGCGGTGGTTATGCTGCTTATTTAAAGTGCTGAAATGAAATGTGACCAGTACGAGACTGGATAAGCTTGACCAGTACGCAACTGGAGTAGTACTAAATAGAAAGTACTGAAATAAGCCTGACCAGTACGAGACTGGAGTAGTACTGAAATGAAAGTACTGAAATAAGCCTGACCAGTACGAGACTGGAGTAGTACTGAAATGAAAGTACTGAAATAAGCTTGACCAGTACGAAACTGGAGTAGTACTGAATTGAAAGTACTGAAATGAGCTTGACCAGTACGAGACTGGAGTAGTACTGAAATGAAAGTACTGAACTGAAAAGAATAAAGGAACTGGACCAGTGCAAAACTGGAATAATCATAAAGAAAATGGTTAGTAGTCCAATCACTCCATACAGGAGGCTTCAGTTCCATCTCTGTTCTCAGGAGAGATTCAGTTCCATCTACATCTAGGAGAGATTTAGTTCCATCTCTATCCCGGAGAGATTCAGTTCCATCTCCATCCAGGAGGCATTCAGTTCCATCTCCAGCCAGGAGAGATTCAGTTCCATCTCCATCCCGGAGAGATTCAGTTCCATCTCCATCCCGGAGAGATTCAGTTCCATCTCCATCCAGGAGGCATTCAGTTCCATCTCCAGCCAGGAGAGATTCAGTTCCATCTCAGTTTTTAAAGGCTTCCTTGGGTTACACCCTTTATTAAGATCAGATTATGGGTTGGTTGCGCCTTATTAACCACGGCTTAATCGGATTGGGGCTTATCAGGAGTTATACTTTCATTATTCGTCAAGAATAATTCATAACACACCACTCGTGCTCTCATCTTCCGAGCGTGCCCAAATCGCCCGAGAGTCAAGGCGCTCGACAGTTTTCATGAAATCTCGAAACACCCGGAGCTTGGTTACTTGCCTCGGCCACTCTCGTCGATATGAAACTTATTCAAATGAGAGAGGATAGTCGCGCGCTCCAATTTTCATTTTCGAAGAAAACGAGCGTAATAATATCGAGCGCGGTCCTAGGCTTCCATATTTTGGGAAAAATATCAATACTTATCCCCATGAGCTCAAATTTTGATACAACCCTTAAATGGATATAAAATGAGCATAGAAAAATTTTCACAATTTTTCAAAGAGTTTTGACCCTTTAATTTGGCCAAATAAAGTTTAATTGGGCTTTTAAAAATACCAAATCAACACCAAAAATTCTCAAAATTTTTGTGGAGGAAACCCTTAGCAAGGGAAACATTTTTCATGTTCAACACTCTTTTCCTAGGAGCCTATTTTAGTCTCAAACAAAATCAACCCATTATTAATTATAATATTATAAATATTATAATTAATTTATTTATATAATATATATTATTATATATATATATAAATTAAAAACACTGTAGATCATCTCCTCCCCCCGCTGCTGTACGTATCCCGCGCCCTTACGGGGCTTCTCCGCCGCCGGCCGGCCACCGGCCGGCCGTGGCTCCACCACCGGCCAACCCGCCGGTGGTGGGCGCTCCATCCGGCGGTGGTCCGGCGGCCTGCCGTCGCCGGCCGCCGCCGGAGCCATTTTTTTTTATTTTTGATCGGGAGGGAGGAGGGTGACGGCGGCGGCGCTCCGGCCGCCGGGAGTGCCATGCAAGACGTCCAAAATGGAGAAGGAGGAGGGAGAAGGCTTCCACCTGAGTTTGGTGGGCTCGGGAGGGGCCGGCTTGGTCGGACATGGCTCAAGGTGGTGGTGGAGGGGGAGGAGCTCCTTGGGTTGGCTTTTTCCGGCCACCAGAGCTCCGGCAGAGGGGGGAGAAGGGGGGGGGGAATGCTCTGAGAGCTGTGAGGGAAAGAGAGGGGTTGGGGTCATTTTATAGGGAGGGGGAGGGGAAGCTTCCCTCCCATTGGCAATGTGGGATTAATCCCTCCCTAGGGAGGGATTAATCACCACCCTCCAGCTGTCCAAGGACAGCTGGAGGTGCCACATATTCCCCATGTGGGGATAGGAAAAAGCCTCATGGGCTTGGGCCTCCATGATGAAGAAAGAGAGGGGGAGAGTGGGAGAAGGAGTAGGTGGGCCTCCATTTGCTTTAGGTTAGGGGCTTGATGGTTGGGGGGCCCATGGAAAGTGAGGGGGAATATGGGTCATCCTCCTTTGGAGAGGAGGTGAGCCCTTCATTTGGAGAAAAATCCAAAAAGTGGATTTTTAGGAGGGTTTGACCAAGTCAACCCTAGGTGGGTCCCCCTTGCTGGTCAAAGTCAAAGTGGGTCCAAGTCGTCGGGGTCGGGTCAAAGTTCGGGTGTCGTGTCATAATTGGTGTGCGCACGCTTTTCGGTGCACAACTATGCTTGATTTGACCACGGGTTGACTAATCGTCATCGAAATTGACCGGGACGACTTCCGTTGACTTCATATTGACCACACGAGTCTAACGCCACTGACTGGGGTTGAATCGGAGTCCGTTTGACGAAAGTCCGAAATTTGCGCGTCGCAGCGCGCTAAAATGGTCAAAGTATCCAATTTTGTCGTACAATCTCGGATTGTGACGCGACGAGCTCCGATGCGCTCATATTGACTATATGAGGTCATAGGAACTGATAGAACTCGATTCGGAGTTCTCTAGCTCGATATACAAAATCTCGCTCTCGTTGCGTTTTACGAGGAATGGTCACATCCACTATATGACCTCGGAGTCCAACTGAACGAGTTCCGATGCGCTCGTATTGACTATACGAGGCCACAGGAACTAACAGAACTCAATTCGGAGTTCTCTAGCTCGATTTCCCGCCTAGGGTTATTTCCCACCGGGTCATGGGTAGGGTTCAGGCCACTTTTATTGGGCCCACTAGGGTTCTGGTGGCCCAATAAAAGTCGGGATGTTACAATCCAATAAAAATAAAAGGATTTTCGTCCCCGAAAAGTTGCTTGAAGTAGGGGGAAAAAGTAACATACCTGGGGAAAGAGCTCTGGGTGCTTTTCTCGGAGGAGTGCTTCAGGTTCCCATGTGAACTCTTCTCGTCCACAGTTTGACCATAGCACCTTAACCATCGGAATGGTTTTGTTCCGTAGTGTCTTCACCTTGTAATCTACTACTCTGACGGGTTCGAGCCGGACGGATCTATCTGACAGTAGTTGCACCGGAGGGGTAGGCAGGTACTGCTCTGGTTGCCAGAGGACTCGTCTCAAGGAAGAGACATGAAACACATTATGAAGATTCCCCAACTCTAGGGGTAAGGCTAAACGATAGGCGACGGGGCCAACACGCTCTATCACCGGATAGGGGCCCAAGAAGCGGGGATCTAACTTTTTCTGCTTCCTCAACCGGGAGACACCATGCATGGGTTTTATTTTCAGAAACACCATTTCCCCCACGCTGAACTCCACCGGTCGGTGTCGCGCATCATAGTACTTAGCCTGCCGGCTCTGCGCTTCCCGCATTCGCTCCTGAATCAGCCGTATCGCTGCCGTAGTGTCATCGATGTAAGCCACTCCCAAGGCTTCCGGGTCCTCTTCCTGAGCCCAAGTCAACGGTGTTCGGCAACGCCTTCCATACAATGCCTCGTACGGAGCCATCTTAATACTAGCCTGGTAGCTGTTATTGTACGAAAATTCGACTAACGGCAACAACTGCTCCCACGGCTCATTGTGCTCTACTATGCACAGTCGAAGAAGATCCTCCATCGTCCGGTTCGTCCTCTCCGTCTGTCCGTCTGTCTGCGGGTGGAAGGCAGTGCTGAAGGCCAACTTGGTTCCCAAATATGCCTGCACCCGCCTCCATTCCTTAGATGTGAAACGACCGTCACGATCAGACACGATGGACTTTGGTACTCCGTGAAATCGTACCACTTGTTCTAGGAACATCCTGGCCAGGATATCTACTCCGTCACCCTGTCGGTTTGGAATGAACCGCGCTACCTTGGTGAGTCGATCTACGACCACCCATATTGAGTCATTCCCAGCACGGGATCGAGGTAGGCCGTGGACGAAGTCCATGGAGATGTCTTCGAACTTCCATTCTGGTATCGGCAGGGGCTGCAATAGGCCTCCTGGACTGCGGCATTCAGCTTTGACCTTCTGACAGGTCTGGCACCGGGCCACGAAGTCGGTGACATCTCTCTTCATTCCGGGCCAGTAAATGGTCCTACGCAAGTCCACGTACATCTTAACTACGCCAGGGTGAATCGAGTACCTCGACTGATGGGCCTCTTGCAGAATTTCCCCACGAATCCCTCCAGTAGCGGGAATAAATATGCGATGCTTGAATTGTAGAATCCCATCATGCAAGTTATAATCCTCCTGTACCCCTCCTTGCAGAGATCGGATGATCGACATTACCTCTGGGTCGATCTTCTGGGCTTCTCGTATCCGGTCCCGGATATCGCATTGGATCTCTATCCAATACAGCTGAGAATAGTACTCTTCCGGATCTCTTCGAGCAACCAGGGTAATCTCCAAGTCTATCAAAGACTGGAAAAGTTCCTTAGGGATCTGCTCCATCCAACTCCCGACTATCGCAGGCTGGCGGCTCAAGGCGTCAGCGACTCTATTAGCCTTCCCGGGGTGATATTGGAGAGTGAAGTCGTAATCGCATAAGAATTCCAACCATCGGCGCTGCCGGAGATTCAGCTCTTTCTGCGTGAAAATATACTTGAGGCTCTTGTGGTCGGAGAAGATCTCACATTTTACTCCGTACAGATAATGCCTCCAGATTTTAAGGGCGAAGACGACGGCGCCCAACTCTAAATCGTGTGCTGCGTAGTTTAATTCATGCGGCTTTAATTGCCGCGAAGCGTAGGCCACTACCTTACCATGCTGCATTAGGACTGCTCTCAATCCTTTCAGGGAGGCATCAGTGTAGATTTGAAATCCCTCGGTCCCTGAAGGAATCGTAAGGATTGGCGCGGAAGTTAGACGCTTCTTCAGTTCGATGAACGCAGCCTCGCACTCCGGCGTCCATCGAAATACGGCGTCCTTCTTGGTGAGAGCAGTCAGGGGTAGGGCAATCTTGGAAAATCCCTCGACAAACTTCCTGTAGTATCCGGCAAGGCCGAGGAAACTCCGGATATCCGCAACCGTCCTGAGTGGCGGCCAATTTTGTACTGCCTGGATCTTGGCTTGGTCCACTGCCACTCCTTCCTTGTTTATCGTGTGGCCCAAGAATCCAACTTCTTCTAGCCAAAATTCGCACTTACTGAATTTGGCGAAGAGAGAGTGCTCCCGGAGCTTTAATAGAACCATCTGCAGGTGCCGGGTATGGTCCGTCTTGGTCTTCGAGTAGATTAGGATATCGTCTATAAAGACGATGACAAAGTGATCCAAGAAGGGTTCGAAGACTCTATTCATCAGGGCCATGAAGGCGGAGGGAGCGTTGGTGAGCCCAAAGGGCATCACTAGGAACTCGTAAAGACCGTATCGGGAGCTGAAGGCAGTCTTAGGAATATCTTCCTCTCGGATCCGAAGCTGATAATAGCCGGACCTCAGGTCCATTTTGGAGAATACCGAAGCACCTTGTAATTGATCGAACAGTTCGTCGATCCTAGGAAGGGGATACGTGTTGCGTACAGTAAGCTTATTTAGCTCCCTATAGTCGATGCACAGTCGCAGAGTCCCGTCCTTCTTCTTGACGAAAAGTACCGGGGCTCCCCAGGGCGAGGAACTTGGACGGACGAATCCAGCATCTATTAGTTCTTGTAGCTGGATCTTTAGTTCAGTCAGCTCCCTTGGGGCCATCCGGTAGGGGGCTCGCGATACTGGCCGTGCTCCGGACACGAGCTCGATCTGAAAGTCGACCTCTCGCTGAGGTGGCAATCCCGGGAGGGACTCAGGGAAGATATCTGGAAAGTCTCGGACTACTGGGACCTTGGCGAGCACCTGAGTCTTATCTTCCATCTCGAAATAAATAAGGAATACTTCATCCTTCTGACGGACTGACTTTACCATCTGTGTAGAAGTCAAGATAATACGAGAGACAGATGGCACACCTGTCAACGCGACGCTCTGGCCATTTGGATTCTGTAGCCGGACTTCTCGCGTGGAACAGTTTATCTGGGCTTGGTGCTCAGTCAGCCAGTCCATTCCCAGAATTATGTCAAACCCAGTTATAGCTAGGATGGTTGCGTAGACTTCAAACTCTACCTCTCCCAGCGTAGCCTGGAACGAACACTTTTCAGTGGATGTCATATCCGACCCGTCTGGTAAACGGATTCGTATAGACAGTCCGGTTGAGCGAATAACATTTCCCTTTGTTGCGATGAAATCGTGGGAGACGAAAGAATGAGTCGCTCCTGTGTCAAAAAGGGTTTTGGCAGGGTGACCTTCTACCAACAAGATTCCTGACGTCATAGGAAAACATATAGATATATATCATCCAACTAATATACATATATATATATATATATATATATATATATATATATATATATATATATATATATATATGAAATATACAACAATAGTGGAAGAACTGATATCTTCTATCGCCTAAGATATATACCTATGACTACGTCAGGGGCTGGTCCATGCTGCAGGTCCAGTGCATAGGCCTCCTGGGGAGCTGCTCGGCCCTGCTGGCCTCTCCTGCCAGCTCGGCCTCTACGGCCTCTTTGACCCTGTCCCCGTGCCGGCTGTCCACCCTGGACTGCTCCTAGTCCTGGTCTCCCTATCGCCTGAGGGCAGAAGGCCCTCATATGTCCCGGCTGCTGACACAAGAAGCAGTTCCCTGCAAAGGGAACATCTCGTCGGGCCACTAGTGGGGGCTGTGGAGCTGGAGCTGGTCTACTGTCTTGCTGTGCAGCTGGGGGTGCTGGGGGTGCTGGTGGGCGCCTATAAGGCAGCCTGCGGCGTCGCTGTCTGCTCTCTCTATCCTGTCTATGGGGAGCGACTCCAACGTCTCGCCTCTGGTCTCGAGGAAGCTCTACTTGACCTCTGCGCCGCTGAGCCACCATCTGCTGGTCCAACTCTAGAGCTACCGCATGGGTGGCTATGGTGTGGAAGGTGGCCTGAGAGAGCATAATCAAGGCCTGCCTCAGGTCGTCTCGTAGTCCTCGGTAGAACCGAGAAGCCCTATCCCTGTCGGAGGCAGCCAGGTTCCCGGCGAAGCGTGCCAGGTGTATGAACTCTCTCTCATACTCTGCCACAGTGCGGTTGCCCTGTCGAATGAGCAGAAACCTCTCTTGCAGCGCGGCTCGGTCTGCATCTGTGATGAAAAATTCTAGCAGAGCCACGGAGAACTCCCCCCAAAGGACCGTGCTCATCGGCCGACCTCGGAAGGTAGAGCGACTAGACGCTCTCCACCAATCCCTCGCATATCCCTCCAAGAGGGTCACCACCAAAGAGACTGCTGCCAAAGCTGGGCACATCATCCCTACCAACAGCTCCTCCACTCGCTCCACCCACTCCTCTACCTGAATGGCCGTCTCTGTACCCCTGAAAGGGGGAGGCCTCAGTCCTCGAAAAGTCGTCAGCAGATCTGTGGGTGCGGTCATCTCCCGCGGTGGCTGTGCCAGGGCATCTCGGAAAGTCGCTAGTATAGCCGTCAGTGTCTGCCCTATATCTGACTCGGCAAACGGTACGGCTGCGGGAGCAACCGGGTCTGGTGGTGGGGTGGCTGGAACGTATCCTCTGGACGAGGATCCCCCGTTATTGTACTCCGGTATCTGGAGAAGTAACATGAAAGAGTGTCAATATTTTGCAAAAGTAAGGGAATTTGCAAAAGCGACAACCCAAGCGGAAAACAATGGTGTATGGGCGTACTAACGCACAGTCTAGAATCCCTAAGCCTCTACACTAGGGTCCACCAGGCTTCCACTGCAAGGTTCGTCCCGAACCTAGAACGAAGCGAGGGACGGAGGGATCCTGAGACTGCTCCACAAGGACGAATCGTGATCGCTCTGATACATTTGTGGTACCCCCCCCCAACCTTTTGCCCGGGTCGGGCCGGAGGGGTACTACTGGCCCAAGACGTCCACCCAGGGCTCATAGGGGAAACAATCCACCCTATTCAAGCACTAGATGGCCGTCTTGAGTGGTTCGAATCATAACATTCACAACCCATCAGAATATAGCGGAAGCATTAACAGGAAACCACTACACATAAATATAACATATCATATTAATACAGAGGTTCTAGGGCCGAAGCCTTATGCGTTTATAAAAGCCCGTGGGCTATGCATGTACTACATAAGTCTCTCACACACTCTCTCTTCTAAACTGCTCGGCGGTACTCACGTCTCTAAACACCGGAGACGGCGGGGGTGCATCTGCTCGAGTAGACCTAGCTGCTGGCGTAATCTCCTGCGGCAGCGGGTCACTACGGTGCTCCACCTCCTGTGAATGGTTATTCAAATAACCGTTAGTCACAGAGCTAAGTGGAAACAAATCTCCTCCCCGGATCCACATCCTGGGGACGAGCACGCACCCACCCAACAAAAGTAAATAGCCGAAGCAAGAGAGGGTTAGCATAACATTTCATATATGAACAGCTAGGAGCAATTATAAAAGAGTGCAGTATAACCGGGAAAAGCAGCAATAACATAAAACGGTTATAACAAGGCTCTACTAGCTCATCAGCACAACAGATTTTCATATCTTGAATTCTATCGCATGCATTCACAGCCGCGCACATACCGCAGGCATTCATAGCCGCGCACACGCCGCAGGCATTCATAGCCGCGCACACACCGCAGGCATTCATAGCCGCGCACACAAATCGCAGGCATTCATAGCCGCGCACACAAACCCTATGTCGACATAGTTTGGACCGCTTCTGTTCCAGCAGGGTAGCGAGCCCCGCGGGCCTCACCGATGTGGCCGTCGGTGACAGTGGCCAGTCCTGCCACTTCTGGGGGTGATCGTACCGCACAACCCCAGGCCCTCACGTACAACCTTGTGTACTCTTGGATGTGAGCGACATCCGACAAATCATTTTGGCTGACCAGCGGAGGAAACCCGACGGGGAAAATAACGGCCGGTCACCCGTGGTACTCATCTCCCTGTCGCCTTGAGTCGTCAACCTTGCCGCACCGGTACGAACGGTCTGCGGAAGGGACTGACCCGCCACCATTTCACCGCAAGCAATTTACAATCAATCAAACAATTGCAAACAATATAACATCGGGTCTACGACGGCCTGCCTTACTAGGCTTACACTTCGGGCATCGGCACTTTGCTCTACTTTCGACAAGGAGCGTGGGAGCGCTTTATTTGGGGCTAGACCTGGAGGACTACCTCAACTCCGGTTATCCCCAACTAAGGCTCAACCTAAGCAACAACTGCTCGTCAGAGCAGGACCCGGGAATATAAAAGTAAATTGCGATAAGATCAAGTGCGGTGGTTATGCTGCTTATTTAAAGTGCTGAAATGAAATGTGACCAGTACGAGACTGGATAAGCTTGACCGGTACGCAACTGGAGTAGTACTAAATAGAAAGTACTGAAATAAGCCTGACCAGTACGAGACTGGAGTAGTACTGAAATGAAAGTACTGAAATAAGCCTGACCAGTACGAGACTGGAGTAGTACTGAAATGAAAGTACTGAAATAAGCTTGACCAGTACGAAACTGGAGTAGTACTGAATTGAAAGTACTGAAATGAGCTTGACCAGTACGAGACTGGAGTAGTACTGAAATGAAAGTACTGAACTGAAAAGAATAAAGGAACTGGACCAGTGCAAAACTGGAATAATCATAAAGAAAATGGTTAGTAGTCCAATCACTCCATACAGGAGGCTTCAGTTCCATCTCTGTTCTCAGGAGAGATTCAGTTCCATCTACATCTAGGAGAGATTTAGTTCCATCTCTATCCCGGAGAGATTCAGTTCCATCTCCATCCAGGAGGCATTCAGTTCCATCTCCAGCCAGGAGAGATTCAGTTCCATCTCCATCCCGGAGAGATTCAGTTCCATCTCCATCCCGGAGAGATTCAGTTCCATCTCCATCCAGGAGGCATTCAGTTCCATCTCCAGCCAGGAGAGATTCAGTTCCATCTCAGTTTTTAAAGGCTTCCTTGGGTTACACCCTTTATTAAGATCAGATTATGGGTTGGTTGCGCCTTATTAACCACGGCTTAATCGGATTGGGGCTTATCAGGAGTTATACTTTCATTATTCGTCAAGAATAATTCATAACACACCACTCGTGCTCTCATCTTCCGAGCGTGCCCAAATCGCCCGAGAGTCAAGGCGCTCGACAGTTTTCATGAAATCTCGAAACACCCGGAGCTTGGTTACTTGCCTCGGCCACTCTCGTCGATATGAAACTTATTCAAATGAGAGAGGATAGTCGCGCGCTCCAATTTTCATTTTCGAAGAAAACGAGCGTAATAATATCGAGCGCGGTCCTAGGCTTCCATATTTTGGGAAAAATATCAATACTTATCCCCATGAGCTCAAAATTTGATACAACCCTTAAATGGATATAAAATGAGCATAGAAAAATTTTCACAATTTTTCAAAGAGTTTTGACCCTTTAATTTGGCCAAATAAAGTTTAATTGGGCTTTTAAAAATACCAAATCAACACCAAAAATTCTCAAAATTTTTGTGGAGGAAACCCTTAGCAAGGGAAACATTTTTCATGTTCAACACTCTTTTCCTAGGAGCCTATTTTAGTCTCAAACAAATCAACCCATTATTAATTATAATATTATAAATATTATAATTAATTTATTTATATAATATATATTATTATATATATATATAAATTAAAAAACACTGTAGATCATCTCCTCCCCCCGCTGCTGTACGTATCCCGCGCCCTTACGGGGCTTCTCCGCCGCCGGCCGGCCACCGGCCGGCCGTGGCTCCACCACCGGCCAACCCGCCGGTGGTGGGCGCTCCATCCGGCGGTGGTCCGGCGGCCTGCCGTCGCCGGCCGCCGCCGGAGCCATTTTTTTTTATTTTTGATCGGGAGGGAGGAGGGTGACGGCGGCGGCGCTCCGGCCGCCGGGAGTGCCATGCAAGACGTCCAAAATGGAGAAGGAGGAGGGAGAAGGCTTCCACCTGAGTTTGGTGGGCTCGGGAGGGGCCGGCTTGGTCGGACATGGCTCAAGGTGGTGGTGGAGGGGGAGGAGCTCCTTGGGTTGGCTTTTTCCGGCCACCAGAGCTCCGGCAGAGGGGGAGAAGGGGGGGGGGAATGCTCTGAGAGCTGTGAGGGAAAGAGAGGGGTTGGGGTCATTTTATAGGGAGGGGGAGGGGAAGCTTCCCTCCCATTGGCAATGTGGGATTAATCCCTCCCTAGGGAGGGATTAATCACCACCCTCCAGCTGTCCAAGGACAGCTGGAGGTGCCACATATTCCCCATGTGGGGATAGGAAAAAGCCTCATGGGCTTGGGCCTCCATGGTGAAGAAAGAGAGGGGGAGAGTGGGAGAAGGAGTAGGTGGGCCTCCATTTGCTTTAGGTTAGGGGCTTGATGGTTGGGGGGCCCATGGAAAGTGAGGGGGAATATGGGTCATCCTCCTTTGGAGAGGAGGTGAGCCCTTCATTTGGAGAAAAATCCAAAAAGTGGATTTTTAGGAGGGTTTGACCAAGTCAACCCTAGGTGGGTCCCCCTTGCTGGTCAAAGTCAAAGTGGGTCCAAGTCGTCGGGGTCGGGTCAAAGTTCGGGTGTCGTGTCATAATTGGTGTGCGCACGCTTTTCGGTGCACAACTATGCTTGATTTGACCACGGGTTGACTAATCGTCATCGAAATTGACCGGGACGACTTCCGTTGACTTCATATTGACCACACGAGTCTAACGCCACTGACTGGGGTTGAATCGGAGTCCGTTTGACGAAAGTCCGAAATTTGCGCGTCGCAGCGCGCTAAAATGGTCAAAGTATCCAATTTTGTCGTACAATCTCGGATTGTGACGCGACGAGCTCCGATGCGCTCATATTGACTATATGAGGTCATAGGAACTGATAGAACTCGATTCGGAGTTCTCTAGCTCGATATACAAAATCTCGCTCTCGTTGCGTTTTACGAGGAATGGTCACATCCACTATATGACCTCGGAGTCCAACTGAACGAGTTCCGATGCGCTCGTATTGACTATACGAGGCCACAGGAACTAACAGAACTCAATTCGGAGTTCTCTAGCTCGATTTCCCGCCTAGGGTTATTTCCCACCGGGTCATGGGTAGGGTTCAGGCCACTTTTATTGGGCCCACTAGGGTTCTGGTGGCCCAATAAAAGTCGGGATGTTACACCTTCCCTCTGATTCTAATTGTTGAATAGAGTGTACAAATGTCACACACAGAGGGGGGGAGGGGTGGGGGAGGTGAATGTGTGTGACTGAATTTTTAATTTAAAGTTGTTTGGAATTTTTTTTTTAATATAAATTCGGGTATCAAAATTTATTAACTTAGTTTTTTTTATTACTCTCTTTAATTTCAAATGGTTTTTATACTTAGCATCTATATGTGTAATATATTATGAGATATTTTAAGATGATAAACTCACTAAATTTGATATCTCAAAATTCAAACACAAGAAAAAAATCATAAATTTTCCAGACACAATATTGTTTACATAAACTTCATGCCTCATAAAATTACACAATGTTAATTCAAATAAAAATTGAAATACTTATAACTTTAACAAACACCAAATTCAGAATACTATGAAGATAATGTTCTTAAAAATAGTTAAAATAATTTCTTAAAAGAAAACTTGGATTTAAAATTCTAGACTTCTTTTGCAAAGAAGTGAGTTCAAAACCGAATGATTAAATGCTCCTTAGCCCGTCTCTACTTAGAGTATAAGAATGATTTCACCTTAAAAGTTCTGACTTGAGTGGAACTTAATTTGTCTTCTTTGAAGAACTCTCACAATTATTTTCTCTCTTTGCCAAAAACTTGGAAGAAATTGATTTTGTCTCCACTTCAAGTCTTGGACTTGAATAATCCTTCAATTTTCTGTGAGAAATTAAAGTGTGCTCCCTGATGAAGCTTTTGTACAACAGCCCCAAACTCCTTGATTCTCATGTCCAATCCTTTTCTCCTCGAAGAATCGGCCAAGCAGTTTTGGCTTTGAATGAAGTTCGGCTCCTCCAAAACTTCACCAAATTTTTGCCCAGTTTTTTTTCTCCACTTAATCCTGAAAAAGCCAATTACAACACACACACACACAAAGTGAAGATTATTAATCCTCTTAAATTGACCGAACATTGCCATTTTCAAGTGTCTTAAATCAAAAGATGCGCCTCTTGGTGGAAAACCACCACAACTGCCTAAAAATTTGGAATTCACGGCCCCCTTTTAAAAATCAATTTTTACTATAATTAGTATATAATTAATTTTGAAAATAATAAACAAATGTCATGCATCCATTCACAAAGGCCATGGCTATTAGATAGTAACTACCCATTACTATTTTTAGACTTGAATAGAATTTGGCCAACCAAAAAAACAGAAAAATAGCTATCAAAAAAAATTATTTTCGGCCATGATAGAATCAAAAAATGAGAAACGTCCAACATAAACTTTATTCGTTTTTATGTTAACTAAAACTTATCTCAAGGAGTCAACATCAAATAATGACTATTTAATGGACCAAATTCAGTTCTACGCAGGTCACGCTGCAAAATTCAGAAAAAAAAACATAAAACTATATTTCTTAAGTTCTGATTTCATGAAAATGTTTTACTTCTTAAGCAATGTTATGCATGGAAGCATGAGAGACAATAACAATGATAATCATTATAACAATGATTAATACATATAAATAAAAGTCATGTATCAAATGGAGGTTACTTATGCAATAAACTCACAACTTCAAAGCACATAACACACACCTGCAAAACAATAATAGTCTTCTACCACAATATAATATGGTTAGTAAATAACACACAAGCAAAAAAAACACAATATCGACATCATGCTAGGAGACAAGTACCCCTCTCGATACCATTTATTTGATGGAAACTCATCATCATCTTTTTTAAAGGGATTATTGTAAAGCCTTGTAAAATGCCTCCTCCTGTAAAAAAGAATTTGAGTTAGATTTAAAATAAAAAATTAATGGGTACAACAATGACAAAAATGTAATGATTTATTCATTGCTCCCAATAATCCCACTGACTGTCTGTGAAATATGGCGTGGGGCCCTGACCGGACCCTCTGTTATATTTCATGTGACGGACAAAGGTGCTACAAAAGTCATGAAAACACCACCCCGGTAACGATGCTTATTTTGGTTGGTCTTCTTCTGTAATGTTTATCATCAAATGGCATGAACCAATACAATTTGAAATAACTGAACTACTCATCCAAAAACAATATCGAATTCTAAAAGCCCACATTGAAAATGATTCCTAATGCTGACCGCTAATATTATAGATCCAACCCCATTTCTCTTTATCTGCTCTTCATAACTGTGAAGCAATTGAAACAATATTTTTTAAAATTAAATGTCCAAAATATGATATAAAGGCTAGAGAAAATGAAGGATTTAATCTGTAAACAGAAAGGTCTGTAACTTAGCAAGGAAGAGTTGTACATAAATATACTTGTAGTGTCTGGCAATGAAGACAAGGCCATTAGTGCTAAAATCAAAACTGTAGGAACTCTGTTGTTGAAATGTTTTCATCATCTTTCTCAATTTTATTTAACTATGGGACATTGAATTAAAATATTTTGCAGAGATTGAAAGCCACACCCAGTCCAGGAATTGGCGGATGTCTTTTCAACTTACAAGAGAATCATGTGCATACTCATAGATGTTTCTTCTCTACAGTCACAAAAGATTTGCAGTTTTTAGATGATATGGATGCTGAGGAAACACTGTAGGTTCCTGTGGCAAACTTTTGCATTAAGTTTCATGTTATTGTGTAATAACGCTTTACAAGATTTTTTTTTTTCATTTTCTATTTTTTTAGCTCCATAGACTTATTCATATGGCGCTAGAGAACATATCACCATTGTTTCAAACTATTTCAGCGGAAGTAGATGAGAAATACAAGCTTATGAATGAGAATCCATTGTCATTTTTAGATGAGCTAATTCCATCCTTGCGCAAGCTCCGGAGACTCGCCAGTATGCTCTTTGCTGATTTTTATCCGTCAAAATTCTAATATTCGTTGAATCATCGTCGATGATTTATTTTTCGTGCCAGACTTGTTTGATATGCCTTTAAAATCAATCACAACAATTTGGGAAAGCGGGGAGCTAGTAAAATGTGGCTTCACGTCATCTAAGGTAACACATTTTATGGTTGGGTTTTATGCACACGAGAAGGGTCGCTGATTGTGAGAAGAAAATTGTCATAGTTATTAGTTATTACCCTTTTCTACATTTTTTTATTGCAGCCTGTTTTATGAATCCCCACTTTTTGGTGATAAATATTTCTTTTTATATAACATTCTGTAGAGATTGAAAGCCACGCCCAGTCCATGGGAATAGTGGAACTTCGTGGTTGTAGCTGTCTTTGATATTCTTATGAGTTTGCTGTTGGAAGCGTTTACAATGGGCACAACACCAAATAAAAGAGCAAACAACTTCTTTAATATATCAAAAAAGATTACAACAAAAACACAAACACAAACGACAACGGCGTGTCATCACAACTACAACTCCACACAACAACACTACCCACACTTGGGTATTACAACTTCATACTCGCACTTCTGACCGCAAAAGTCGCAAAAAAAACTGCTGTCCGCAAGAATCAATTTTTGTCTACTTCTGTTTACAGGAAAGCTGTCCGCAGTTTTAGAAATGCAGTCCGCAGCCTTTTAAGGTTGACAGGTGTTTAAAAATAGTCCGCAAAAGCTTCCGGATTTCTTTGATCCGGATGTTACTCCACGTGCTGCAGGTTTTTATAGATATTGCCAAGCATTTTTTTTATCCGCAGGTTACTCTAGGTGCTGCTGCACTTTGTCAAGATTCCGCTGCGCAGAATTCTGTCCGCCAATGTGCAGTCCGCCACTTTGCTGCTTTGCCAAACTTTTCCAAAACTTCCGCCTATTTTATTTCAAGGAAATGTCTACCTATTTATAGGTATAGCAAGCCAATGATTATGTGCCATGTGTCCCACTATTCACGGTCATCATAATTCACGCCTCATGAATTCACGCCTCCTCCTATAATTAATACCCACTATTATATTATTATAATATATAGATGATAATAACCATTGACTAGTCAACCTCCACTATAAAATTATATACATAATATTATATATTCACTTTCCTGGCCTTTGACTTTGGTCAAACCAAACAACTTGCCAACAATCTCCCCCTCAAACACGGCAACACATGCCGAGTTTGTTTTTGCACATTATGAACGTCTCAGCCTTCAACGATTTTGTAAAAATATCTGTCATCTGCTCTCCTGTGGGGCAGTAGACTAACTCCACCACTTTCTGCTGCACCTTCTCTCGAAGAAAGTGATACTTTGTCTCGATATGTTTGCTGCGCCCATGCAGCACTGGATTCTTCGCTAGCTGAATCGCGGACATGTTATCAACATACACTGTCACAGGAACATCTTGTGGTTGGTGCAACTCTTGCAGGAGATTTCTCAGCCAAATCGCCTGACAAGTACAGGCTGCTGCAGCAATGTACTCTGCTTCACAAGTTGATAAGGCAATCGTTGCTTGCTTCTTCGAACTCCATGAGAACACAGTCGTTCCAATATGAAAGGCGTACCCGGAAGTGCTTTTCCGGTCATTCACATCTCCTCCGTAATCACTATCGGAGTACCCGACCAGCTTCAACTCCTCTGCAGATGAGTACATCAAACCATGATCTCTTGTCTCATTCACATACCTTAAAATCCTCTTTGCTGCTGTGAAGTGATCTTGCTTCGGCTCCTCCATATATCTGCTAACAACTCCAACCGCATACATGATATCGGGCCTAGTGAAAGTCAGGTAGCGTAGACTTCCAACTAGACTCTTGAACAACGTTGAGTCAACTGCTTCTTCCTTTGAATCCTTCCTCAGCTTCATTCCCGGATCTGCAGGAGTAGAGATAGTCTTGCTATTCTCCATCCGGAACTTCTTCAGAATCTCTTCCGCATACTTTTTCTGAGAAATGAAGATCCCATCTTCACTTTGTTGTACCTCAATGCCCAAGAAGTAAGTGAGTTCTCCCAGATCAGTCATCTCGAACTCCTTTTTCATCGTCTTCTTGAACTCTTCAAACATAAGAGGGTTGTTGCCAGTGAATATCATGTCGTCAACGTACAAGCACACGACCATGATATCTCCATTCTTTTCCACCTTCGTGTAGAGTGCATACTCATACAGGCTCTTCATATACCCGTTCTTCTGGAAGTATCCATCAATTCTTTCATTCCACACACGAGGCGCTTGCTTCAACCCGTACAACACCTTCTTTAATTTGTAGACCTTCCTCTCTTGGCCTTTCACCTCATATCCAGGAGGCTGCTGCACGTACACATCTTCTTCCAGGTATCCATTAAGAAATGCGGACTTGACGTCCATCTGACAGATCTTCCACTTATATTGAGCAGCTAGTGCAATGATCAGTCTGATAGTGTCTATCCGCGCCACTGGAGCAAAGACCTCGTCATAGTCCACTCCTTGAACTTGCCTATAGCCTTTCGCGACGAGTCTTACCTTGTGCTTCTCCACTTCTCCATCCTTGTTCTTCTTCACTCTATACACCCATTTCACACCAATGGGCTTATGACCTGCCGGCAGAGTGACCAACTCCCAAGTATCATTCTTCTTAATGGATGTCATCTCTTCATCCATTGCTTTCCTCCAAGTCTTCTCCTGAGCAGCTTCATCATATGAGTGTGGCTCACAATCTGCTAAAAGACAATATAAAGAAAAATTAGCATGAATTGGCTCCGTGTCCTCGTAGATCTCCTCCAACCTTCTCATCCTAGGTTGAGAACCATTAGAGATGCTCCTGCTGGTGCGTGCTCTATCAGAACTGCTTCTGTTGGTGCTTACTCCACTAGAGTAGGGAGTCGAAGCTCCCCCTGAATCTCTGCTCGGTGGTGATGGTGGTTCAGCTCCACCATCCTCAACTTCAGCTTCGTGACCACCTTCTTCATCATCATCGTCATAGAACATTCCTTTGACGCTTCTTTCTTTCTCATCCCAGCTCCAGCAGCTATCTTCTTCAAATAACACATCTCTAGAGATGATTGCCTTCTTTGTCACTGGGTTGTATAACTTATAAGCTTTACTCATCGGAGCGTAGCCTACAAATATACACTTCTCACTCTTATCATCCAACTTCTTCCTCTTCTGCTCAGTGATGTGAGCATAAGCTACACACCCAAACACTCTCAAGTGTTGCACACTTGGCTTCCATCCACTCCATGCCTCATATGAAGTCTTGAACTTCACAATCTTCGTTGGACATCTGTTCAACAAGTACACAGCACATTGTACTGCTTCAGCCCAGAACATCTTCGGCAACTTCTTGCCCTTTATCAAACTCCTTGCCATGTTCTGAATCGTCAAGTTCTTTCGCTCAGCAACTCCATTCTGCTGAGGTGAGTATGCTGTAGCCAACTGATGAGCAATCCCATGCTCTTTGCAGAAAGCATCAAATAACTTAGAGGTGTACTCCCCACCTCGATCAGTTCTAAGTACCTTCAGGTACTGTCCACTCTCCTTCTCTGTCATAGCCTTGAACTCCTTGAACTTGTCAAGGGCCTCAGACTTCTCCTTCAAGAAATAAACCCAACACTTCCGACTAAAGTCATCAGTGAAGGTAATATAGTATTTGCTTCCTCCAACTGAGGCAATATCAAACAGACCAGCAATGTCCGAATGAACCAGTTCAAGCTGTCTCCTTGCTCTACGAGACTTTCCTCCTTCAAAACTCTGCCGCTTCTGCTTTCCCTTTGTACAAGTTTCACAAATCTTTTGTGGCGGTAAGATCTTAGGCAAACCTTCCACCATCTTTGCATATGATAGAAGCTTCAGACCACTGAAGCCTAAGTGACCCATCCTATGGTGCCACAACCAGGCTTCTTCTTCCTCATCAGTTCTTGCTAGGCATGCCGTCTCCTCGGCATCCATCTTCAACGTAAAGAGACGATTCGTCGTCATCTTTACTTTCACCACCTCTTTTCCTTGCTGGTTCTTCATAGACAACAAACCATCCTTCAACTGAATGCAGTAACCTTTCTCCACCAACTGTCCAAGGCTTAAGATGTTACTCTTCAAGCCAGGAACATAGAACACATCATTGAGATGCACCTTCTCACCATTTAGGGTGACCACTATCAACCCTTTGCCTTCTACTGAGATCTTTGAAGCATCACCAAAACTAACCTCACCAACATTTGGTTCAAGGTTAGTAAACAACTCCTTCTCACCACACATATGGTTGCTCGCTCCTGTGTCCAAGTACCAAACTTCATTTCTACCTCCTTCAGCTCCTCTGTAAGTCAAGAACATCATTGGATCACCATCAGTGTTTCTTGCTTCAGCATAGTGGTTGGTCTCCTCATTCCTCCTCAGAAGTCTGCAGTCATAACTCATGTGCCCAAACCTATTACAGTTGTAACATTGGACTTGGGTCATTCCACCACGGCCTCTTCCACGGCCTCTTCCTCTTCCTTCTTGCTCTCTACCTTGAGGTTGCTCCGCCTCTCTCTGGAAGTTCTGATGTCTTCCTCCTCTTCTTCCTCTGCCTCTGCCTTGGTAGCCTCTACCTCGCTGGCCACCTCCTCTTCCTGAACTCTCTCCAAAGTTCAGCTGAGTCTGAAGTGCTTTCTCTAAGCCACTTGACTCTTCATCTTGTAGCATGCGGTATTCATGTGCTTGCAGAGAGCCTATGAGTTCATCAACAGATATCTGAGTGAGATCCTTCGACTCTTCTATCGCCACTACTATATAGTTGAACTTCTTTGACATAGATCGCAACAGTTTCTCCATAAAACTGACATCATCGATCGTTTCTCCGTTGCGCTTCATTTCATTTGCAAGTGTCTGCAGGCGAGTCACATAGTCACCAACTTTCTCAGAGTTCTGCATCTTGATAACTTCATACTCTGCTCGGAGAGATTGAAGCTTCACCTTCTTTGCCTTGTCAACTCCTTGCAAGGAGCGTTGCAAGGTTTCTCATGCTTCTTTAGAAGTTCTAGCATCCAAGATCTTCTCAAAGGTTGCTTCATCAACCCCTTGATATAACAAGAACAATGCCTTCTTGTCTCTCTTCCTTGCCTCTCTCAGTGTCGTCCTTTGTGCGTTAGTCAACGCCGCCTCTTGCTCAGTATTCTGCTCTTCATACCCATCATCAACAATCTCCCAAAGCTCCTTTGATGCTAGCAGCACTCTCATCTGGATGCTCCAGTTCCCATAGTTCGTCTTCGTCAACTTGGGAACTTGACCCGACATAGCATTAATCATCTCCATTGTTGTGATCTCTTCAACTCTTTTGAGTTACCACCAAGGTTCGCAACCTGACTTTGATACCACTGTTGGAAGCGTTTACAATGGGCACAACACCAAATAAAAGAGCAAACAACTTCTTTAATATATAAAAAAAGATTACAACAAAAACACAAACACAAACAACAACGGCGTGTCATCACAACTACAACTCCACACAACAACACTACCCACACTTGGGTATTACAACTTCATACTCGCACTTCTGACCGCAAAAGTCGCAAAAAAAACTGCTGTCCGCAAGAATCAATTTTTGTCTACTTCTGTTTACAGGAAAGCTGTCCGCAGTTTTAGAAATGCAGTCCGCAGCCTTTTAAGGTTGACAGGTGTTTAAAAATAGTCCGCAAAAGCTTCCGGATTTCTTTGATCCGGATGTTACTCCACGTGCTGCAGGTTTTTATAGATATTGCCAAGCATTTTTTTTTATCCGCAGGTTACTCTAGGTGCTGCTGCACTTTGTCAAGATTCCGCTGCGCAGAATTCTGTCCGCCAATGTGCAGTCCGCCACTTTGCTGCTTTGCCAAACTTTTCCAAACTTCCGCCTATTTTATTTCAAGGAAATGTCTACCTATTTATAGGTATAGCAAGCCAATGATTATGTGCCATGTGTCCCACTATTCACGGTCATCATAATTCACGCCTCATGAATTCACGCCTCCTCCTATAATTAATACCCACTATTATATTATTATAATATATAGATGATAATAACCATTGACTAGTCAACCTCCACTATAAAATTATATACATAATATTATATATTCACTTTCCTGACCTTTGACTTTGGTCAAACCAAACAACTTGCCAACATTTGCCTCAGAAAATGCATCGATTTAGAGCTCGAACATGTTTCACTTATGCCAATATTTAGCCCGAGTCTGCATTGCAGATCTGTTCTCCTTGATGGTCGTTGCTATTGCAACCCAGTCTGATTAATCCTTCATGGATAATCATTAGGGCCTCATTTCATCTGATGATCAACTTCTTGGTCATTCTAGGAGGCTTCTCAAATTCGGCCAGCCAATTTATATCTTTTGTGATCTGATTAAACTGATGAGGTTCTCAAATTGAGTTGGTGCATCCAACTCATATGGTTTATGTGCACATAATTTGAGCCTTTGGGTTGATGAGCTTCCTTCGTACTTGTGCAACATGCATTACAATATTGGACTAGGTCACTTATTATATTTTTTTTCTAAACTGTGACGTTTGGTGCAGCTTCCCACTGCCAAAAATGCTTGGTAAGGAGCTATTTGTAGTATGCTACAATAATGCCTTTAATTTTAGATTTCTCTTCTGCACAACCTTTATATATCATTGCAGGATGTGCTCATATGTATTTGGTAGCTTCACAAATCAGGGTGAGAGCAATTTGATTGACCTGTAAGCACAAGATTGTATGTCAATATCTTATGTACGTTGTTTTTCTGGGGTTATGTTTTCTAATTTGCACATGAATTGTGCTCAAACGGACGAATGGTTCCTATGAGGAGCTTGAAGACAAGGGAGCTTCAAGTGGATGAAAAAATCACAATATATTTATTTATTTTGTGTTTCATATAAAAAACAAGAATTATGTAATGTTTGTTTATTATGAAATTTATTTATGTATTGAGTTTAGTAGAGTGAAAAGCTCTACTGTCTGTCCTAAAGGGTTTGAGCTATCTCCCACCTTTTTATTAATAAATTTAAATGAGACATTATCTTTTCTTTCATTAGTTTTAGCAAATGAATATTTTGTTTAATGTTGTATTTAATGATGAATAAATAATTTTAGTAGCAAAAGTCATTATTGCATTGCAACCACATTATATTTAATGAAAAATAGTTATTGCTAATAATATACATTTAGAGACAAAACTAGTTGTCACTAAAAATGCACATTTAGTGACGGAAATTAATGGTCACTGAAATAGTACATTTAGCGATGAAAATTAATTGTCACTATAAATATGCATTTAGTGAAAAAGAAATTTTGGTTCTAAATACATTTTGTGACAATCATTTTGCCACCACCTTGTGACGGATCAAATTTGGTTGATAAATGTCTTTAGTGAACAAATCATAATATTTTGAGACCAAAATTTTTGTCACTAAAAGTAATTTTTCATGTAGTGTGGGTTTTATAGAAACAGGGGATGGGGAGGGAGTTTCTTCCGGGGATCAACTTCAATAGGACGACATCGTACCAGGGGCGGATCCAGAAGGGTGCCCGAGGGACACTAGAGCCCATTATTTTTCCAATTATTAGTGTATTTGGATTCTTCTCATCGAGGCAATGAATTTTGACTACTTAAACGTCAAAAACTGTGCCCAGATGAGTGAAACAACTCTGGTAAGATGAAAACGTTAAATAAATTTTTTAAAAGAAAGTTGATGTCTGACCCCCCATGTTAAAGTTTTAAGAACCCAAGTGTGCATTCAAAAAAAAAATTTGTGCACCCCCATTATTAATTTTTTGGATCGACAACATAAGATCCAAGTTTTGAAGCTGGTGGCCGCTGGATCACCATTTTTCGACGATTGGAGATTGGATCAAAATCCTAAAATTCAAAAACTAGCCATTTAGACCACTATGTTCTTCGACCTTGCCGGCCGCCCACACAGTCTCCGCATTGCAGAGCCACCTCTGGAGCTCGAAGGCTGCTAGTCTCCGGGCGAGGTAGCTGATTCAACCTTATTGCTCTGTTCGGTGAGTGATTTTACAGATCCAGATTAGGAGGCGGAGGTGGCCGCGGTAGCGAAGGAGCATGGCGCGGTGGTGAACCTGACGATTACGATGGTGGTCCCAACATATTCCGTTTATTTTTCCGAAAAAAATGCTAATCAGGACTGATTTCAATATTTTAGAAAGTTTGGGGACAAATTTCGGGCAAAAAATAGTTTGGGGATCTATTTCAAAAAATTGATGAACTTTAGGGACCTATTTAGTAGTTTTGCTAGAAATCATCCAAACTTAACCAAAAAAGTTTAAAGATCCATCTGAATTTTATGGTATTTGATTAACTCCAAACTTAACCATAATACATGGTATTTGATTAACTCCCTTAGTTTAGACATCAAAATCATCCAAACTTAACCAAAAAGTTCAAAGATCCATCAGAATTTTAAGAGTTGGGCACACAAATAGTTCTCATAATATGCGCCGTTAGGAAAGTAGCAGTATAAAACTATTGAAAAGTCTCTAGAGTAGGGGTGCAAGTTGAGTTGAGTAGGCTCGAAAAAAGCTCGACTTGGGCTCGAGCCTGTGGAGCTTGAGCTCGAGCTTGATTATGAGTTGAGTTCGAGCTCGAGCTCGAGCTCTGATATTATTGTTCATGAGCTCGCGAGCCGGCTTGCGAATTTTTCATACCTATATTTTTTTAAAAAAAATTAATAATAAAAGGAAAATCAGGCTCATCAGATAAAAAAACTCATGAGCAGCTCGAGCTTGACTCGAACTCGTGAGCACGTAGCTCAAGCACGAGCTCAATAAGTAGACATCGAGCTCGAGCTCGAGCCAGGATAAAATGAGCTCGTCGAGCTCGAGCTTGGAAATTTTGCCATACTCGACTCAAGCTCGACCCGTTTGCACCCATACTCTAGAACTATACATGACGAAGAAAAGAACAGTTCCAGAGCAAAGCATGATTCATGGAGCAAACGGAGCCTTGCAAGACGGGTGACTAATAGAAGCTACTCAATCGCGACTGTCCGGAGCATTCCAGGAGGCCGTGACGGAGCTCCGACGGCTGTATGGAGCGTTCCAGGCAGCGGCGAGGGAGTCAGCGCGGGAGTCGCAATGTGGAATCACTGTTTTACCAGATGCAACTGTGAGAAAACTTACCACGCCACCCTGGCTCTGCGCGAGGAGGTTGTCGGCAACAAGCAATCGCTTCTCCAGATCGAGGGATTTCTCCCGCTCCGCGGCAACACCGGCCTCCGCGTCCTTCTATTTCCTGTTGTTGAAAACGAGGCGGCGCGAGACTCGGTGCGCGAGCTCTAGGGAGCGAAACTGAGAGTGGGCACTTTTTAGAATGATATCCCGCGATGGCTCGTTATCTGCGGGCTCGGAGCCAAGGCCGCCATACAGCCCAAACCCTAAGGAGAAGGCATGACTGGTAGGGGGGTCCTGCTCCTTCCAGGAAGGGAGAAGGGTAGACACCGACACGCGGTTGGTGTCTTGGTCCCATATGAGAACCGGCTCGCCGGCGTCATCATTCGTCACAGGCCCCATATTATAATTCGGGTGCGAGGCGGGAGTCGGGCGGCTGGACGAGCCAGTCTCGCCAGGAGGGAGCTGAGAGGGCTGAACATTGCTGGGGGCAGCTGGCTCTGAAGAGACCGTCTCGCGGACGGGCGAGACGGGTCGTCGGGGAGGCGAGGGGACGATAGAGTGATGGGGGACAGGGACCCCGCTGGCTCTTTTCTTTCCTTAGCAGATTTTTCCTTTTTGAAGGACACTGACTTTTTCTTCTTCTTGGGGCTGAGGCGAGAAGTACCCTCGCTCGCGGGCCTCTTCTTAGGGGCAGGTGTCAGCGTGTCTTTCGCTGCCTCCGCCGCCATACTCGCCAAAGCGAGAGCTCGGTTACTTTGGTAGGGGGGATGGACGGGGACGGTCCTCTCTCCTAGATAAGATGACAGTCAGCGGGGAGTAAGAATTTACAAGGATAAAGAGGGAAATAGAAACGTACCTTCGTCGGGGAAGACGACGGGGAGCGAGTCGAGGTCTCGCCGAAGGTATTGGACTTCGAAATTCTTCCCTGCGAAGAAATCGCAGAGGTCTTTCTCGGCACCCCCACCTTGGGGGTGTCATAATAGCATTCGGCAGGAGACACGGGGGCGAGAGGGATACCTCCCAGATCCCCGCGGATGAAGACGAACCGAGTCAGTCAGTGGTGGTTCTTGTTCGGCATCTCGCACACTTTCAGGCCTCGGCCTGTGAAGTAAGAGATGTCGTCGTCCTTGGCGTGGTAGACAAACAGCTTGCGGAAGACAGTTAAACTAAACTCAATACGCTCTCGCCGCAGGTAACAGGCGAAAGCGATCAGTATGGAGATGGCGTTGGGATTGAATTGGGCTGGGACGACCCCAAAGTACTTCAGCACTAGCTTGACCTCCGGCCAGAGGGGAAGCCGCAGCCCCGCCTCGAAGTACGAGACGGGGAAGGCCAGCTCATTGGGGTAGAAGGTGTTGATGCATTCGCCAACTTTGGGCGGGCGAGATAGATAGCCGTCAGAGAGATACTCGCTGGCGAAACGAGCGTGGTCTTCCTCTGGCAGTCTGCCGAGAGGGAAGTCGTGGTCCACGAAGCGCTTTCCGCAACCGCTGCGCCCCTCGCCCTCTTCCATCTTTTTCTTTCCCATGGCAGGCGAGAAAGCGGCAAAATAAGGAGAGGACGGTTCAGAGAGAAAGGGGCGCGAGATTGGGGAGAGAGACGGGAGCCGCGGTCAAAGAAACAGCTTAGAGTAACAAAGCAGAGAGGCCTGGGTTGGAGATATTTATAAGGGATAAGGGAGAGAGGAGATTAAGCGGGAAAGTCAGGAGGCGGGAAATGAGGAGACACCCCGACGTTTTGTCTCTCTCTCTCTCTCTCGCTCTATCTCACTCTCTCTCTGGAACTCAAGAGGCGGGGGCGCCGCAGCAATCTTTTCGAGGCAAGCCATCATTATAAGACTAATAGAATAATAGCTAATCATGACAGATGAAAAGATGGCATGAATATGACTAATACAGTACCAAAAGATTTAAAATTATCGTCCCCTGCAAAGGGCACATCTCGCCCAAATAAGTTTTATACAACGCGTCAATAATCAAACAGCTAAATTGACAGAAATACAAGGAGGACCTGGAGAGGGCGAGACGGGACTGCGACAGTTTAGTTCCGCACCCACTGCCAGCGGTCATCTTTACCTCCCGCGCATGGAGGGCGGCCAGGACGGTGAAAGGCGCGAGCGGCGATCACGCCGCGGCGCGCGAGACGAAGATGTTCGTCCGTCTCGTTTAAGATGGCTTGGGGGTCGGTCCCGTCTAGCACCCCGTCCGCTTCCATCCTGGCGGAAAGGCGGTGATAATCTGCTTCTATCCACTCCATGCGCCGGTCGGAGGCTTGCTTCTCCAGCTCCATCTCGCGGATTATGTGCGTATATTTACGAAACATCCTGGCTGTCCTCCGCTTCAATTCCAGGGGGTCCATGGGATCACCCAAGTAGTCCTCGATCTCGCCAGGATGAGGAAGAGGCGAGAGGGGGGGAGCCGCGGGAGCTTCTTCAGCATCGGAATCAAATTGGACGCCTGCGGAAATAGCGAGAGATCACAAGCAAGGATGAGCCCGCGCGAGTCGGATAAAAGAAGGCGAATCAACAGAAAGGCGGGAAGGGAAGAGATCTTACTGGGGACGCAGCCCTTCCCCCTATCTCGCCTTCAGTTCTTCCGGGTAAGAGGTGGGACCTCCGAGCTGAGCCCCCTCGGTCTGATTTCAGGTCTCCGACTCTTGTCAGGAGGGTAGCGCATGAGGAGTAAGTGTGGGCTGCATCCTGTTTCGAACGTTAGGAGGGGACGAAGGGTTCCAGGCAGCGGCAATGAAGCTTCGGCGGCTGTTCAAAGCATTTCAGGAGGCTGCGAGGGCGCTGGTACTGGAGTCACAACGTGGAATCGTTGTTTTAGGATAGAGCAATAGGCTTTGTTTTCGTGCCGAGAAGGGCTGCAATTGGAGGGTTATTTTAGGTTAATATATATATATATATATATATATATTATATATATATATATATATATATATATATATATATATATATAATATATATATATATTTAGAATTTGGGGCATGCAAATATTTATTATATGCCTGCAAATATCAAAGCTTTTGATGGGTTCCACCTAAATAGTTTTCGAGACTAAGTCAAAGGCATCCGACCGAAAGCGTGCAAGAGAACCAGCCCATGCAGTCGAGTCAGGCGCGTGGTTCGTGCCCGCTCAAAGGGGTCCAAAAAACGCTCCCCAAGACACGCGCACGGATGACCCAAGCACTCAATCTGCCCCGGCGCAAGTACGAGCTTGTCCCTCTAAAAAACTATAAATAGCCCCCCAAGCCCTCAATTGATGACAACAACTTCATAGGGTAGAGAGAACTCTGACGTTTTCCGGCGAGAACGTGAGACTTAGATCGTTCCTCCACTCGGAATTCGTTCCGCTCCCTCTCTAGACATTTTTCTGGATGAACACTTTTATCCAAGCCCTGAAAACTTAGTGAATCATCAACTCCATTGGACGCTCTTGTGAGATCATCATGCACTTAGTTTAATTTCTGTTATTCTTGTACTCAAAGCTTTGTAACGGAGAGGTGACCTGTCACCCACAGAGAAAACTATCAACTCATGTAAACTCAACAAAATAGTAGATTTGGCTCTACACAAATCCGACCACATGGTTTTTCATCCTTTCTGGATTTTCCAAGTAAAAAAACTCTCGTCATTTGTTGTTGTTTTTCAGTGACTGTTTGTGCGTCCAGCCCAACTCCGAGATAAGGCGGCCTGATTTTATGAACTGGTGAACAACCGGGTGACCACTAACAGCTCTTAAATAAATATTAAAAATACATAAATGAAAATGGAACTGTAGATATTGTTTTAAATTAATGATCGGAATATATGCCAAGCTGTTGCCTACTTTTCTACAATTATATATTATGGAATATTATGCCCTCGAGGCTACAATTTGACTTAAGAACATGCAATTGCAATCATTCATATGATATAATGATATAATAATAAATGAATATAAAAAAAAGACACTAGAAAATAAATGTCATGTGACTCCGGTTGTGGGTACCCTTATTTTATGGCAGGATATGCTACCAGGCACCTATTTAATTAACAGACATTGCGCATCAGAACAAATAAGAAGCGAGACATTCCCATATTATTGCTCATATATAATAATATGAGCAACGCACACGTCCGGCCAACTAGATCATCCATAGTGTCCCGGCGTGATCACTCTCGACCCACTTGCAATCCTCCAAATCATGATTACGGCTTTGTTTGGTTTGGCGTTTTGCCGCTTTGGTTTGGAGCAAATGTCGCTGGACGGCGGGTAAAAAAACAGCTGCCATCGGAATTTGCTATGTTTGCATCCACAGCAAGGAGAAAACGGTCCCGATCTGCTTCGTTTCGACCCCCACCTCTCCCCCTCCGATCTGGTTGCAAAGTAACGTTACAACTCAGCAGATGCACCCGTCACCGTCGAACCAAATATAACCGTAACAATCCGTGAGGGAAGAATTTTTACTTACTCATTATTTCATCATATATAGTATGTAGGGAAAGGGAAGCGAAGGCAACTTGCAATTTAGCACGGTTTTCTAACAAGTGAAGCTATATATGATGAGATTTTGAATAGAGTTTGGTTGATACTCAAGATGTACATTTATGGGGATGTAGCATAATGCATGCAAATTAAATGGGATAATTAAGCATATTTATTAGCCAAATTACTGGTTGAAATAACTTAACCAAATTACTCGTTGTATTAACATAATATAATAAGAGTAACATACTAATTAGAGAAGTATTACTTGTCAAATGTTGTAACATACATTCAAATACATATATTTTTAAGCATGCACTGCAGTTGATAGAATGACAAACACCCTATTAAGAATTGTTGCGGTCTAACTCGGCGCTCCTAAACTGTTCCAAATGCGACCGTCTTAGCCCGGGAGCGGTCGATCGTGCAATCAGTCAAAGAATCAAAGAGCAAGTACACAAAGCGATTTTGACGTGGAAAAAACCCTTCAACCCGGTGAAAAACCACGTGACTGGGTCTGTGCTGGTCAAAATCCACTATTTGCTTCGGGTTACAACTGTTGCGACAAACTCGATGCCCCGGTCGGACTGGATTCAACTGGGCCGCCTTAGCTTGCGGGCGGTCGAGCGCGCACATAGTCAGAGAAAAGGGAAGATCGACTCAAGATATGATGACGTGGAAAAACCCTTAAATTGGGTAAAAAACCACGTAATCGGGTCTGTGTCGGTCAAAATCCACTAGCTGCTTGCGGTTACAGGGCGTTCGGTGAATCGGGGCGACGGGCCGCTCCCGTTACAACTGGAGGTGAGAGAAGGGGACTGCAGCTCCCCGCGTGCAACAGGCTGCTTTGCGAGAGCGCTTTGAGTACTATAATTCGAGTGGCGGCACTGGGGGCTCTGTAACTTGGGTTGCGGGTCTGTCGGGCACCTACTTGCAAGGATCGTCTTCTTCCTCCTCTGCTCGTGCTGGGACCTAGGCGTTCTAGGGCTGGTGGTGCTCTGGTGGTTCGTGGTGGCTCGCGGTGGCTCGATGGTGGCTGGAGGATGACCTGAGGGAGGAGTCTGACAGAGCTCTGACCTGAGGAAGAAGATGAGCAGGAGCCAAAAAGTGATGAATGAGGAGGCCCTGGGGCTCCTTTCATAGCCTCCGGGAGAGGATTATGGCGGGCCCCACCACCAACTTAGTGGCTTAGTGGGTGGTTACCCACCGGATCGGACGACAACGGATGCCCAGTAATGATCGGACGGTGGCCGACTTGCATGTGGCGGTGGCGGTTGACGACGGTGGGCGGCCGGCGACGGCGGTAGTTGGCGAGCGGGCGGGCGGTCGGCGGCGATCGGCGGCGGGCAGTCGGCGGCGACGGGCGGGCGGCGACGGGCGGCGACCGATGGGAGGCGGGCGGCGGCGACCGACGGTAGTTGTTGAATGGGAGGCCACCATGATCTCTCCTATTATGATGAAGATCATGGGGGGAGTGGGTTGACTAGTCAAACCCATGATATCCACAATTGGAGGGATCATGGGAGAGATGGCTAAGTGCACACCCATTCTTATATAAATGGGTCTCCATCGCCATCAATTGCCCCCCAAATCCTCTGCTGTAGAAGGTTGGTACAAGCGAGAGAGCAAGGATTTCCTCTCATTATCTTTGACTATGACTGTGGCGAGCGGCAAGCTAGAAACATCAGAAAGCGGCGCCCGACGCGCCTTGATAATGACATGTTAAAAAGATTTCTGAGGGAGAGAGAGTAAGACGACAAGAGGAAGCTTTAGTGTGCCCAAAAGAGAGACGGCGAGGCGGCGGCCAGTGCGCGGGCACGTGAGGAGGCGCGCGGATCAAGTCATGCGAGAGTGCGCATTTTGTCGCGCGCGCCCCTGACCGCGCTTGCGCTGGGCGAGCGTGTGTGCACAGTTCACGAGAGCAGGCACGTGCGGCAGGAAGCACACACTAAGAGGTGTACGCGTTCTGCTTGCGCTTACTGCGCGAGATCGGAATTAATCTAGCGCATGCGGGATTAATCCCGCGCGGGATTTGTATCCCGCACGGGAGTGTAATCCCGTGCGGGCGCGAGAATGTAATCCCGCGCGGGAGTGTAATCCTGCGCGGGAATTTAGTCCCGCGCGGCAACCTCGGGATTAATCATGCACGCACTGTGCGCAGGATTAGCGGAACTCTCATGCGTGACCTCTGTCGTGTAGGGTGATCTCCAACCGGGAAGCCCCAAGGGAGCGGCTCTGGTAGCCGTGTCGTGGGTTCGCTCTTCGCGGAATATTACCACGATTGCGTCCACTGAACCCACGGTTTAGCCGAACCCGTTCAGGGGACTTTTACTCAGAAGCTTGTTTAGGTGTGTAACAGTTGGTAGTTGTTGGGTGTGTGATGCGTGCAGCGTGCGCAAGATGTAATATGTATGGCGCATTGAGTGCTCTTTTGCGAAAGGGAAGAGGTTGCCGCGACGCGGAGTTTCTGGGCCCCCGAGTGTGCCATCGGGCTACCTTGTGCACATGGTCGGAAAAGGGGGCACACTGCTTCTCTTGGAATTACTGCCCCAGCTAACCGAAGTGTGATGACATTGGGATCTCCTGCCGCTCGGGCCTTCTCTTCCGGAGACTACTGTTGTAACATCCCATTTCCTACTAGACCCCCAAGACTGGTTTTGGTCCACCCGACACGCCCGTGTCGCATAATACATGCCTGTGTCACAGCCGTGTCACCCGGCATGACCATGCGGTTCTGGGCAGAATCGTCGTGAGGAGGAGAGAGAAATGAGGATGGAGAGAGAAGGAAACAGTTCATCAAAAGCCACATTTAATGGCTGAATTCAATTCCCCAGGGAAGGGGAGAAGTTTCAAGCCATTTCTCCCGGCCATCAGACCTGATTCAGCCCCCCCTCCTCCATGGCCGAGCTTAGCCATTAATGGCTTTGAAGGACATTGATGATCCAGCCCCTCCTCTCCCCATCTGAGGCTTTAAACACCACCAGTGGGTTGAGAGAAATCTTTCCCAATCCTTACCCGAAGAAACCGAACCTCCCCACCTTGCAGTTGCAGAAACTGAGCGACACAACTTTCAGAAATGGCTTCCCGGCAATCTTCCCGACTTCAGGCCGCCGACAAGGTCCAATCCTTCTCCTCTCTATACATGCTAGATCTAGACTTGTTTAGGTTGAGAAATCGGGCTCAATTGAGCCTGATTGGGAGCTTGTAATTTCAGATTTTCATGGAAAATGGTGGTGTTGAGTTCGCCGGAAACCGCCGCCTCCGGCGGTATGGTCGCCGTCAAACGCTAGATACCACCTCAACGGAGGTGGTGGTGGTGGTGTCTGGCCAGGGAGGTGGTTGGGGTGGCCGAAAAGTCAGCTAGAAGAGTCTCCAGGTCGGGCCCATCTCGGCCCATGGCTGGAGGTTGAGGATGAGCGGATGTCGTCCGTTTGGATCAAGTATTTTAATAATATTAATTGATTTCCTGGAAATTATTAACATTAGATGGTTTTAATTATCAAAAATACTTAGAGGACTCTACTGTAAAAGTGGTCAACATATAAAATGTAGCCCTTGATGTCTAGTGTAATTTAAAATTGATTTCACTCAGTTTAAAATCTTGGTGTGACCACAGCACTCGTTTTGGTGCAACCTATACATACGCATGACCAGACATTAGAATTAGTGCCCACACCAAACTACTCATCCAAATGCTTTGAAATGTTGAACATAGGCTTCTCATAGCCTTCCCCTTAGACTCTCCAAAAATAAGAATTTTTCGAAAACATTTTTCTATAGTTTTTGTGAAAATTTAATAAACCAATTATAAAATATTTAGGTGTCATAAACACCTCAAACCCCCCCCCCCCCCCCCCCCAAATTTTGGTGGGTGATCTTAGAGAGCATGTTAGGGCTCTGGTAAAAATTTCATCTCCTTTGGAGATGTTTTGATTAGGTTTTATCCAACCCTAAGTTGACCCTTATAGGGTTAATTAGGTCAAAACACCCCCATTGGGTTTGAGTGGTCAAACCACCTCAACTGAGGATAATATTTTGGCCACTGACTTTATATGGCATGTAACACCCTCCAATGGAATTTGGGGTGGTTAAGAGCAGGGTAACCCTAGAACCCTAGGGATGGTCCCTTGATGGGGATTTTTAGGGTTTGAAGGTCATGGAGTCAAATGACCTTGGAATTGCTTGAAAATTGGTGGAGAGGACCATAGGATTAGTATAGTCCTCTGGTTAAAAGTTTAAGGAATTTGGAAGTCTTAAACCCTCTCAAAACCCTAACCATAGTTTAGGGCACCAAAACTAATTTGGAGTATTAGGCTATCAAATCACTTTAAAATCACTTGAAATTTGGGACGAGTGGTGTTTAAAGTTTGTAAAAGCACTGGAGATTTTTGTTATGAATTTAGGATTATTATTTTGGATAATTCATTAACAATTTAGTAATTTGTAATATTTGCTTAGAAATTTATTATGAAGGAACTACTTGCTGGAAATTGATAAACTTTAGCCAGGGGACTCCTTATTATGTTTTACAGCTCTGTGAATATTTATGAGAGTTTTGGAAGAATATTTCTAAGGGTTGCTTCATTAAGTATTGTTTCCCATGAAAACTTAATTTAATTTATTTTGGAGTCTAACAAGCCTCTAAAATTTTGATTTTTGTATAATGGTCTTTTCTGAACGATATTAAGATTCTGTAATTTTTACATAATTTTCTGATGAGTAATTTTGGTACTTCCTTCTTTACATATGATTAAGGGAATTATTTTGGATAAATTAATTAGAGTTCAAATATTCTCTGAAAAATTATGGAAATTAATATCTAGTCATATATCTCTGTTATGTAGTGTTCAAAAGTTTTGGGTGGCCATTACTGGAGTAGATCATATAGTTCATGTTCAAAATTGCCCATGGCCAAACATTTGGGAAAATTCAATAAATATCAAATTAATTAGAAAAATTATGATTCTCTGATTTTAGACTAAACTTGTTATGATATATCTTTGGTAAATTTTATATGATATTTGGAAGACAATCCGGAGTACCTCATTTATACATCTCATATAGTATAGGGTGGTCTGCATATAGTAACTGCAGAAACTGAACTAGAGTGAGTAATGAATCTGAAGAGTTGAATCCTTAGTAGGTTGTTGGTTTGGGTAAATAAATGAGAGATCTGATCAAGGGTAGAAATCAAGAATAATAAGGGCCTTACGAAAGGGAGCTTTGGGCGTAATCCCATCATAGTTTCTAGTGCCTTCGAGAGCCCTTCACGGGGAATACCTTGGGCAGTCCTGGGCTAACGTAAACCTTAGAAATAATTTGGGCAAGAGTTACCCTAATAATAGTTTCACCTTGCACTCACACATGTACACGTATGGAGATGTATTGGTAGAGAAAGGATAGCGTAGGCCCGTGGCCTAAGGTCTTACTGGTAGAGTTCAATGGACTCGGTATTGATTTGGAAGTCCGGGGAGCTGGATGCTCGGGGACTTGGAAAAAGGAGACTTGATTAGTCCAGGGAGCCATGGGCTCGGGAACATGGTGAACTAGTAAGCTCGGTAGTCTAAAGAGCTGGAGGCTCGGTACTATAACTAGATACAAATTATCACGGTTGCATGTGCATAATAGTGGTGGGTCCTCGGTATTGGACGATCGATCACACCGTCGTCGGTACATTGACTCGGGAGACTAGCTGGTTTGCTAGGAATAGTACGGAAACGTACGTGAGGGGCTAGACGGGGTAGTGTGATTACCAGTCTAGGAGTGGAGAGGCCCAACCCACTGTCTCTGTTTTGCCACGGCAGAGGCTCCTGAGAGTTTAGCTAACTCAAAAAAGGGGAACTAAAGGTCTGTGCTCATAGATTCGTGTGTGTGAGTTGCACTTGCATGTGCATACCATAGCACACTTGTATGTCATAGCATAATCATTGCATTTAACCCCTGACACCTATCGTATAAAATGGTATGGGACGTTTTATACGATAGGCCCCGCAAAACAACCCCTTGGTCTATAGGGGTAATCCCTATAAATCAACGGTTATATTTCTAGTTGCTCTTACTTACTCTTCTTACTGCTTTTACTTACTTGCTACTCCTTACTGTTTACTCATGTTTAATTATTGTGATACCCCTGTCATACCCTATTATTTTATTCCTTATGGTAGATGTCACCTGCTTGATTACGCCCTGCTTTTGGTCCTCCCTTTCACTCCTTTCCACCCGGTTCCTAGGAGCCACGGGTAGAGGGGTGGGGGATTGTTGACTGAGTCTACTTTGACTGATGGTCGTTTGACCACCATATTTTAGGTGCTCCGGATGGGAGACAGGGAACAGCCCCAGAACACGCGACACCAACATGGTACATTGCAGATGGAGATGGGCCAGTGTAGCTCGGGTGGACAGGCATCCAGATCCGTGAGTGGAGCCGAGTATTAGTAGTTTTATGTTTATGAGTGGATTGTCGTGAGGCTATCATGTACCGGGCTTAAGCCCGTTTTCACTTTCTGGTGTGGACTATTTATTTGTCATGTGATTTCCTCCTTTATACTATTATGGATTTGGATGCTTACATTTTCATTCATTATACATTCTGTCGATGGTGATCGATTTGGCCGGCAGGATCAGCGTTTTGTAGTGATGACCTTCCCGGGTGCGAAGGTGTCGCCGCAAAGCGGCGGTTCGAGCCTAAGACCCCGGTGGTTGTTGCAAAACAAATGGGGTCTTACAAGTGGTATCAAAGCAAGGTTTCGATCCGACAGAATGTAGTCCACAAAACATGGGACACCCCGCGCGGGCTTAGTTTGAGGACAAACTAGCAGCGGAAGCAATGGTGTGACCATGGGAGGAATCACGTGCAATGCTCACTAGTAACAAAGAGTTTTAGGTCAATTTATTAAACTTAAGACCATCTTTTGTAGGGTGCGACGAATCCTCCCCTGCCGCAGGGGACACCTCCAGCCCCGAATGTGATTCCACCCCCCGCCGGCTCCGACCCCAATGCAGCAGACGGAGCTGGGACAAACTTTGACGGCCATCTTGGAGGCCTTTAGGGCACAGCAGGCTCCGGCTCCTCAGCCGAACCCCGGAGCGAACTGGTTGAGTGCATTCCGGGGCCTTGCCCCACCATCCTACTTGGGGATAGAGACGACAGTGCGCACGGAGGAGTGGCTAGACATTATGTATGAGATGTTGGTGGGAATACAGTGCCCGGTGGACTTGGCAGTATCGTTGGTGGTTTCTTATCTGGAGTCGCATGCGAAGAGGTGGTGGAAGTCGGTGATGGACACCACTTATGCGGGAGTGGAGATTGTGGACATTACTTGGGAGGAGTTTAGGGCGGCACTACTGGAGCATTTTGTGTCGCAGTCCACAAGGGATGAATTGGAGGATAGATTCTTGCAGTTGAAGTAAGAGAACAGGACAGTTCTAGAATATCACCGGGAGTTTACTCATTTGGCCCGGTTTGCGGATTCTTACAAGCTGGATGACGTGGGTTACGCCAAGAGGTTCTACAAGGGCCTCCGTGATGACCTGAGGCAGGCCCTCTTGTTCGTGTCTGATGGTACCATGGTCAGGATCTTGGAGATGGCCAAGAAGCTGGAGGCGGTCCAGCTTGCAGTCTAGGGTAGGAAGAGGCATGGGGATGATGCAGTGCTAGGAGGGAGAAGGGACCCGCAGAGCGGTCAGGTCATGGGAGAGAGAAGGAACGGGGATCAACCCCGCCAGGAGGAAAGGCAGGAACCAAGGGAGCAGGTAGTGCTAGCTCCGCAACCGCTACAGATGAGGGAGGTGCCCAGGATAGGGCAGGGACCACCCCCACCACAGCTGTGCTATCACTACCATCAGCCAGGGCACATTCAGAGTAATTGCCCTATAAGGAATGGGGCCACACCTGCTGCATAGGGTGGCCCACCGGCACACCAGATGGGAGGTCGTGGACGTGGACGTGGATGCGGACGCATATTTCAGGGTGGTGAACACAGGCAGGATGGGGAGCAGGTCTACGCTCTGGACTTAGCACAGCCCCAGAACCCGAACAGGGTTATTGCAGGTATGAGAGTAATTTATAGTATTCATGTAGAATAATTACACAACCTAGGTTAGAAAACGTTAAACCTAAGCTGTTTTTCCTTTAACTAATTTAGGAATAGTGATGGCGTGCGACAAACCTGCCCGTACCCTGTTCGACACGGGGGCATCACAAAACTTTGTGTCGGAGGATTTCATCAAGGATCTGGGCCAGATTCGATATTATATGGGAGATTCCAGGAGGGTGCGTCTCCCCAATGGGATGGAGATCCAGTCCACAGAGAAGTGCCTCCTGACAGTTAATATAGACGGGTTAACACTCAAGGCCCCGGCGACGATCCTGAGAATGCCGGACTTCGACCTTGTCTTGGGTATGATATGGCTTGTCTGGAACCATGCCCAGATTGACTGCCCGGCGAGGAGGGTCGTGCTGAGACACGGCGACACTTATGCGACATTCGAAGGTACTACTCTGTTTTCCCGCCGCCTCCTTTCATCTATTCAGGCCATCAAGGCCCACCTACAGGGAGACGAGGTATATCAGGTGCTGTTCGAGATGACTAAGGAGAAGGACCCAATTGCTAGCATTCCGGTGGTCTGTGACTACGCCGATGTATTTCCGGAGAAGCTACCAGGACTTCCTCCGCAGAGGGAGAAGGACTTTCAGATTCAGTTGGTTCTAGGGGCTAAGTCGGTATCCAAGGCCACTTATCGGATGGCCCCAAGGGAGCTGGCAGAATTTCAGACACAGTTGCAGGAGTTGGTGGAAGTAGGATTCGTCAGACCGAGTTCCTCGCCATGGGGAGCTCCGGTCCTATTTGTGGATTTGGATGCTTACATTTTCATTCATTATACATTTTATCGATGGTGATTGATTTGGCCGGCAAGATCGGCGTTTTGTAGTGATGACCTTCCCGGGTGCGAAGGTGTCACCGCAAAGCGGCGGTTCTGGGCCTAAGACCCCGGTGGTTGTTGCAAAAAATGGGGTCTTACAACTGCCCCAAGGATGTCTACTTCTTTGGAGGCAATGGGCGGCGTGATTCATGTGCCAGCTTGTGTTGAGTCCGTTGTAAGTTTGACCTGTGGCGTTACTTTGCGTGGGTTGTAGTCGTAGCTTAGTTTGTGTAAGGCTGACTCATGGCTTGGTTTGCGTGGGTTGTAATTGTGGCTTTGTCGTGAGGGGGGGCGGCCCCTACGGGGAGTTTGCACGAGTCGGGCTCGCGCCTTAGTTGGCTACGGACCAATTGCTAGAGAATGTAAATACTTAATCTGGGTATGACAAGGAATGCCCTGCTTGGAGGTAGATGTGGTGAAGAGTGTGTTGCTGGGAGGCTGTTGCTGTGGAGAACGCACTGCCCGGAGGCATTTGCTTTGAGGAGCGGGCTGCCCGGAGGCAGTTGTTGGGTGGAGCGCGCTACCTGGGGGCAGCTGCTGTGAGCAGCGCGCTGCCCGGAGGCAGTTGCTGTGAGGAGAGCGCTGCCCAAAGGCAGTTGCTGTGAGGTGCGTGCTGCCCGGAGACAGTTGCTGTGAGAAGCGCGGTCCATGGAGGCAGTTGCTGTGATCTTTCCCGGAGGCAGTTGTTAGGTGGAGCGTATTGTACGGAGGTAGTTGCTGTGAGCAGCGCGCTGCCCGGAGGCTGCTGCTGTGAGGAGCACGCTGCCCGGAGGCAGTTGCCGTGAGAAGCGTGCTGCCCGGAGGCAGTTGCTGTGAGAAGCGTGCTGCCCGGAGGCAGTTGCTGAGAGAAGCGCGCTGCACGGAGGCAATTGTTGTGCTCTTGCCCGGAGGCAGTTGTTGGGTGGAGCGCGCTGCACCGAGGCAAGTACTGTGAGTAGCGCGCTGCCCGGAGGAAGTTGTTGTGAGGTGCGCGCTGCCCAGAGACAGTTGTTGTGAGAAGCGCGCCGCCCGGAGGCAGTTGCTGTGAGAAGCGCGATGCACAGAGACAGTTGTTATGAGGAGCGCGCTGCACATAGGCAGTTACTGTGTGGAGCGCGCTGCACGGAGGTAGTTATTGTGAGGAGCGTGCTGCATGGAGATAGTTACTATGTGGAACGCGTTGTACGGAGGCAGCTGCTATAAGAAGCGCGCTGCTCGGAGGCAGTTGCTGTAAGAAGCGCACTGCCCGAAGGCAGTTGCTGTAAGGAGCGCGCTGCCAGAAGGCAATTGCTGTGAGGAGCACGCTGCACAGAGACAATTGCTGTGTGGAGCGCGCTACATGAAGGCAGTTGCTGTAAAAAGCGCACTGCCCGAAGGCAGTTACTGTAAGGAACGCGCTGCCCGAAGGCAGTTGATGTGAGAAGCGCGCTGGCCGAAAGCAGTTGTTGTAAGGAGTGCGCTGCCCGAAGATAGTTGTTGTGAGGAGCGCACTGCCTGAAGACAGTTGCTGTCAAAAGCACACTGCCCGAAGGCAATTGCTGTAAGGAGCGCGCTGCCCGAAGCCAGTTGCTGTGAGAAGCGCACTGCCTGAAAGAAGTTGCTATAAGGAGCGCACTGCACGAAGGCAGTTGCTGTGTGGAGCGTACTGCCCGAAGGTAGTTACTATGTGGAGCGCGCTGCACGGAGGCAGTTGCTGTAAGAAGCGCGCTGCCCGAAGGCAGTTGCTGTAAGGAGTGAGCTGCCAGAAGACAGTTGCTGTAAGGAGTGCACTACACGGAGGCAGTTGCTTTGTGAAGCGCACTGCATGGAGGCAGTTGCTGTAAAAAGCACAAAGCCTGAAGGCAGTTGCTGTAAGGAGTGCTCTACCCGAAGGCAGTTGCTGTCAGGAGCGCGCTGCCTGAAGGCAGTTGCTGTCAGGAGCGCGCTGCCTGAAGATAGTTGCTGTGAGGAGCGCACTACCCGAAGGCAGTTGCTGTCAAAAGCACACTGCCTGAAGGCAGTTGCTGTAAGGAGCGTGCTTCCCGAAGGCAGTTGCTGTGAGAAGCGCACTATCCGAAGACAGTTGTTGTAAGGAGCGCGCTGCCCGAAGGCAGTTGCTGTGAGGAGCGCACTGCCCGGAGGCAGATGCTGTATGGAGCGCGCTGCCTGAAGGCAGTTGCTGTGAGGAGTGCGCTGCACGGAGCCAGTTGTTGTTTGGAGCGCGCTGCACGAAGGCAGTCGCTGTGAGGAGCGCGATGCATGGAGGCAGTTACTGTGTGGAGCGCGCTGCACGAAGGCAGTTGCTGTAAGAAGCGCACTACCCGAAGGCAGTTGCTGTAAGGAGCGTGATTCCCGAAGGCAATTGCTGTAAGAAGCGCACAGCCCGAAGGCAGTTGCTGTAAGGAGCGCGCTGCCCGAAGGCAGTTGCTATGAGGTGCGCACTGCCCGAAGGCAGTTGCTATAAAAAGCGCACTGCCCGAAGGCAGTTGCTGTAAGGAGTGCGCTGCCCGAAGGCAGTTACTGTGAGAAGCGCACTGCCCGAAGGCAGTGCTGTAAGGAGCGCATTGCTCGAAGGCAGTTATTGTGAGTAGTGCACTGCCCGAAGGCAGTTGCTGTAAGGAGCGCGCTGCACGAAGGCAGTTGCTGTGAGGAGCGCGCTGCATGGAGGCAGTTGATGTGTGGAGCGCGCTGCACGGAGGCAGTTACTGTAAGAAGCGCGCTGCCCGAGGGCAGTTGCTGTATGGAGCGCGCTGCCCGAAGGCAGTTGCTGTGAGTGTAAGTGGACTCCTTTGCACTTGGACGAACTGAGTATGTCTTTCAAATTGCGCAGATGATGCTCGCCTTTTATAGACCTAAAATAAGAAAGCTTTTAAAGTTATTAGAGTTACAGTTGTGAGACTGTTCTTGTGGAAATTTGTATGAAGAATTCGTAATAAAGTAAAACTGATAAATGCTACAATAGGTAGAGCTTTGCTGATAGGTACGAAGCCCTCTCTTGGGCTGGTCGACTTTGTGTCGCCCCCCTAGTCCGTTCTAGCAAACGGTTAGCCGATTTCCTGTCAGCGGATTTGGCACTTAGCTCCGTAAGAATTTCCCCAGGCAACCTTGTTTGATGAGATGTTTGATCTCCTACTTAAATTTTGAGCAGTCTTCTGTGTTGTGCCCTCGCCCATGGTGGAACTCACAGTACTTTGTTTGGACCCCCGTATTTTTAGCAAGGGGTTTGGGCTTGCGGAGCGCCTCGCTGCCTTGGATTGCGTAAAGCACATTTGTCTGGAGGTATTGAGGGGAGTGTAATCATGGGGCGGTTGATCTCTCTGTTGGTCACGTTGGCTTTGCCCGTTCCGACGTTCTTCTCAGAATCTTCCTTCTTGGTATTGAGGAGCCGGTTCCTTCTCCCTCTTGCGCTTCTGGTTCCCATCGAACTGTTGACGATGAGCTTCAATAGCCTCGTCGGCTGCGATCTGCTCCTCTATATGGTATACAAGATTGGGGTAGCTAGGGATGGTTTCCCTCATTAATGCAGAATAGAAACTGCCAGGACGGAGACCCCCAAGGAACACCTCTCTTATCAGCTCCGGGTCGACACATGGGATTTTGCAGGCTTCTGCAGAAAACCTGCGGAAGAAGTCCTTCAAAGACTCTCCTTCATTCTGACGGATACCTGATAAGTGGGAAGGGTCGCGGACGATCCTCTGATTCGCTATAAACTTATCCGTGAACTGTCTTGCTAGTTCTGTGAAGTTGGGAACGGTGCCCACCCTCAAGGAGTGAAACCATGCGCGAGCCTGCCCCTTGAGAGTGGTTGAGAACACTTGGCAAAGTAACTGATCAGACGCATTGTAGATCCTCATAATGGTAGTGAAGTGGTTGAGATGCTACGATGGGTCATCTGTTCCATCGAACATCTTGATGTTAGACAGCTTAAAACCATGAGGAATTGGATGAGCCGGGATTTGTGGTGTGAGGGGGGAGCCTTGGCAGAGTGGTCGGCGAATATGAATGCCCCGTTGGCCGGCTTGCCGGTATTCCTCTGCGATCACTTCTCAAATCTCTTCCCAGGTAAACCTCTCAAGTGGGGGAAGTCGGGACTCGTCCCCCCAGTTGTGGCGGTGTTGCCCAGTTTCAGCTCGCAACCTACCGCCGCCGCTGGCCACCACCGTCGGCCGCCGGCCACCGCCGCAGTTCGCCACACGCGCGCCGCCGTCAACCGCCACCGCCACATGCAAGTCGGCCACCGTCCGATCGTTACTGGGCATCTGTTGCCGTCTGATCCGGTGGGTAACCACCCACTAACCCACTAAGTTTGTGGTGGGCCCCCCCATAATCCTCTACAGGATGCTATAAAAGGAGCCCCAGGGCCTCCTCATTCATCGCCTTTTGGATCCTGCTCATCTTCTTCCTCAGGTCAGAGCTCTATCAGACTCCTCCCTCAGGTCATCCTCCAGCCACCCTCGAGCCACCGCGAGCCACCACGAACCACCAGATCACCATCAGCCAGAGAACGCCCAGGTCCCAGCGCAAGTAGAGGAGGAAGAAGACGATCCTTGCAAGTAGGCACGCGATGGACCCGCAACCCAAGCTACAGAGCCCCCAATACCGCCACTCGAATTATAGTACTCAAAGCGCTCCCGCGAATCAGCCTGTTGCACGCGGGGAGTTGCAGTCCCCTTCACTCACCTTAAGTTGTAATGGGAGCGGCCTGTCGCCCCGATTCACCGAATGCCCTGTAATCGCAAGCAGCTAGTTGATTTTGACCGGCACAGACCCGGTCACGTGGTTTTTTACCCAATTTAGGGGTTTTCCACGTCATTATATCTTGAGTCGATCTTCCCTTTTCTATGATTGTGTGCGCGCTCGACCACCCCACAAGCTAAGGCGGCCCAGTTGAATCCGGTCCGACCAGGGCATCGAGTTTGCCGCAACAGTTTGGCACCATCTGTGGGATTCAACAGTCTGTTGACAGCAGAGAATTTGGGGGGAAATTGATGGGGATGGAGCCTCATTTATATAAGAATGGGTGTGCACTTAGCCATCTCTCCCATGATCCCTCCAAATTGTGGAGATCATGGATTTGACTAGTCAACCCACTCCCCCCATGATCTCCATCATAATAGGAGAGATCATGGTGGCCTCCCATTCAACAACTACCGCCGCCCGCCGCCGCCCGCCGCCGCTCGCCAGCCGCTGCCGCCTCCCATCGCTGCCGGTCGCCGACCGGCCGGCCGCCCGCCACCTACCGCTGTTGCTGGCCACCGCCGCCGGCCGCCGTCAACCGCCACCTCCACATGCAAGTCAGCCACCGTCTGATGGTTACTGGGCATCCGTTGTCGTCTGATCTGATGGGTAACCACCCACTAACCCACTAAGTTGGTGGTGGGGCCCTCCATAATCCTCTCCAGGAGGCTATAAAAGGAGCCCCGGGGCCTCCTCATTCATCACCTTTTGGCTCCTGCTCATCTTCTTTCTCAGGTCAGAGCTCTGTCGGACTCCTCCCTCAGGTCATCCTCCATCCACCCGCGAGCCACTGCAAGCCACCACGAACCACCAGAGCACCACTAGCCGGAGAACGCCCAGGTCCCAGCGCGAGCAGAGGAGGAAGAAGATGATCCTTGCAAGTAGGCGCGCGGCGGACCCGCAACCCAAGCTACAGAGCCCCCAGTGCCGCCACTCGAATTCTAGTACTCAAAGTGCTCCCGCGAAGCAGCCTGTTGCACACGGGGAGCTGCAGTCCCCTTCTCTCACCTCAAGTTGTAACGGGAGCGGCCTAACGCCCCGATTCGCCGAACGCTCTATAACCGCAAGTAGCTAGTGGATTTTGACAGGCACAGACACGGTCACGTGGTTTTTTTTACCCAATTTAGGGGTTTTTCCACGTCATCATATATTGAGTCGATCTTCACTTTTCGATGACTGTGTGCGCGCTCGACCACCCTGCATGCTAAGGTGCCCTAGTTGAATCTGGTCAGACCAGGACATCGAGTTTGCTGCAATAGTTTGGCGCCGTCTGTGGGAATTTTGATTCCCAATATCCTTCAGAAGTCAAGACGTCCCTCTTTGCAACATCGAAGCTCCACTTCAATGGCAAAAAGAAGCGGCCGCACAGCTGAAGGATCCGTCCCAGAAAGAAATACTGAACCAGCACGCTCCCACTCTCTAGTGGATGCGTCATTGACCGCAGAGGCCGCTTCCGCTCTTGCCACCGCCCTCGAGGGGCGAGTTTGACAAATGGAGGAGTAGCAGACTGAGATGCTTGCTCTGCTCAGGACTCTAGGAGCGCCTCCTGCTCCTCCTCTAGCACCAGATAACCACCACTGCCAAGTCATGGCAGGGCGCAAGAAGCTCCAAGACAAGAGGCGCCCGAGGAAAACTCTGACGTCGCCGACTCCACTCACCAGGCCCGTGGAGGAACTGAAACTGGGCAATACCGCCACAACTGGGGGGACGAGTCCTGACTTCCCCCACTCGAGAGGTTTACCCGGGAAGAGATTCGAGAAGTGATCGCAGCAGAATACCGGCAAGCCGGCCAACGGGACATTCATATTCGCCGACCACTCTGCCAAGGCTCCCCCCTCGCACCACAAATCCTGGCTCATCCAATTCCTCATGGTTTTAAGCTGCCTAACATTGAGACGTTCGATGGAACAGATGACCCGTCGGAGCATGTCAACCACTTCACTACCATTATGAGAATCTACAACGCGTCTGATCAGTTACTCTGCTAAGTGTTCCCAACCACTCTCAAGGGGCAAGCTCGCACATGATTTCACTCCTTGAGCGTGGTGATGAATTATAAATATACCTATTTTTATGTACATTACTTAAGTCGTTTTCATTTATTTTTGTCATTTTTACTTATTTTTATTCAATAAAATGCTCCTATTTTTGTAAATATTTTACTAACTTTTTTATTTTATTTTTCAGGAAAAAAATAAAAATCTGCAAAAAATTGTCAAGTCACGCTCGTGACTTATTGGTCACGCCCGTGACCGGGGCGTGACACGTCAAAAACTCGCGCTCGACGATTTCCGCTCGACGATCGTCGACACCTCCGCGACACGCCTAGCGTCATGCCCGTGACCTGGGGCGTGACTCCTCTTCCCGCTCGACGAAATGTTCCGCTCGACGATCCTCCGCTCGACGATTTACCGCTCGACGACTTTGCGCTCGACGTTCGTCGAAACCTCCGCGACACGCCCAGAGTCACGCCGTGACCTGGGGCGTGACTCCATTTGCCGTTCGACGATTTTGCCGCTCGACGACTTTGCGCTTGACGATCGTCGAACCCCCGACATGCCCAGAGTCACGCCGTGACCTGGGGCGTGACTTCTCCACCAGACCGACAAGACCCGCACGACGACTTTTGACGCACCGCGCCCAGATCCACCTCCTAGACACGCCCAGCGTCACGCCCGTGACCTGGGGCGTGACCAACGCGAGACCGACACGTGTCCAGCCCGAAGTCCACTTTCCCATCAAATCGACGACCGCATTTTGTACAGTGCTGACACGCCCCCTACACGCCCGTGTCAGGGGGCGTGTACTTTGATTTTTTTTCTCTATAAATACCAGCTTGCTGTAAGAGTTTCTGTTCCATTTTTTGGATTCATTTTGTATAGGGTAAATGCTGTCTGGATGCTTCCAAAGTTTATGTTAGGGATATTTCTCCCCCTCTGCTTAGCTTTTATTTTCGTGTCTTTGTAACTCCTCTTTTTATTTAATAAAATGTGTTCTTTTTCTTCTCTTATTGTGACTTTGGAATGGATCTATGTGACTCTTCTCTTATGCAATCTTATTTATATTTGTTTTAACTTTATTTTTCGTTCCTTTTTATACAGGTGTGTGTGTATGAGGCTTGTTTTCATGTTTTTATACTTCGAAAATTTTATTTAGTTTTGTTAACTTAAGATTTTTATAACTATTTATGCATTCCTATAAATCAGTAAAAATGTTTTTAAAGTGTTTTCTTTTTTTCACTAACTTAGATTTTTTTGTTTAGGTTGTTTAACTTTTTCGTTCTTTTTACTTTATTTACACTTTTTTAGCGTTTTTACCAAGTTATAGGAATGATTATATAACCGTCTTAATTTTTCGTGCATTTAGATTTTTCATTTTAAACTTTTGCTATTTTAAATTTTTCGTTCTCTTTTTACGCATTTCTACCGCATTCTAGCGGTAGAAATGTATTTGTTTTAACTTTTCGGGCATTTTTATTTTGCATTTATTTGCAAAGCTTTTTGCCCGGTTTATTTTTATTTCAGCTTTTTATGCATTTCTACCGCATTCTAGCGATAGAAATGATGTTATTTTAATTTTTCGTCAACTTATTTTTTCTTAATTTTTTCGCTCATGTGTGTGTGCGCATTTATCTTCGCCTACTCGTTAAGAGTTAAATGGCGTTTTGCTTTATTCCATTCAGTAGAGTGTGTGAGTTTTTACATTCTGTCGTTTGCGTGTGTTTTACTTTATGTCGCGAGTGTGAGTGCGTGTGTTTTACTTTCCTGTAGAGTGAGTGTGTTTACTTTATGTCGAGCGTGTGCGTGAGTTTTACTTTCTGTCGAGTGTGTGCGTGTGTTGCATTTATTTAGTCCTACTCGTTTGAGTAGGACCCGCTTATTTTCTCCCGTCAACGCATTTGCGCCGGGACTCGCACTTTTACAGCTTTCATTTCAGTCCTGCTCGTTTGAGTAAGACTTGCAATTTTCTGCTTTCCTTTACTGCTTTCCTTTTACTGCTTTCTTTACTGCTTTCTTTATTGCTTTCCTCGCAAGCCGTCCCCATTCTGATGAGTGGCTAACCGTTCTTAGCCCTCGGTATCGAAGAGCATTGGGACAAATAAAATAGCTTAAAATAATAAAAGGTCTTATTTTTCTAATTAATTAAAGTACTTAAGGTTTGCCCGGGGTTAACGACGCGTAGGACCACATATCGATGTGTGGGCCATATTTCCGTTTTCCATACGCTCGTCGAGAGGCCGTGCGTATGGACAGATCGCCCCATGGCAAAGAGAGTTCTGCACTAACTCTCGAGAGAGGAGGCGCGCCAACTCTATCGGATTGGGTTCCCCACCCAATAGCGTGGTTCTTAGCGTAATGCAGGCGTTAAGGGGAATCCTTCGTCGGACTAACGTTCGGTCGAATAGTCTTAGCGTTCAGATGAGCGATAGCCCTATAACTAGGCGAGCTCATTCTAGTGAAACCTCCACGACCAAGTCTCCGCCTTAATTAATTAGAAATTTAGGAGCTCTTTTTATTAAAAGTCTATTTTAGTTCGAATTTAATTCAGTGCCCTCGAGCTAAGCTCTTCATCGGCACCACCTTCACGCTTTCATTTTCTTTCTGCCATTTTCTATCTTTTTATTATATATAAAATATAACCCGACAAGTTAATTATCGGTAAAATAATAGTCCCCTCCAGGGAAGAGTAGAAATAACCGAACTGACCCCGAGAACAATACGACCTTGATATTCCACCCGGAATATCCTGTACTACTTACGATAGGTGCACTTGCCTCCTTTCGTTAAGACTCGATCACAACTTTTTTATATCCAAAATAAATAAATGCGTGCGCCCGTTTTCTAAATAAAAAACCACTTCCGCTTTACTTAAATAAAACCGCCTGGTCGCCGCGTGACCGAAAATATTTTTGGAGTTTTAACCAATCAAGTGGGCACCATTCCCAACTTCACAGAACTATCAAGACAGTTCGAGGATCAGTTTATAGCGAATCGGAGGATCGTCCGCGACCCTTCCCACTTATCAGGTATCCGTTAGAATGAAGGAGAGTCTTTGAAGGACTTCTTCTGCAGGTTTTCTGCAGAAGCCCGCCAAATCCCAGTTGTCGAACCGGAGCTGTTAAGAGGGGTGTTCCTTGGGGGTCTCCGTCCTGGCAGTTTCTATTCTGCATTAATGAGGGAAACCGTCCCTAGCTACCCCGATCTCGTACACCATATAGAGGCGCATATCGCAGCCGACGAGGCTATTGAAGCTCATCGTCAACAGTTCGACGGGAACCAGAAGCGCAAGAGGGAGAAGGAACCGGCTCCTCAATACCAAGAAGGAAGATTCCGAGAAGAACATCGGAACGGGCAACACCGACGTGACCAACAGAGAGATCAATTGCCCAGGATTACACGCCCCTCAATACCTCCAGAACAAATGCGCTTTACGCAATCCAAGGCAGCGAAGCGCTCCGCAAGCCCAGACCCCTCACTAAAAATACGGGGGACCAGACAAAGTACTGTGAGTTACACCATGGGCGAGGGCACAACATAAAAGACTGCTCAAAACTTAAGGAGGAGATCGAACATCTCATCAAACAAGGCCGCCTGGGGAAATTCTTACGGAGCTAAGCATCAAATCCGCTGACAGGAAATCAGCTAACTGTTTGGTAGAACGGACTAGGGGGCAACCCAAAGTCGACTATCCCAAGAGAGGGCTTCGTACCTATCAGCAAAGCTCTCCCTATTGTAGCATTTATCAGTTTTACTTTATTACGAATTCTTCATACAAATTTCCATAAGAACAGTCTCACGATTATAACTCTAATAACTTTAAAAGCTTTCTTATATTAGGTCTATAGAAGGCGAGCATCATCTGCGTAATTTGAAAGACATACTCACTTCGTCCAAGTGCAAAGGCGTCCACTTACACTCACAGCAACTACCTTCGGGCAGCGCGCTCCATACAACAACTGCTTTCGGGCAGCGCTCTTCTTACAGCAACTGCCTCCGTGCAGCGCGCTCCACACAGCAACTGCCTCCGTGCAGCGCGCTCCACTCAGCAACTACCTCTGTGCAGCATGCTCCTTACAGCAACTACCTTCGGGCAGCGTGCTCCTTACAGCAACTACCATCAGGCAATGCGCTCCTCACAGCAACTGCCTTCGGGCAGCGCGCTCCTTACAGCAACTGCCTTCGGGCAGTGTGCTCCTCATAGCAACTGCCTTCGTGCATCGAGCTCCTTACAGCAACTGCCTTCAGGCAGTGCGCTTCTCACAGCAACTGCTTTCAGGCAGCGCGTTCCTTACAGCAACTGCCTTCGGGTAGTGCGCTTTTTACAGCAACTGCCTTCGGGCAGTGCGCACCTCACAGCAACTGCCTTCGGGCAGCGCGCTCCTTATAGCAACTGCCTTCGGGCAGTGCGCTTCTCACAGCAACTGCCTTCGGGCAGCGTGCTCCTTACAACAACTCGGGTAATGCGCTTCTTACAGCAACTGCCTTCGTGCAACGCGCTCCACATATCAACTGCCTCCGTGCAGCGCGCTCCTCACAGCAACTGCGTTCATGCAGCGCGCTCCAAATAGTAACTGCCTCCGTGCAGCGCGCTCCTCACAGCAACTGCCTTCGGGCAGCGCGCTCCATACAGCAACTGCCTTCGGGAAGTGTGCACCTCACAGCAACTGCCTTCGGGCAGCGTGCTCCATACAGCAACTGCCTTCGGGAAGTGTGCACCTCACAGCAACTGCCTTCGGGCAGCGCTCTACTTACAGCAACTGCCTTCGGGCAGTGCGCTTCTGACAGCAACTGCCTTCGGGCAGCGCGGTCCTTATAGCAACTGCCTTCAAGCAGTGCTCTTTTGACAGCAACTTCCTTCGGGCAGTGCGCGCCTCACAGCAACTGTCTTCGGGCAGCGCGCTCCTGAAAACAACTGCTTTCGGGCAGCGCGCTTCTCACAGCCACTACCTTTGGGTAGCTCGCTCCTTACAGCAACTGCCTTCGGGCGGTGCACTTTTTACAGCAACTGCCTCTGTGTAGCGCGCTCCACACAGCAACTGCCTCTGTGCAGCGTGCTCCTTAAAGCAACTGCCTCCGTGCAGCGTGCTCCTTACAGCAACTGCCTTCGGGCAGTGCACTTCTTACAGCAACTGCATTCGGGCAGCGCGCTCCTTACAGCAACTGCCTTCGGGCAGTGCGCTTCTTACAGCAACTGCATTCGGGCAGTGCGCTTCTTATAGCAACTTCCTCCGTGCAGCGCGCTACACACAGTAACTGCCTCCGTGCAGTGCACTCCTCACAGTAACTGCCTCCGTACAACGCGCTTCTCACAGCAACTACCTCCGGGCGGCGCGCTCCTAACAACAATTGCCTCCGGGCAGCACGCTCCTCACAACACCTGCCTCCGGGCAGCGTGCTGCTCACAGCAACTGCCTCCGTGCAGCGCGCTCCACCCAACAACTGCCTCTGAGCAAGAGCACAACAACTGCCTCCATGTAGCACGCTTCTCACAGCAACTGCCTTCGGGCAGCGCACTTCTCACCGCAACTACCTCCGGGCAGTGCGCTCCTCACAACAACTGCCTCTGGGCAGCGCGCTCCTCACAGCAGCCACCTCCGGGCAGCGCGCTGCTCATAGCAACTACCTCCGTACAGCACGCTCCACCCAACAACTGCCTCCGGGCAAGAGCACAGCAACTGCCTCCGTGCAGCGCCCTTCTCACAGCAACTGCCTCCGGGCAGCACACACCTCACAGCAACTTCCTTCGGGCAGCGCGCTCCTCACAGCAACTGCCTTCGGGTAGCACACTGCTCACAGCAGCTGCCCCCGGGCAGCGCGCTCCACCCAAAAACTACCTCCGGGCAGCCCGCTACTCACAGCAACTGCCTCCGAGTAGCGCGCTCCCCATAGTAACTGCCTCCCGGCAACACGGTCTTCATCACATCTACCTCCAAGCAGGGCATTCCTTGTCATACCCAGATTGAGTATTTACATTCTCCGGCAATTGGTTCGTAGCCAACTAAGCCGCGAGCCCGACTCGCGTAAACTCCCCGTAGGGGCTGTCCCCCCTCACGGCAAAGCCACAATTACAACCCACGCAAACTAAGCCATGAGCCAGCCTTATGCAAACTAAGCTGCGACTACAACCCACGCAAAGTAACGCCACAAGTCAAACTTACAATGGACTCAACACAAGCTGGCACATGAACCACGCCGCTCATTGCCTCCGAAGAAGTAGACATCCTTGGGGCAGTAGTCTCCAGAAGAGAAGGCCCGAGCGGTAAGAGATCCCAATGCCATCACACTTCGGTCAGCTGGGGCAGTAACGCCAAGAGAAGCAGTGTGCGCCCTTTTCTGACCATGTGCACAAGGTACCCTGATGGCACACTCGTGTTGAAATTAGTGAAGTGAAAGTCGATGAATGGAGTACTTGGACCTATCCGTGCAGACTACGCGTACAGGGTTGGCGGACAGCTAGGTCGGCAGGGATGTTGCAGATGGTTTGCTCTGTAGCGGCCTGGGCGGTCTGTTCGCACGGAATACGCGGAATACGCGGACAACAGCGGCGGTTAGCCAGGTCGGCTTGTGCTCAGCAGGCAGTTGGATCCCAGGAAGTAACCGGGCGGATAGAAACTCTATCCGCGGAGTCCGGCAAGAAGCGACTGAAGAACTGGAGCTCGGCAAATCGGCTTGGCAGAAGCCTTGGTCTTGCTCTGGTGAAGCGACAAGTGGAAGCCACGGAGATCGCCAGTCAGTGCGGATAGGTGCTGGAGGTCGTCGGGTTTGGCTGACTGGATCCAGCATCCGCCAGTAAGTGTTGACTGGCCCTTGTGGCCAGTGGTGTGGACTTTGTTGGTTCTGAACCAAGTCAATGTTTGGCTCAGTCCGAGGAGATCGCGCAGTGGAGTGCAGACTGCTTCTCAGTCCGCCAAGCTCGGCAGAAGTGTTGTGTGCCTTGGTTGCGAGTTTGGTATAAGCAGACTGGAGATTGTGTTTGCAACTGTGTGCAGCTGGAGCTGGAGTCCGCTGAGTCTGACAGCTGCCTTGCTGGCGTGGCTATGGACTTGGGATATGCGGACTGGAGCAGTCTGCGGAAGATATGGAGTGGAAGTGTCTCCTGTGTAAGCAGACTGGAGCAGTGTCCGCTGAGTCTGGTAGGTGTCTTGATGACAAGACAGTGGACTCAGGGGTATGCAGACTGGAGTTGTCTGCAGGGATATGCAGACTAGAGCTGTCCGCATTATGTGGAGACTGGATCAGGGTGTCCGCTGAGTATGGCTGTTGTCTTGGTGGCAAAGCTGTGGGCTCAGGATGAGCAGACTGAAGCGGTGTGTCCGCTGAGTCCGGTAGGTGCCTTGATGGCAAGGCAGTTGGCTCAGGATAAGCGGGCTGGAGATGTGTCCGCGGATTGGCGGATAGTGTTGCTGCGGAGTCCGGCTGTGGTGGTCCTGGCTTGGCCCTTGGCGACAAGGCGGACTGGCTATTGTGTCCGGCCTTGGAGAAGCTATGGTGGACACTATCCTGCACAGTGGCGGCGGACTGGAATGTATCCGCGGACTGCGAAGATGTCTTGCTGCGGGATGTGGCGGTAATCCTAGTGGCTAGGGCAGTGACCACACTCATCATCGTGCCTATAAATAGGACTCATGTCACATTAGGAATAGTAACCTGAGGAACCTGAGAGTAACCTGAAAATCAGAGTGAACTGTAAGTGAGCCCGCAACAGTTGCTGCGGACTGTACTTTTGTGTCCGCGCAGTTTGATTGAGTTGACCAAAGTTGTGCTGCGCAGGTTGTGCGGATAGCACTGGAAAGCCAGGACTTGGCTCTGATTGCGGTCAGGGACAGTGCCGACTCTGCGGTTAAGCAACGGGCGGAAAACAACAGGTCGCGGACAGCGACGAGACGGTCTTCTCTTTGGCAACTTGGTTCGGGGTTCAATAAGTCGCCTGCTTCAGGCGGATTGTTCTATTCGACATCGCAGCTTGTGCGGTTTGGCGGCTAGGCGACCTCGCGGTTAGGCGGCTTGCAGATCGACGGCTAGAGCAAGCATTAGAATAAGGGGTAGTCCGCGCGGCTTGGGTTGCGGTCTGGCGACCTTGCGGACTGAGCGGACTCCACATCAGTAGACCGACGGCTTGGTAGTTGAGTCCGCGCGGCTTGTTTCGCTTGTCTTGTATTTGTAGTCTCTACTTTCCCTTTGGTGGTTGTTTGGTGAAGCATGTCTCGTCATGTATGTCTCGATGTGTAAAGAAGATTGTTGTGAATCAAAGACTCTTGTGTTGCATGTGTTTTCTGGTTGACTGGCTTTAGTTGAGATAACCCCTGCTCACTCCTAGTTCCAGGGAAATTTCTGCATGATCAAGTTGTGATATTGATAGTGCTGAGAATATTAATTTGGCATCAGGCTATCTTGTTGACCACCTGGAGATTATTCAACATGGTATCAATGCCAGGTTGTTGAATTTTAACAACTCGGGGGGTCCCAGAAACTCCGCATCTCGACAACCTCTTCCCTTTCGCAAAAGAGCACTCAATGCACCATATATATTACATCTTGCGCACGCTGCACGCATCACACACCCAAAAACTGTCAACTGCTACACACCTAAACAAGCTTCTAAGTAAAAGACCCCTGAACGGGTTCGGCTAAACCGTGGGTACAGTGAACGCAATCATGGTAATCTTCTACGAAGAGCGACCCCACGACATGGCTGCTGGAGCCGCTCCCTTGGGGATTCCCGGTCGGAGATCACCCTGCACGACAGAGGTCACGCATGGGAGTTCCCGCTAATCCTGCTCACCGTGCGTGTATGATTAATCCTGAGGTTGTCGCGCGGGATTAAATTCCCGTGCGGGATTACACTCCCGTGCGGGATTACATTCCCGCGCCCGTGCGGAATTACACTCCCGTGCGGGCTGCAAATCCCGTGTTGGATTAATCCCGTCTGCGCTGGATTAATTCTGATCCCGTGCAGTAAGCGCAAGCAGAACGCATGCACCTCTCAGTGTGCGCTTCCTGTCGCACGTGCCTGCTCTCGTGAACTGGTGCGCACGCACGCTCGCCCAACGCACGCGTGGTTAGAGGCACGCACGACAAAATGCGCGCTTTCGCCTGGCTTGATCCTCACGCCTCCTCGCGTGCACGCACACTGGCCACCGCCTTGCCGTCTCTCTTTTGGGCGCACTGACGCTTCTTCTTGTCGTTCTCCTCTCTCTCCCTCAGAAATCTTTTTAACATGTCATTATCAAGGCGCGTCGGGCGTCGCTTTCTGATGTATCTAGCCTGCTGATCGCCGCGATCATAGTCAAAGATAATGAGAGGAAATCCTTGCTCTCTCGTTTGTACCAACCTTCGACAGCAGAGGATTTGGGGGGCAATTGATGGGGATGGAGCCCCATTTATATAAGAATGGGTGTGCACTTAGCCATCTCTCCCATGATCCCTCTAATTGTGGAGATCATGAGTTTGACTAGTCAACCCACTCCCCCCATGATCTTTATCATAATAGGAGAGAACATGGTGGCCTCCCATTCAACAACTACCGCCGGTCTCCGCCGCCCGCCGCCGCCGCACGCAGCCGCCTGCCCGATGCCGCCGTCGCTGCCCGCCGCCGTCGCCCGCCCTCCGCAGCCGCTGGCCGCCGGCCGACGGCCGGCCTCCACCTACCGCCGCCGCCAGCCACCGCCGCCGGCCGCCCGCCGCTGTCAACAACCACCGCCACATTCAAGTCGGCCACCGTCCGATCGTTATTGGGCATCTGTTGTCATCCGATCCGGTGGGTAACCACCCTCTAACCCACTAAGTTTGTGGTGGGGCCCTCCATAATCCTCTCCAGGAGGCTATAGAAGGAGCCCCAGGGCCTCCTCATTCATCACCTTTTGGCACCTGCTCATCTTCTTCCTCAGGTCAGAGCTCTGTCGGACTCCTCCCTCAGGTCATCCTCCAGCCACCGCGAGCCACCACGAACCAGCAGAGCACCACTAGTCGGAGAACGCCCAGGTCCCAGCGCGAGCAGAGGAGGAAGAAGACGATCCTTGCAAGTATGCGCGCGGCGGACCCGCAACCCAAGCTACAGAGCCCCCAGTGCCGCCCCTCAAATTCTAGTACTCAAAGCGCTCCCGCGAAGCAGCCTGTTGCACGCGGGGAGCTGCAGTTCCCTTCTCTCACCTCAAGTTGTAACGGGAGCGGCCTGTCGCCCGGATTCACCGAACGCCCTGTAACCGCAAACAGCTAGTGGATTTTGACTGGCACAGACCCGGTCACGTGGTTTTTTACCCAATTTAGGGGTTTTTCCAAGTCATCATATCTTGAGTCGATCTTCCCTTTTCTCCGACTGTATGCGCGCTCAACCGCCCCTCAAGTTAAGGCCCGGCACGAAAAATCCTCCTACGGATTCTCTCTCCTCAACTTTTTCTCTTTATGTCTGCTTGTGTGCACGCCCCTCGTGCGCACGCTCCTCTCGACGCGCGCTCTCCTTTGCACGCACCGTTTTGTGTGCACACCCCTTCGTGCGTATGTTCCACTCTACGCACACTCTCCTTGGCGCACGTTCCTTTGTGCACACCTTCCTTTTTTAAGTGCACTCCCCTTCGTGCGCGCGTTCCCCCTTTGTGCACGTCCATCTGTGTGCAAGTTGTCAAGATCGATCCAAGCGCGCCTCCGCATGCTCCACCGTCAAGACCATCCAAGCGCGCCTCTGTACGCCCGGCCGTCAAGACCGTTCCAGCATTCACGCGCTCCGCCATCCAGACCGTTCCAAGTGCATCTCCGTACGCTCCGCCGGGACTACCAAGTCTCCTCAGTGACAACAGACCAAGCCCGCCAGAGTGCCCAAAGTTTGTGTGCCCCCGCATCGCCAGCAATTTACAAGAGCAAATTCAGAGCCCACCAAAGACCGCTTAACTGCAGTGCGATGCGCAAAACGCTCAGCATTCCCAGCACCCTCGACTCAGCAGCAAGCTCGTCGGGCGGCGACAAGTCAGCCATTACAGGCTCATCCTAGTGCGATTGGAGACAAGCCCTAGTCACCAGGACGAGCGTAGCAAGTCGTCCCCACTTCCGAGCATCAACAAAGGACTCCAAAGCGCGGCCAATGCATTGTTGCCACAACTCACAAAGAAATATTTAGCTCTGAGAGTGGTGGCATGTCACCCTTCGGGTTCTTCCCACTCTCTCTCTCTCTCTCTCTCTCTCTCCACAATTGTAACGAGAGGCAGCATGTCGTACTGAAGTTCTACAAGAAAGCTATGTACAACAAGCAAATAGTTGAGGTTTGGCCGGGACAGATCTGAGCACGTGATTTTTTACCTAGTTGACCTATTTTTTTCATGTTTAAAAAGTTTTTTTTTCTCATCTTCTTTACTTATTGTGACTGTTTGTGCGCTCGACTGCTCTCAAGGTAAGACGGTTCCATTTAATCTGCTCTACAAGAGCATTGAGCGATCCACAACAAGACTTCATGTAACAATTTTGAATATTGCACCAAATTCAACTTTTTTTTTCTTATAATAGTGAAAGATATATACTATATATTTTAAATTTTGAATTACAAGAGAAATTTTTCTTTATTACAAATTAGTTAGCATCATAGGCCAAAGGCGGTATTTAAGAAATCGTGATTTTTTTTTTGCTCTGGATTTGCTTCTCAGCCGTTTTGAATGTGGTTCGGGGAGTGTGGTCGAGTAGATGATAGTTTTGAATGTAGTTATGAAAAATGCAGGTAGTATTGTGATTATGCTTGTGTTACTAAAGCTGTGTTTGGCATGACTTATCGTAGCTTATTTGCTCCGATGAGGTTGGATAAAAACGTCATTGTCATAGAATGACATTTTTGGTATGACAAATGTTACCACCATTATATAAAAAACTAATTTGGGACATAAGAATTTGGTATGACAATGATATTTTTATTCAACCTCACTGAAGCAAATAAGCCGCGATAAGTCGCGCCAAACACAACCTAAATTTTAGGGTCCGTTTGGCGGGAGAATTTTATGTATGTGTACCGTATCATGAGGAACGTGCACGGATCCTTTTCTTAGGCCAAAATATATTCATTTTAATGAATAAATCACGGAATATTAATCTATATAGTTTTACGATCATTTTAAGATCTCATATATATATATTTCGAAGAAAAAAAATAAAGTTATAGTTATAAATTCTTACGGTAGTCAATTCTTCAAAACTTACAGTTGCAAACTATTACAACTGTAAATTAGTCTACAATAAAAGTACATACCTCATGGTACGTTACAGGTACAAAAAATTTTCTTCCGTTTGGCACGGTGTTGACGGTCGTGTGAGCAGCGGCTATAAGCAGTCATTTGTGAATGTCCGCTCTCATCTAAATCCGTAACTCAATTGGTGTTTTTGTCCTAACTCAAAACGTTGCCCCAAATAAAAGACTGATAACTACTACTATGTTCACGAACTCTTTAGGTCTGGGTGGCCAACAAAAAGTTTATATTGTGATGGGGCTCACATGCCTATATTGACTGTGTATTGCGGATCCCACATATTTATAAGGTTCTCATCTTTTCTATTGAAGGGGACCTAGAGGAAGGTCTACCAACCGGACCTAATTTTTATTCGGACGTGGAGAGCTTTTCTATTATTCCTGACTTATAAGAAAATATATCCTAATGACTGTGGACTATGCATTTGAAAATAAATATTGTATTGACTTTTTTAGATAACGTAGAAGAAAATAATGTAAAGACTCATTTATAGGCCCATTTTATCCTTTCTTTTTTAGTCACACATCTCCTGTATAGGATTATTTCTCCCTCTCTTCTCCTATATATTTGTATTCTTTCTTGTATTTCATACATGAAGAAGTGTATACAAGGTTGAGCCCTTGTTTTCTACATGGTAACAGAGGAATCCGGTCTGGCCTTCCTCTGACCGCCCGGCTTCCCTATCCGCCCGGTTTCCTTCCTTACCGCGCGGCTTGGTTTTCCTTTCTCCCGCTGGCGGCCTCTCTCTTTTCTACCTGCTTCCTTCTCATCTCTCGTGGATCCACCGTTCTTCCCTCTTTCTATAGCCTTCCTCTCTCTGGCTCATGGACCCCACCTCAGTCCCGTTAGCTTTCCTATCCACTGCGGTCTCTCCTTTCTCCTTACCCCTGCGGTCTGCTCCTAACCACTCGGGTGCGGCCTATTTCTCAACCGCTCTGTCCGCTAAATTCTTTCCCGCGACATCTGTCTTTTCCCGTGGCGGCCTTCTCTTCTCATCGAAGACTTCTCTACCCACAGCAGCTGCCACTTCTCGCGGCGACCTCATTTTACCCTCAGCGACCTCTTTTGCCCACTGCGATCCCTTCTACTCGCAGCGACCTCTCTACCCGCAGCGACTTCTTCTACTCGCAGCGACCTTTTTTACCCGCAGCGACTTCTTCTACTCGCAGCGACCTCTTTTACCCGCAGCGACCTCTTTATCCTTACTTGCGATGACTTATTCTGCTCGCTGCGTCCTATCCTTCCTTGCAGTCTCTCCTTACTCGCGGCATCCAAGCAGCGCTCCCTTCTGCTCGCTGCGGCTTCGCTTCTCCTGCGACGTCTCCTAGCTGTTGTCTTGTCTCTAGCCGCTTGTGTTAACCGGCAAACCGCGTGATTCTATCCGCCTGGTTAGTGTGTCTAACCGCCCAGGGACATGTCTTCTGATTCCACCATTACTGCGGATTTAACTCCTCCCTCTAATTATCCTCGTACTGCTCCTTCGAAGCTTCAGGATGAGCTGCACATTACCACTATTTCTCTTCGTGGAAAGCAAAACTTTTGGAATGAGTACACTCCGTATGGCGTGTACTTAAAACTAATGGTCTCATTCATTATCTTACCAAGCCCCCACCCACTGCACCTACTGATGAGTGGATCTGTGATGACGGACACGTTCAATTTTGGCTCCTCAACTCTCTGGACACCGAGCCCAATCGTATGGCTATGTACCATGATACCGCTCATGCAATGTGGACTGATCTTTATTCCCTCTATTCTGGAAAGGACAGTTTACAACACTTGTTTGACATTTTCACTGATCTTCAGTCCATTGACGTTGGAGTTACCGGAGATATTACCTCCTTTGTTGCGCGGGCAAAAACTCTTGTTGAGGCTTGGATCCAGCATCAGCCTCCCACTACGGACTTGGTGATTCAACGACAACAGAAGGAGGCCGTGGGGATTGCTATGATGATGAGGCGTGTCCCCCCACATCTTCATAGTGTCCGCGCTCATGTTCTATCTTCCGTTGTTACTCTATCCCTCTCAGATGTGTGCTCAATACTCCTCAAGGTTACTCCACCTCCGGATGTCCCGACTTCGTCTCCCGCTCTACTTTAGCAACCCGTGGCCACTCTCACTCCATCTACTCATGGTGGCCGCCAGCCTCGGGGACGTGGTCGTGGTGGCCGAACCCTCTTCAAGTGCTCTTACTGCGGCAGGGATGAACATCTAGAGACCACCTGTTACCACAAACAAGGCATGCCTCCTCATCTTACTGCTACAGTAGCTCCCTCATCTCCCTCCATGATTAGTGATGATATTGTTGTGTTACCAGCTCAACTACAATAGCTTCAAGGCGCGGTTAGTCGCTCCTCTGGCTCCGTCGCCTTGATCTCCAATGAAGGTATATCTTGCCTCTCTCACAGCCCTCACTGGATTGTGGACTCGGGTACTACATATCATCTTTCTCCACAGCGTCCGCCTCAATATTTAGATACTCCTTACCCCAAGAACATCACTGTGGCTAATGGTGAAACGATCCCGGTTTCTGGCATTGCCAATCTCCCTCTTACTCCTTCCCTCTCCTTATTCTCAGTTCTTCATGTTCCAGGCTCTCCGTTTAATTTCCTTTCTGTTAGTCGTCTTACACAAGATATTGATTGTTGTGTTACTTTCTCACGCTCTTCATTTGTTGTGCAGGATCGACAAAAGCGGACTATACTTAGTAGAGCGCGACAGTCCAACAGGTTGTACCTGCTCGACGTTTCTCCCACTGCTCTCACCACTGTCTCCACCGGTGCATCGTCGTTTGGGTCACGCCCCCTTCTGATTCTCAAGAAAGCTCTTCCTACTGTTTCTCTTCAAGAGTTTTTTTTGTGAATCTTGTATTTTTGGCAAGTAACATTGTGTATCTTTCCCTTCCTCATGTAATCGAAGCGATGCTCCTTTATCGTTAATACATTCTGATATCTAGGGGCCCTATAAGGTACCTAGTGTTTTTGGTTACAGATATTTTGTTACATTTATCGATGATTACTCACGAGTTACCTGGTTGTATTTACTTCGTGATCGAACCGAACTCACAGCTACGTTTAATACATTTCTTACCGAAATGCGCACTCAATTTTCCACTTGTGTCAAAATAATTCGTACGGTCAATGCTCGCGAGTACACCGGTCGCACCTTCTCTAATCTGTGCGCTGAGTTTGGTATTATCCATCAGATTTCAAGTGCCTATTCCCCCCAACAGAATGACATAGCGTGTAATGCCCCCATCCATCGCATAGCATATGACAGAAGGTCTGGCCGGGGCCCGATGCCATATACCACAGACAAGCAAGGAGATTACATGTAGTATGCCAAACCTAGGTTCAAGTAGAAACGCGTCCTACCACAGAGCATTCTAGCGGAAGCATTTTAAGTTAAGAACTCATACACAATAAGGATGTCCACTACACAAAAAGAATGACATAATATATTACAACACATGTTTTGGTCGTAGTCTTATTACAACTATTTCAGTTAATAAAGTGACGTCATACATCGGCACACAGGCCGACCACACATGAAACAGTGACGTTCGCCTTTTGGGCCTTCAAGGGCCAGCCAATTGCAGCACATGGGCTTCAGCCCGGTACTTCACACTTGGCTCTCCAGCACCTGCACAAAAGGACCCACCAAAACATGGCAAATAAAGCAACAGTCAGCATTTTGCTGACCCATTTATAACGATCACACCCCTTACTCGGGGCAACAACAAGGTACGTTTAGGCACCATTCACCACAGACGTTGGCCCAACGACCACACGCCCTGTGCACTCAGGGCACATTTTCGGTGTACCGGACTCCCCCGTATAACACCACCGTTCAGAGGTCCACGACTTAACGTTAACTTTGTCGTTCAGAGGTACTTAACTTGACTGCTACGTCATTCAGAGGTACTTAACTTGATGACCAACTGCCCATTCAGAGGTACTTAACTTGACGACTCAGTCGTTCAGAGGTACTTAACTTGATGGCATAGTAGTTGACCTTTACGGCTCAATGCATCACAAGCCACACAGCTTTGTCCATTTCGGGCTGACACCCACCACAGGCCAGACAACTTAAGCACACATCCTATATACAACGGCTCCTAGACCTCTTAAAGACAGACCTCATAACACTAGCTCCCAAGGAGCTATTGCATGGTGACACTCTCTATCGCCCGGCGATATCAACAATTCACAAAATTGTGAACATTCCTGAGTATTTTCCTGGAAATTCTTCCAGTACTTTGGTGCAGCATCCTGCACACCCCTTGACTCCGGATTTCACACATAGTTCACACGCATATACACAGAATCTTCTCCGACACATAATTTAAACATCACCAATCTAGACCAACCTGTTCAGATGGGCTTCACATAGCATGCTTATTCCGTACTCTACATTTACGGATCTATATGCAAGAATATATGGGGATCAAACCGATCTACCCATTGGAATCTACCCATTCCACCTTTTGGTGAGGGGATCCATGCAAATGCGTATTGAGGACTTCACTTATCTGGGAGAAAATCGTTACCCTTGTATTTCTCTTCGGAGCTTTTCTACACGGATGGAAAGGAGCACGCCACTCTCCTCTTCGCGGATTTATCTTCGGATCTGGCCTTCGACCACATGATCTCCTTCAGCGAGCTTACAAAGCTCAGCCCAACACTTTCTTAGCTTCTTCTTTCTTTTCACTCAAGGAAGATCAAGAAATGAATAGAGAGAGAGAGAGAGAGAATGAAACCTCCTCCCTAATCTTCTCTGATTAAGTGGATTCAGGAGTAATCCCAACCACATGATCTCTCAATCAAAACAAGGCAAAGGCCAGGACTTGAGTTGACTGGTCAACTTTAGCGCTATCGACTGTCGCCACTTGGCGATATTGACTTCACCGCCTTGACCGCTTTGACCTAGGTCAACCACCGATAATTGGCCGCTTAACAGCCACGCGGCACTATCACCCAGCGATATCCACTGTCGCCCGCAATATCAAGTCACTCAATGCTTTCAGGCGTTGAGTGCATCGAGATCCTCGAGTGACGACTCAACGCTTCTCACTATCAGCATATGGTGATACCCACTATCGTCAATCAGTGATATCCGTTCGACGATTCGTCGAACGCGTTGAATGTGTCGAGTGAAGCTCAACGAACGTTGTATCGCTATCGCTATCAGGCGATACCCAGTATCACCCAGCTATACTAACAAACTTCCTACTATCAAATTTGAGGTGTTACAATCCTCCCCTCCTTACAGAAATTTCGTCCCGAAATTTACATACAGTTATAAGGAAGACAACAACTTAAAAGTTATAACAACTTATTATTCATACAAATTTGTTATAACAATTTATACAAACAACTCGGGATAGTCATCACGCATGGTCTGCTCACGCTCCCATGTTAGCTCTTCATGACCACAATTGTCCCATCAGACTTTGACCATCACGATTTTCTTATTCCGTAGCTGTTTGATCTTCGTATCCTCGATCCGAATGGGCTTAACTTTCGTCGTTAACCTACTATCGGCCGGTACTTGATACGCAACAACCACTTGAGCTGGTTCTTTCATAGCTTTTCGCAGTACTGATATGTGGAACACATCATGCAATCCACTCAATTCTGCCGAACGAGCTAGTCGATCGGCAGCTTCTCTCACTCGTTCCACCACTTCAAACGGGTCAAGATACCATGAACTCAGCTTTTTCAAGCGCTGAATCATGGATACGCCTTTGAATGGCTTAATCTTTAAATATACTCAGTCGCCCACCGCAAACTCCATATTACGGTGTTTGGCGTTGTAATATTTTGCTTGCCTATCTTGGGCCATTAACAGCCTCTCTCGAATAAAGCGTATAGCTGAATTCATCTCTTCGACTTCTTTACGCTTGTTGAGCTTTGACTCGCCTGTTTCCGCCCAAGCTAAGGGTGTATGACATTTTCTACCATACAAAGCTTCAAACGATGCCATATTTATGCTATCTTGATAGCTATTATTATAGGAGAACTCCACCATATAGAGATGATCTTTCATCTCTTTCCGAAATCCAAGGCGCACATTTGGAGCATGTCCTCCATCGTTCTGTTTGCCCTCTCAGTTTCTTCATCTGTTTGTGGATGAAAGGCTGTACTGAATTGTAATTTTGTCCATAACAATTGATGGATTAGCCTCCAATCATTGGAAGTGAAGCGCCCGTCTCGATCACTTACGATGTTATGGTGAACACCGTGTAATCGTACTATTTGCTCGACATTGAGTTTAGCCAAAATTTCCACTGAATCGTCCCTCTTGTTCGAAATGAAGTGAGCTACTTTAGTCAACCGGTCTACGATTACCCATACAGAATCGTTACCACGTTGAGATCTCGGCAAACCGTGCACGAAATTCATCGATATGTCATCAAACTTCCACTCCGGTATAGGTAGCGACTTCAGAAAACGTCCAGGCTTCTAGCATTCAGATTTTACCAAGGCACAAGTTTGACATTTTGCCAGATAATGTGTTATATCTTTCTTCATGCCCGACCACCAAAACAACTTTTTCATGTCCTTATACATCTTTGTGCTGCCTGGGAGAATTGAGTACTTCGTAAAGTGAGCTTCATACATCAATTCTTTCCTTAATTTACTCATACTCGGGACGCACAAACGATCACCTTTTCGCAAAAGTCCATCATCCCTGGAGAGTTGGCCATTTGACCCATCCACTATATAGCATTGTAGACTTTCATCAAGTTCCGTTGTTCGCCGAATCCTGTCCGCAAGGTCATATTGTACCTCCGTCCAGTTCATGCATGCATTCACAGTAGCATTCTTGTTCACACAAGAAATGTCTAAGGCCTCCAACTCTTGGATTAGATGCTCATCATGCATCTGCAACCAATTTGCCCTTGCAGGAGTCCTATGACTCAAGGCATCTGCGACGACGTTTCCCTTCCCTGGAGTATAATGAATCTGAAAGGTGTAGTCCTCAAGTAACTCCATCCACCTACGTCGTCGCATATTCAAATTCATTTGATCCAATAAATACTTAAGGCTCTTATGGTCCCTGAAGATGTCGACCTTCACGCCATATAAATAATGACGCCACAGTTTAAGTGCAAAAATCACCGCCGCCAACTCCAAGTCGTGGATGGGATAGTTCCGCTTATGCACTTTCAACTAGCGTGAGCCATAAGCAATCACCTTGCCAAATTGAAGAAGAACGCAGTCTAAGCCGCTTCCTGATGCATCACTATAAATTTCAAAGCTGTCTGAACCACATGGCGACGTCAAGATTGGCGTTGTGGTCAAGTGACTCTTCAACTCTTCAAAAGCTTGTGCGCACTCTAGCGTCCAAACGAACTTCTGATCATTTCGCGTTAGTGTGGTAAGAGGCAAGGCTATCCGCGAAAAGTTCTCTACGAAGCGCCTGTAATAACCCGCCAGTGCAAGGAAACTCCTGACTTCGGCGACAGAAGACAACACCGGCCACTCCCGTATCGCACCTATCTTTGTAGGATCCACCACAACGCCCTCTCCACTAACCACATGGCCATGAAAAGCCACTGATGACAACCAGAACTCGTACTTGGAGAATTTGGCATAAAGCTTGTTTCTCCTCAGGGTATGCAACACCACCTGTAAGTGGTTCGCATGATCCTCTGCAGACTGAGAGTACACTAGAATGTCATCAATGAAGATGATGACAAATAAATCCAAGTACTCCCTAAACGTCTGGCACATTAGATCCATGAATACCGATGACGCATTTGTTAGCCCAAACGGCATGACATTAAACTCGTAATGACTGTAGCGTGTCCCAAACGCTGTCTTGGGAATGTCACATTCTCGAATCTTCAACTGATAATAGCCATACTAACTTCGAGTAAACAGTCGATCCCACTAGCTGATCGAACAAGTCATCAATCTGTGGTATCAGATACTTGTTATTTTCCGTCAGCTTATTCAACTCTCGATAATCAATACATAGCCGCAAGCTGTCATCCTTCTTTTTCACAAATAGGACCGGAGCGCTCCAAGGTGACATACTTAGGCTTATAAAACCTTGCTCCAGCAACTCTTGCAACTGAACCTTTAGTTCTGCCATCTCCTTTGGCGCAACACGATATGGCGAGCGGGCCACAGGTTTTGCACCTGGCACAAATTCAATCGAGAAGTCAATCTCCCGCTGGGGCGGTAACCTCGAAATATCCTTAGGAAACACATAAGTGTACTCCGATACAATAAGAACATCACTCACACTGGGCTTCGTCTCAACAGCCTCCAACAGCGTGAAGAACAATTCTGCGCCCTTCCGAACTGCCTTGACAACTTGAATACCAGACATCAATGTCTTGCTTGACCCTCGCACACCAGCGAACTTAGTCTCTCGTTTGGTATTTTGCCCCAGTGTGACTTCCTTAGAGTTGCAATCTATATAAGCACGCTGCTCCGAGAGTCAGTCCATACCAAAGATTACATCAAACTCTGATATCGGGAGCATAGTTGCTTCCAAACTAAAAGCCCGACTTCCTATTTGCACCTCAACATAATAGGCTCGATCCGTGCGCATCAAGCACCCATTAGGAAGCAGCACATTCACTTGATCTGTTGGTGTAAACGAAGACACTCTGATACGCCCTACGAAGTCCTCCGACAGAAAAAAATGAGAAGCTCATGTATCAAACAGTGCTCTCGCTGGACAATCCAATATCAGGACAAAGCCTAATGCAAACCAATCACACACACAAGTAACGCACAAGGTACTAAGTATGGAAAGCAGTAAAAACTGAAGCTTAACTCAACTCATACATGTTACGACATCACTTTGTTTTATGGCCTCCTGTTGGCCAAGATTATAGACTCGGGGTTGCGCTTGGGATGCAGTCGATTCTATCACTGTCTTTCCCTTCTCAGCATAAGATGCACCTGTCTTTTTCTCCCATTTTGGAGGGCCACTGCAACAGTCTCGAGCGAAATGACCCACCTTTCCACATGTATAACATGTGGGCGGACCTCTCCCAGATGTTGCTCGAGATGAAGGAGAAGGAGCCGGTGCAGAAGTTTTAGGCTTCTTTTTCCACCGCCGAAATCTAGATTTTGCCGACCCAGGTACTTTGAACTCTGTCTTTTTCCCCGCCAAGTCATTCTTCCGCTGCACACGTTTCATGTCCAGCTCAAGAGAACGGGCTGTATTGACCAAGGTAAAAAAACCCTGCATCATCGGTCCTGAGAGAAGCAACCGCAAGTCATCTCTCAGCCCTTCATAGAACCGATTTGTTTTCCGTTCCTCATCTACAAACGTAAAGCCTGCATATCTTCACGATCTCGTGAACTCATGCAAGTAGTCTTCCACCGACCTCTCGCCTTGAGTTAGCCTTTGAAACTGGTTCTCAATCGCAATCCGCTGTGCCGATGGAACATACCTTGCCAGAAAACACTTTGAGAACTCCTCCATTGAGATCTCATTCAACGCCGACCAGCAAACTGGTGCAGCTCCAGCTCATCCCACCAAAGTCTTGCGTCACCATCAAACAAGAAGGTAGTCACGGTGACTTGTTGCCACTCTTCCGTTTCAGTTGCCGTCAGGACTCTCTTTATCCTTGAGAGCCAGTCTTCGGCTTGTGTAGGGGTTCCAGTACCCATAAACACGGGGGGATTGAAACTCGTCACATGTTTAAATTGTTTCTCCGTTGCTCGCCTTGAGGCCACTGACTCAACGACCACTTGTCTCACCGCTATGTGTTCCACTATGCCAACCAGTTCCTGAACCATCTCAGGAATCAAAGGTTGTCTCTGACCTCCAGGTTGAGCATTCATCATTGCGAACACGGCTTCAGCAACCAACTGTATAGTTTTCGCAGAAGGAGGTGTTGACACCTCATTTGGTGCACTACTCTCCACTGAGCGCTAGGGCTCTTGTTTCCCCGCATCAATTCTAGTTGCCTACAATGTTAAACACACAAATAAGCAACTACAAATATTGCCAAAAGCAATCACAGGAACATACAAGTTCCACAAACATGTATATTTTCATTCCTAAGTGGACATTCATAGGTTTATTGTTGTTATAACGGTAGCGCACATACACGTGCTCATCACCACTTAAAAGAATTCGACCACGAATTCTAAGAAAAAGACCGAGAACGGAGTCTGATACCAATTTTGTAATGCCCCCATCCGTGGCATAGCATATGACAGAAGGTCCGGCCGGGGCCCGACGCCACATACCACGGACAGGCAAGGAGATTACATGTGGTATGCCAAACCCAGGTTCAAGTAGAAACACGTCCTACCACAGAGCATTCTAGCGGAAGCATTTTAAGTTAAGAACTCATACACAATAAGGATGTCCACTACACAAAAGGAATGACATAATATATTACAACACATGTTTTGTTCGTAGCCTTATTATAACTGTTTTAGTTAATAAAGTGACTTCATACATCGGCACGCAGGCCGACCACACATGAAACAGTAACGTTCACCATTTGGGCCTTCAAGGGCCAGCCAATTGCATCATATGTGCTTCAGCCCGCTACTTCACACTTGGCTCTCCAGCTCCTGCACAAAAGGGCCCACCAAAATGTGGCAAACAAAGCAACGGTCAGCATTTTGTTGACCCATTTATAATGATCTCACCCCTTACTCGGGGCAGCATTTCACCATCCCTGCAAACAAGGCATAACATATATATATATATCAATAACAAGGTGTGTTTAGGCACCATTCACCACAGACGTTGGCCCAATGACCACACGCTCCGTGTACTCATGGCACATTGTCGGTGTACCGGACTCCCCCGTATAACACCACCGTTCAGAGGTCCACGACTTAACGGTAACTTTGTCGTTCAGAGGTACTTAACTTGACGACTACGTCGTTTAGAGGTACTTAACTTGACGACCAACTGCCCATTCAGAGGTACTTAACCTGACGACCCAGTCATTCAGAGGTACTTAACCTGACGACCCAGTCGTTTAGAGGTACTTAACATGATGGCACAGTAGTTGGCCTTCACGGCTCAACGCATCACAAGCCACACGACTTTGTCTATTTTGGGCTGGCACCCACCACAGGTCAGGCAACTTAAGCACACAGCCTACAAACAACGGCCCCCAGATCTCCTAAAGACATGCCTCATAACACTAGCTCCCAAGGAGCTATCGCCTGACGACACTCACTATCGCCCGGCGATATCAACAATTCACACAACTGTGAACATTCCTGGGTATTTTCCTGGAAATTCTTCCAGTACTTTGGTGCAGCATCCTGCACACCCCTTGACTCCGGATTTCACACGTACTTCACACGCATATCCACGGAGTCTTCTCCGGTACGCAATTTAAACATCACCAATCCAGACCAACATGTCCAGATGGGTTTCACACAGCATGCTTATTCCGTACTTTACATTTCCGGATCTATATGCAAGAATATATGGGGATCAAACCGATCTACCCATTGGAATCTACCCATTGGAATCTACCCATTCCACCTTTTGCTGAGGGGATCCATGCAAAAGCATATTGAGGACTTCACTTGTCCGGGAGAAAATCGTTACCCTTGTAGTTCTCTTCGGAGCCATGTCGAAGCTTTTCTACGCGGATGGAAAGGAGCACGTCATTCTCCTCTTCACGAATTTATCTTCGGATTCTGGCCTCCGATCACAA